>BLAL01000047.1:600000-1086036 GCA_015698045.1 Rhizophagus clarus | reverse complement strand
GAGAAGGGCAAAAAAGAATTCGAGGATGCAAGACGTAAGTAAATATTCAATTAATGTGAAATGAAAAGTTAGTAGTTAACTATCAATTACATTACTAGAAAAAAAAAGAAGAACAAAAGCAACAAACTATTTGATAGAAGGTAAAGATAAGTATATTGTCAGGTATCCAGAAGGAGACCTTGTAAAAATTCTTAAAGATTCGGGTTACCACTCGGAAGAGTGGGAAGAAACAGATCCTGAGGAAGATTGGACTGTTATCCGACCTGCAGTAGTTGAAGATGGTGAAGTTATTGAGGAAGCCGTTAAAGAAAAGTCAACATCAGTATACATTTATGATAAATGGTGGCGTTCTTCTGCAGTATGTATATTTATTATTTTATTAGTTTATTTATCAAAAACACTAATAGTAATTTATTTATTTAAGCTTTTACGATTATTACACGACCGAATTGATCCGACGGTCGAATTATTAAGGAAAAAACCACCAACTTTAAACCCTAAAAAAGCTAACAACATATCTGCATCTAGCGTACCACCTATGGGTGCACCAAACTGGTGTTTAAATCAAGAGTCGCTCAAACAGTTTAACCGTTTAAGTGTTGATATTCCGATATACGATTATGATACCGATGATAACCACGATAAAGACAAAGAAGAAATCCCAAATAGAACTAATTCAAATAGTAGAAAGAAGAGAAAAACTAAAAAAAACCCAAAACAAAAGAGAACCAAAAAACATAAATCAAAATAATTCAATAATTTTTTTTCTAATTCAAATAGAAGAAAAGATGAGAAAAACTAAAAAAAAAACAAAATAAAAGAGAACCAAAAAGCATAAATCAAAATAATTCAATAATTTTCTTTTTACTCATTAAATCTAGTCTTAAATAGATTTATGTTATTTGATTATATAATAAATTGAATCAATCATCCGTATGCAGTTTAATTAAAAGTTAATCAAAAATTTAATAAGCTAGGTTCAAAATTGATTTGTGTTTACGTTTATTTTTAAAAAAACTTTAATTGAAACAAATTTAATCTAATCTGTTCTGCATGCGAGACAATGTATTTCTATTTTATTTGTTACATATCAGATATATTAGAGGATTAATTTATAATTTGAAAATACGTAATGACTAATAACAAACATGTGATCCGATTATTATCATTTAAAAAATCGTACAAATATCGGGTAACCGATATATATTAGCCAACATATCGGGGACTAAAAGTTTAAATATCGGGGTCTTTGATAATTATAATTTTAGACATATTTTGAGATGTGACAAATCGGGTGTCCGATATGTATAAAAACCTGATATGTATCTGATTAGTCACTGATATATAGACACCCGATATGTACCCGATAGTATTGATTTTGACCAGTGATATTATATACAAGAAATATTCAGGGTCTAGAATTTTAATATTGAATCAACTATATGTACGGTTTCTAATCATATTGTATCTTCATATTCAAAATTCCTATTTTTGACTTTAAAAAACAGAGAGATCAAACTTAAATTCATATTTTAAATCATTACAGAAGTTAATTTCATAATCTAATAGGATATATGCAGAAAATATTCAGGGTCCAAGATTTCAATATTGAATCAACTATATGTACGGTTATACAGTTATCATGTCTTCATATTCAAAATTCCTATTTTTGACTTTAAAAAACAGAGAGATCAAACTTAATTTCATATTTTGAATCATTACAGAAGTTAATTTTGTAATCTAAACAGATGACTGTAGGATATATGCGGAAAATATTCAGGGACCAAGATTTCAATATATCAACTATATTATGTGCAATTATACAGTTATCTAATCATATCGTGTTGTCATGTTTAAAAATTCCTATTTTTGATTTAGAAAAACGGAGAGATCAAACTTAATTTCATATTTTGGATCATTACAGAAGTTAATTTCGCAATTTAATAGGATATATGCGGAAAATATTTAGAGCCAAGATTTCAATATTGAATCAACTATATTATGTGCAGTTATACAGTTAATCTAATCATATTGTGTTTCATGTTCAAAAATTCCTATTTTTGATTTAGAAAAATGGAGAGATCATATTTTGGATTATTGCAGAAGTTAATTTATTAATCTAATAGGATATATGTGGAAAATATTCAGGGTCTAAGATTTCAATATTGAATCAACTATATTATGTGTAGTTATATGGTTATCTAATTATATCGGGTCTTCATGTTCAAAAATTCCTATTTTTGATTTATAAAAACGGAAAGATTAAACTTAATTTCATATTGCATATTAAAGAAGCTAATTTTGTAATCTAAACAGATGACTGTAGAATATATGCAGAAAATATTCAGGGACCAAGATTCCATCTATTTTTGTTTGACATTGATTGAATTAACTACATTTTTATTTTATTTATATTAGTTTATTATGCGATAGAAAACATAAAAATGAAAATACAATAAACAATAAAATTGCTATGTATTTTTAAATCAGTGTCAAGCTCTCCTTGCTGTATATAACAAGAATAAGTGATGATATTGGATCATCATATCGTATCTTCATATTCAAAATAGATTCTATTTTGATTAAAAAGCGGAGCAATCAACTTGATTATGTCATCATTGTTGGTAACAGGGTTCAGATAACATTAACTGAAATATCTGAATCTGTGCAGATTACAATATTAACTGAATACGTGAATATCCAGTCCTCTAAATTAAATATCGCTATAATATAAATAATTTAATTTATATTAATTAATCTTTAACATTAGCGTATCATATTAAACGATTCTTTTTTTTGTTTGTAAAATTGGTAAGAAATGATTTAGTGCAACAATTCGCAAAGGATGGATATATATGTAACTACAGGGAAAAGTCCCCTGCTAATCATTATTCTGTTAATAAAAATCAAAAATCATGTAAATTTTTATAATTAAATGAAATCAACAAAATTTCTCTTTACTAGTAATTGCATATGATAGAGTAGTTAGTATAACATCAGGTTTCAGGTTCGATTACTATGCTACCTTATAGCAATTATTCTCGTAGAGTTTATTGGGTGAAAATTTCCCCATATCCTATCAGGCAGGCGAAAATTTCCCAGTTAAACCTTTACAAATACTTTTTTTTATTATTATTTATTAGTAAGAAAATATATTTAAACATAATATGTACAAGATAAATGTAAAATATTATTTATTAAATTTATAAATGGTTTTCAAAAAAGTAAACCTTTTATTTAAAAATGAAATTATTCATTAATTATAAAATGAAATTTATTAAAAAATTATTTAATATCTAAAAAATTACTGACTTGATTGTGTTAAAATGCTCATCTATACTTTTAAAAAATGACAATAATGAGGGTGATGGCTGTAGTGTAGACGACGATGATTGTGCTAAATATAAATAAAACTTTAATTTAAGTTTATGTATCTCTTCTTCCTGGCTTGAAATTTGCTCTAAAAAAATATCGATCCACTTTAATAGATATGTGTTCTCCCGCTCAGTTTTGTTGTTTAATTTGGTAATTATTTGTTTTCCAGCTGTCTCAACAGCTTTTGAAATTCTTGGTACTTTATCTGAAAATCAGAAATTTCGATTTCTTTTTGTTGAAATTTCTTCTTTTGTCATTTTTTTTTCTCTACGTCAGGCTGTTTTCCTAGAATATTAAATAAAGAAAAAATATTTTTTTTTTTATCGAAAAAATAGATGCAATTTTTAATTTATTATGGAGGTTCAATAATTTTGAAAATCTATTATCAAAATTAGTTTAATACAAGGGTATAATTATTTTAATCTTATCCAATAAATTTCGCAAACAGTGATTTTTTTTATTAATTAATTATTATAAGAACGGCATTCGAATGTCATCCTTTAAAAAAATTTCTCGTAATTTAAACTTTGTGACTGTGACTTTTTTTATTAATTAATTATCATAAGAACGGCATTCGAATGCCATCCTTTAAAAAAATTTCTCGTGATTTGAACTTTGTGACCGTGACTTTTTTTTATTAATTAATTATCATAAAAACGGCATTTGAATGCCATCCTTTAAAAAAATTTCTCGTGATTTGAACTTTGTAACTGTGACTTTTTTTTTATTAATTAATTATCATAAGAACGGCATTCGAATGCCATCCTTTAAAAAAATTTCTCATGATTTGAACTTTGTGACTATGACTTTTTTTTTTATTAATTAATTATCATAAAAAAGGCATTTGAGTGCTATTCTTTAAAAAAATTTCTCGTGATTTGAACTTTCTGACTGTGACTTTTTTTTTATTAATTAATTATCATAAGAAAGGCATTCAAATGCCATCCTTTAAAAAAATTTCTCATGATTTGAACTTTGTGACTGTTACTTTTTTTTTATTAATTAATTATCATAAGAAAGGCATTTGAATGCCATTCTTTAAAAAATTTCTCGTGATTCCTATCCAATAAACTTCGTAGTGAATAACAATTGTTCTGGTTAGAATGATATATGTATTATTATTTTTTTGATTCTTATTTAGCAAGAAAAATTTAAATCTTTTTGTGTAAACTGAATTAACCAATTACAATTTTGATATTTATATTATTACTACATCAGAATCATTTCAACTTTATAATAAATTTCCCATTGTTATATTTGTGATTCTAGAGGCATCTTAGTCTTAAAAATTTTAAATGTGTCAAATAATTAATTATGTGCTGTGCCTGCATAACGTCATTTAAAAATATCTAATTATATGCGTAATATTTAAAAAAATGTGCATTATAATGCTGATCAGATTTTTGTTGTCTAACAATCGACATCTAATTGATTGCAGATCTTCAAATATTATAATGTGTCAGCCTTCCACGTCACTTAAAAAATATCATTATTTTAATTACTCGTGTAATTATAGCACTAAGATTACATGATTTTGACTAATTCCTCGATGAAAGCACATATTATTTAATCGAATGGTGTTTATCATATAGTACAATTAAAAAAATATATATAAAAAGAGATAAAATTCCTTTTCAAAAAAATCAGAAAAATCATCATAATAAACAATCAAGAAATTTGTCTGGTTTCATAAATTTTTAAAATGTTTCAATCTTCGCCATTATTTCATCCTGAAGATAAATCCAATTCAGAAAATGAGACCAACTCAGAAAGTGATTCACCTTCTGAATTGGACCAAAGGTTTAGTTCCAAGATCTTCCAGAAAAAGACCAAACATAAATATTTCCCATATATAATTCTATTAGAAAATTCTCTGTCCTTAGAAAATGATGAATAAATTGTGACGGCAGGTTTGTCAGATGAACAAATTGTGATGGCAGGTTCGTCAGATAAACAAATTGTGATGGCAGGTTCGTCAGACAAACAAATTGTGATAGCAGGTTCGTCAGATGAACAAATTGTGATGGCAGGTTCGTCGAGAAAAAGGAAGGTCGAAAAGCCTATTGAAAGTAAAGAAGCAAAAAAAGTCAAATTAATCTCGGTAGGAAACTTAAAAGAAAAAGGTAAAATATATATATTATTATATATATATACTATTCTAGTAGCTATAGAATCATACATTATGTAAAAAATCTGACTTTTTTTATGAGAATCTGTTATTAATTATCGCATTACAAATTTATTTTTATTCAAGACACAATCAAAATTCTTTCAGAAGATTATTACGAAGTCCAGCAATTTCTAGAAAATATTCCCGCAAATACTTTGAAAGACGGGTTGGTTGCTCTAAGAAGTATGAGTGGCAGCAATTGTAAAAAAATAATTTTGAATATAGATAAACAAAAATTGACTGCAGTACTTCTGTCGGGTTCACTAGATGTAAAACTGACATTTTATATGCCTGAGCAATGTTTTATAGAAACGGAAGAGAGCAGGTTTCTAGATAACCCCTATATACTTTGGCGATTACCTGCTGAAGACAATAGCAATAATAATACAATAATAGGAATCAATCTTTTATATAAAGAAAAGGCAGCTAATGATGAAAATCTTAAGGAAGATATATTAGCTGTTGCATGGCTAATATATCATTTAAGAACAGTCCAAGATCGTCTGCCAATAAACCCCCCGATGATGCAACCTAATTACGATAACAAAAAATATATACAGAATCTACAGGAATATTATAATAATTATTTGGAAAAGAGAATGGAGTTTGATGGCTCCAAAATAAAAGGAGCTATTTTCCTAACTAAAAACATTGATGATGATCATAATTCAAGAATTAATTTTCCGGATAAAGTAGACAATGGTAATATGTCTTTATTAATAGAGGATATGCTTACAATATTGGATGAAATAAAATCAGAAGATGAAACTTCTGAATTATCAAGAAGAAGAAACGTTAGAAGATACTCATATTTTCATGAGTTATATAAGAAAACATTAGAAGCAGTCACTTCTGAGCCAAAATCATTTGGCGAAATAAATGCTTCAAAAGCTAAAGATATATTAGAAACTTTTTTAAGAAAGCTGAAGAAAAACTGACGCAAAGTCAATGAAGAAGCTATAGAACTTCAGCTAAGAGAATAAACAAGTTGTGGAATATATGCAATAAAAGTTTTGTAATATTCAATCTTGTAACTGGTCTCACATCCAATTTATTTGAACGATTACCGAGTAGGAAAAGTGCAGAACGATAGTTTATAATAATCAAAAAAGGAATCTATTATACCCAGCAGGAGTATAGAGGTATTCAAAAGCAACAGCAGGAAGAGAAGGAAGTTACTGATAATGACGGTGGCAATAGTAGTAATAATAATGGAAATGAAAGACAGAGAAGTGGAAAGCGAAGGGGAAGCGGAAGATGGTGAAGTGGAAGGGGAAGGGGATGGGAAAGAGGAAAAAGAAGAGGAAGAGGAAGGGGAAGAGGAAGAGGAAGAGGGAATAAAGCTGGTAACAGTAAAGGAAAGGAAAAAGCAGTCTAAAGAGATAAATATCTTTTTCATTATTATAATTAATCCAGAACGTGTTATTTTTTTTTTATTTTCTTAGTCAGCATCTTTTAGTTCTATAAAATAATAATACAATAATAATAAATCGAAAAATTTATTAAATTTTCATCAAAAAAATATATAAATAATTCATATTTACTACCTCATTCCTCTTAAAAGACTATATATTAATTTGATTGCAACTTTTGTATTAAATAGATTTTTAAATATGTACGATTCAATCGTAAGTAAATAGAGAAATAAATAAACTATTAAAACTCAAAATGTATGCAGAACTTTTAATAATAAATATAAGATCTATAAAGTATTATATTATAAACACTTAAAATATTTATAAGAACTTTATTTTAAACATTATTTAATTTTAATCAAATTTAAAAAGCATGCTATATATAATGACGTTATATAAGTCGATCTCATGGGATTTATAAAAATAACCATTTCAATCTGTACTGAATATTTATATTTTCGCATTGCATATAATAAAAGATTTTCTTTTTTTATCATGCTACACTGCATAATGTTGCAACGAATAAAATATTGATCTACAATAAAGTAATTCATTTATTGCGAGTTAGTCACCACACAGGTGCCACAGATAAATCACGCATCACACAATTCAAAATTATTTATACGGGGTAATCTAGATATGACTCTTTTTTTTATTCGAGATTAGATTTTTTTTATATACACACGTAAGTACATTTTTTCCACACTTTTTACCATAGTATACTTACGTAAGAATATTTTTTATTAATAATTTGAAATCTTTTGTTTCTTTTTCATTTAATATACTAATGAGAAATAATTTTTTTTTATGAATATTCTCAAATAATAAATCATTCAAATAAAATCTCAAATGTCTACTAATAATAACTAATAATACAGGACTACCAAAATTTAGAATTAAAAGAGTTAACAATGAAAATAATAATAATTCTAATAATAACACATCAAATACACTTAAAAAAACTGGATAACACTCTTATAAGAGTGTTATCCAGTTGCACTATAATGTTATCTAGTTGTGAGTATAATGTTATCTAGTTGCGGGTATAATGTTACCTAGTTACTGTTTTTTACTGTTCTGTGGCCATTTTATTACTTTATTGATATCCATTTGTTTTTATTGCTCTATCCTCTTTTTATTACATTCTAGCTATCCGCTTGTTTTCATTGCTTTGCAGTCTTTTTGTGGCCATGATGCTAGGTCAGCATTGATTGCTAAAAATCATGTTATGATCAGATGGCGCAGTTAATTTGCTATTCATTTTCAATGATGCTAAGACCGCATGAATCTGATGCCTGGATGTCGAGTTATTGTGTCTCAAAGTTTTGAAAAAAAATATGGAATAGTGCCAGCCAAAATTAATGAAATTTATTGCGCCTTATTGTGTTAATCACGTGTTTCAGTTCCTCACCAGTTCCAGGCACTTTTCTGTCACTTTCAAGTAACTTTTGAGTAACTTTCGAAGGTCTGATTTGGTAGTCAGTTGGTTATAAAATCGGTGGTATGATAGGCATTATTTTGGCTGGCCCTTTTGATTGCCAGATGAGGTACGAAGGCTGAATTTGCAATCCATCTATTTGCTAAAGATGTACCACAATCCATTTATTCACTTTTTGATTGCCGGTGAGACATGTAGTGCCAGTGTTGTGCCATTTTTACAATCCTGTCCATGATCATTTTGATTGCTGAGGATGAGACACAAAGTGCCGATGTTGTGCCATTCTTGCAATCCTGTCCATGACCATTTTGATTGCTAAGGATGAGGCACGAAGTACTGAATTAGTTCTGGCTATACAGCTTTCATATCCTTTTTTCTTATATTCTCCTGAGACTTTCCATCTTCCCGATTTCTTTCCTGCCTATCTGTGGTAGTATCCAAAAGCATAATTTCTTATTTTATTTCTACATAATTCTACCTTTGGATACTACCAAATCTATACTCTTGTTTTCGCTTCTGCCTTCCTAGAACCCTTTCTCATATAGTTGTTATGAAGAGATACTTTAAGATATTACTGCATTGATTGCTTTTGGGTATTACTTTTGGGTACTACCACATCGACTACTTTTGGGTACTACCACCGACCCAGTATTTTGCTAGTAAGCATATTTGCTCAAAATTATATAAAATTTTTATTTTGAAGATTTGGGAAATTTACAGCTTCATTGCTTTGATATTCCATTTCTAGAACAGGATTACCATCAATGTTGAGATTCTCCTGAATAGCTATTATATCCTTCTTCTTATATAAAAGCACTCCATAAAACTGGGCAAGTGTTTTGGTACTAATGATCGCCATGATTACTATAATAAAATAATATATTTAATGCGGAAAATTTAGAGAAGCGTCTTAAGGGCCAAGTCTGAAATACTGATCATCAACCCGGAGTGGTGATCATCTTCCCAAAGATTTTTTCGATCAAAAGATATTCTAACCATATAAAAAATGCATATAGTTACTTTGCTAGAACGACTTCCGCCAGAATTAATACCATTTATTGTAAAGAATCTTTCAAACCAGGATCTAAAAAATTTTCGCAGTATAAATGATACATGGGCAAAGGAGATAGATCTTGAATGGTTCACTCTTTTCGATTTTAGTACTATGTCATTGGTTCAAGGTGAAAATACAGTCAAGGATTTATATTCGAAGCTGGAGGAGTGTAACAAGAGTTTCGGCCATAGTGAAGAATTCCTTAAATGTGCATTATTAAAAGGATTATCAACTGAGAATGCGTTTAAAGTTAGTTTGGATGGTTTAGAAAAGCTTGCGTTAGATGAGATAGTGGAAAGGCTTAGTCCGGAGCGGTGATCACCAGCTCGGAAGAATTTGCAGGGTCACTCCTGTGCGACAAAAATATGCGGATCACACGGTCAGTTTGTGTGACATATTAATTTTTGCATATATATTCGAAAAACATATTAACCTTTATTTTTTTCATGAGAAAACGTGAAAGAATGTCTAGAAGCAACACAGGACCAACTCTAAAAGTAAATATTAACGTCAAAAGCATATGTTATGAAGGGCTGAGGACTTCGCAATTTTAAGATCGCTGGGCGTAAAATCAGCTATGGTCTTTCCGAGTAGATCTACATGTGAAAAGGTATAAGGATTCCGTTTACATGTGCTTCCATGAAACTCTTGGCATCATACGACAATGATAATCATTCTTCTTATCTCCTTAACTGCTCCCAGCAAGATATAAAGCATGTAGGAGTATGTGGAAGTTCAGCCAACTTTCCGCAAAAATATTTTCTGTAAAATAACGCAAAACAAGGTATGTATATGCCATAAATTATATATGTATGGGAGCGAGTTTTTCTCACTATGGGCTTGTATTTAGGAAAGCAAGATGACCGATATTACTCTCAATTGTCTTATCGTTCCGGTGGGGGATTTTAATAATGTCCAATGTAATGCGGTACATCACACGATTATAATTAGTACAGGCCAACCGGTCAGTGTTCTTATAAATACAATTAGAGGCAGATTGGGGCTAAATGTCGAATTAAGCATTTATCAAATTCATCCCGGAAGTATTCAAGAAAAGAAAATGGAACCGCAGGATCGGATTTCTAAATTTTTTAGTCAACAACCTCAGGCGGAATTCTTCCATGTCACTGTATATTCCCATTAATAATTCGTCGCTTCTGGCAACAGCGCTATAGTAGCAAATTTTATGTATTGTAGGCCCGGGCTACTGGCAACGTTTTCATTTATTTCTTTTATTTCATAAATAAAGTATTTTTATTGAACGTACATGAGAAATGGGTCACGTGTAATGATGCAATGCCTGTGCTACATAAAAACCTATATTAATGTCCAGTATTCTCTTTCCCGAACAGAAATAAAATTTTATCTTACTCCGGAACATAACACTATTTTTTATCCGAGCCTATTTCCACTATAAAAACGTAACACTATGTCCACCTCAACAGCTGAACACGACTCTTACTTGGTTGAGAACTGGGATACAGAAACCCTTATCGATTTTTTGAAGGAGCAGAACCTCAAACTCGAGAAAAAACACTATGATATTCTCCATAAAGAAGAAATTACCAGTCAAACATTTCTTGGGTTAACCAGCAAAGAAGAACTTCAGGGTATTGGGTTGAAGTTAGGTCCTGTAAAAGCGTTACTTGACGAAAATTAAGGCCCTCAAAGAAAAGCCGAAGCGTGCATTCTCCTCGTACCTCAGCTTAAGTGAGGTGTTGGCTAAATATAACCTCGTCTCTGAAGGAACAGAAATTATACCCCTTTTCATACCGCAAACCTATGAAATCAAGGAGGACAATAAGCATTTCGTGCTGTGTATGGCTGATATCAACTTACGGCTTCAGAGTTATGGAACGTTGGTGATGACAAGTTTGGAGTCCATGCGTAATGAGTACGTTTCAACTATACTACATACCGCCCTTCGAATTGCAGAAGACGCTACAAATAAAAAGTTCAGCATGAAACCAGAATACGAAATAATTGGGGATGAAAGTTGCGGACGGGTCGATTATGCCATCAAGGTAAGCTTTTTATTTTGTCATCCTCGCACATTGCTCCTATGCCCTATGGGACCCCATTTGTTAACTTACCACAAACTATAAACGATTAGGATGAGGAGAGTCTTATTTGTGTTACTGAAGACAAAGTTCAGCAAAAGTTGACAGAAGGCTTCGCTCAGAATATCAAACAGCTCGAAAGTTCGTATGAAACGAACAAGAGAAAATGAAAGCGGGGTGATGATTATTTTGATTATCTTTATGGGATCGTGACATCTGCCAGGGATTGGCATTTCCTCCTCTATTCTTCAGGTGAAATTTTACAAGCGAGTAAGGCCCCCTTTAGCATCGAATTTGTCGAAGAATCTTTGGTTGAGAACTCCGAAGAATACCAAACATTGCATAAGGGTGTGAGGAAGGTTCTTGGTATAATCGTGGGTTTGTTAAAAGATAGGGCATGTGCTGAAGAAGAACCTGAAAGAAAGAGGGTTAGGATAGAGGGTTATCGTTCGAAAAAATAATCATGTACAATAACATAGACGTCATATATCATGGGCTATGTCCCGAACATTTGTATTTATTTTTTGCATGTATTAATAAAAAAGAAATGAATTTTGCAGGTATATATGATAAGCTAAAAAATATATAGTCATGGAACCGCCATTCCAAGGTTATAAACAAATTCATCTGTATCTAATAACATTTTAATAAAATATTCGTGCTAGAGCTAGTATATGTCCTGGCCCTAAAACATTCGTCTTGGTGAATGCATCATATAATGCACCCAGTCTATGCTTTGAAGGAGCTAAATTTGAATGATGGAGGAATTTCATAAGCACGTCGTTCCTCCAAGTTTTCATCTCTTCTTGCTCCCAAGTTATTCCTATTAACATAGTCAAGTTATCAATGGAATAGTTCATTTGGATTAGATTCTGGAGCGAAGATCGTTTATTTTTTTCTAGAGTAAATAGACTCATTCCTCCCATAACAGCAGACTCCACACTAATAATAAATTTTTCATGAATATCTGCTCTAATTGCTAAGACAGATAAAGGCGGAATTAAGGCTGGATAGTAGAAGTCGACTAGGGGGATCTAATTCAAATTCACAGACGTATGTGTTCCCAATATCTTCTAAATAATCCGAAAGTCTATTAGCGTATCTGTAACCTTCACGAATCAACTTCTGGAATAACTTACCGTTTGGATCGATCCATCGGCCGGTTAGAATATTGAGTACTGTTTTTTCCGCGTCCATAGTTGATGATTTATGCTGTGGTATATGATCAATCGTTTATGATATACTTTTTCCACCACAGTTCAATTCAGGTTTTCTTCCATAATTTGAAATCAGATTTCTATAATATAAATACTTCAGATGGATCGTCTTATCTGTTCTCACATTAAAAAAGATGGAAGTGTTTGTGGCCATGTAAATTTCCCAAATCTTCAAAATAAAAATTTTATATAATTTTGAGCGAATATGCTTACTAGCAAAATACTGGGTCGGTGGTAATACCCAAAAGTAGTCGATGTAGTAGTACCCAAAAGTAATACCCAAAAGCAATCAATGCAGTAATATCTTAAAGTATCTCTTCGTAACAACTATATGAGAAAGGGTTTTAAGAAGGCAGAAGCGAAAACAAGAGTATAGATTTGGTAGTATCCAAAGGTAGAATTATGTAGAAATAAAATAAGAAATTATGCTTTTGGATACTACCACCGATAGGCAGGAAAGAAATCGGGAAGACGGAAAGTCTCAGGAGAATATAAGAAAAAAGAATATGAAAGCTGTATAGCCAGAACTAATTCAGTACTTCGTGCCTCATCCTTAGCAATCAAAATGGTCATGGACAGGATTGCAAGAATGGCATAACATCGGCACTTTGTGCCTCATCCTCGGCAATCAAAATGATCATGGACAGAATTGTAAGAATGGCACAACACCGGCACTATATGCCTCACCGGCAATCAAAAAGTGAGTAAATGGATTGTGGTACATCTTTAGCAAATAGATGGATTGCAAATTCGGCCTTCGTGCCTCATCTGGCAATCAAAAGGGCCGGCCAAAATAATGCTTATCACACTGCCGATTTTATAACCAACTGACTACCAAACCAGACCTTCGAAAGTTACTCAAAAGTTACTTGAAAGTGACGGGAAAGTGCCTGGAACTGGCGAGGAACTGAAACATGTGATTAACGCAATAAGGCGCAATAAATTTCATTAATTTCGACTGGCACTATTCCATATTTTTTTCCAAAACTTTGAGACACAATAACTCG
Source organism: Rhizophagus clarus (assembly GCA_015698045.1). Taxonomy (NCBI): domain Eukaryota; kingdom Fungi; phylum Glomeromycota; class Glomeromycetes; order Glomerales; family Glomeraceae; genus Rhizophagus; species Rhizophagus clarus. Next base: position 1,072,300 of record BLAL01000047.1, on the reverse strand, counting down.
ACATCCAGGCATCAGATTCATGCGGTCTTAGTATTATTGAAAATGAATAGCAAATTAACTGCGCCATCTGATCACAACATGATTTTTAGCAATCAATGCTGACCTAGCATCTTGGCCACAAAAAGACCGCAAAGCAATGAAAACAAGCGGATAGCTAGAATGTAATAAAAAGAGGATAGAGCAATAAAAACAAATGGATATCAATAAAGTAATAAAATTGCCACAGAACAGTAAAAACAGTAACTAGGCAACATTATACCCACAACTAGATAACATTATACTCACAACTAGATAATATTATAGTGCAACTGGATAACACTCTTATAAAAATGTTATCCAGTAAAAATTTTATAAAAATAACAAAAGCAATTCAATTGTTGGACTACCAAAATTACAAGTTATTCCTAAAGACTTTGAAATTGCAAAAAAAGTGAATTTGGTACCACAATCAGAAACTGAATTTCTAGTAAATCTCCTAGAAGCACCACAACCAGAAACATTAATTACGAAATTACTTCTGTATCAGAAGCAAGGCCTTGGTTGGATGTTATCAAATGAACACCCTAAAGAGCCAACTATTGATGAGGAAGTTCAATTCTGGATTCAAAAGGAGGATCAAATGAAAAAAATACTCTACTTTAATACATTAGCAAGGTTTGTAACAATAACACGTCCTAATCTTATCAGAGGTGGAATACTCGCTGATAATATGGGTCTTGGTAAGATGATACAAATGATTGCTTTGATAGCTTCTAAACCTGCAATCAATTTAGATTCTACATATTCTAAAACTATTCTGATTGTTGCTCCTTTAAGTGTGCTTGAAAATTGGATTGACCAAATCAACATACATGTTAAGAAAGGGTCTCTTTCTTATTATGTTTTTCATGGCGTTGATCGAATTAATAATCCAGAATTTCTTAAAACTTACAATATAATAATTACTACATATGCTATTCTTGTACAATCAAATATAGAAGAAAGGAGTGGATTATTTGCCATTAAATGGCTTCGAGTTATCTTAGATGAAGGACATATTATTCGTACACAATCAACAAAACAAAGTATTGCCGTATGTAATTTGGATGCTAAGAGAAGATGGATTCTTACAGGAACCCAATTATGAACGAATTAAATGATATATATTCTTTAATTAAATTCTTAAAATTCACTTCTTTTGATAGTCTAGAAATATGGAATAGTATATTTAACAACAAAACAATAAAGTTTAAAGATGGTAACAATCTTAGAAGCTTAATAAAAGCCATTTGTCTTCGTAAAACAAAGGATATAAAATTCAATGGACGTCCTATAGTATGTTTTCCTCCTATTAATTTCTATATTCATAAAATTAAGTTTAAGACGGATGAGAAAAAGATTTATGATAAAATGGAAAGTAATATAAAAGAACAATTTAGAAGTTGGAAAGAATCAAGAAATGGCGATTTAAAATATAATTATGTACCGTTTCTGGAAATGCTCCTGAGATTACAATGGATTTGCAATTACACAGAGCTTTGTAAGAGACAAATAAATGATGCTGATAGCAATATGAATGATGAAAGATTGGCTGCCCTGAAAATATCTGTTAGTAATAATAAAAGTTGCTATATGTGCTCTAAACCATTAACAACTCCTACAATTACTCCTTGTAAACATATATTTGACAAAGATTGCATCAAAGTTAGTTTTGGAGATGAACCATTTTCTTGTCTGATATGCCAAAATTCAGTTAATATGAATCAATTAATTGAATTAACAACAATTCAAATAGAAGAAGAAATTAGAAATTTAGATGATTTTAAAATAAGTTTCAAAAACGATAAATCAGTAGTCTTCAGCCGATGGACATCTTTTCTTGATTTGATTGAAATTGCATTTAAAGATGCAAATGTCAAATTTGTTCAATTTGATAGCAAAATGTCACGTAATTAGCGAGAAGAGACTGTAAATAATTTCAACAATGATCTGAAAATAAAGGTTCTTCTAATTAGCTTAAAATGTGAATCTTTGGGATTGAATCTTACTGTTGCTAATCAATGTTTTCTTATGGATCCTTGGTAAAATCCAAGTATTGAGAATCAAACTATAAATCGAATTTATAGAATTGGTCAAACTCGGCCAGTTTCTGTTTTTAGATTTTTTATTGAGAATACAATTGAAGATCACGTGTTTGAACTTCAAAAGAAAAAATGTGGCTTGATATTCCAAGCTTTTGATGAGCAGCGATCTGAGAATCTGAATATTGTTGATAAAGCCCTGCAAATTTTATTAGGCAGTAGTTAAAGAATATTTTTAGTGTATATGCACATAATTATTGCAGATTCATAAATCTGTGTAATTAAAGTCACATGATGATCACTTTAAAATTACGCATTTTTTTTCAAAGTAACGTTTAAAACCAAGTCGCGATTTTGCCTATCCGTAAGAATATATTGCTTTAAAAAGTCTTTAGTGTGAGTTTTGAATCATGAGAGTAAGAACGAAAAAAGAATGACGTAGGCAAGATTTTTCAAAGTTAAAACAAACAAGAATACGAAACTCAGGAAGAACTTAGGTATCGTATCAGAGAGGCTTTTTTAATTTAACAATGAAAGTACATATTAGAGTGTCCTCAATTTTAAAAAGTATATCTAACTATAACAACGAAGCTGCTGGTATATATTTTGTTTGAATAAGTAAGTGAAAAAAGAAAATTTTTCAATTGAAAACTAAAGAATATACAAAAGTCCGTCTATTTCTTTTTTTCAATAAAGAACAGTTTTTACCTGCCAAGATATGTAATATTAAGCAATTATTAAATCATTATATTACAATTGTGCAGTATTTACCAAATAACTAATTGACAGTTTTGACAAGAACTATTGAACTAATCAAAGTGAATTTACCAATTCACGTTTTTTAGAATCATTATTTGATCAATATCAAGATGATTTTGGCTTGATTATTTGTAATTTTGACAATATCATCAACACAGCGAGTCAACATTAAGACGATATCATATCGATACCATTTTTATTTTGCGTTGTTTTAACTATATCGTGTCAATATCATCATTATTTCACGTTTTTTTAAAAAAATATCGTTGTTTTAACTATATCGAGCTGATGTTAATTTGATATTCTTCAAATAAATATTTTTGCGATATTTTTTCAATATACCGAACTAATATTAGTATGATATCATTTATTTGCATTTTTTTTGAAAATTATCATTTATTGTAACCATATCAAAGCGATGTCACTTTAATATTTCTTCAAGCAAATATTTTTACGATATCTTGTCGATACAATGAGTGAATATTGATACGATACCAATATTTATTTTGCATTTCTTTTTTGAAATTATTGTTATTGCAACGATATCATAATGGTAATGATTTGATGTTTCTTCAAGTAAATATTTTTACGATATCTTTTGTTAATATTGAAACAATATTATGGTGACATCATAATGATATTGTTTTGATAAATTGATATCGCAATGATATGAATTTAACATTGTTATTATATCAATTTGGCATTGTTCAAAAACTTAAGGTTTTTGTAAAGTAATTGTTTTAATACTAACGCATTTTTTACCCTAATTATTACTTTATATTGTAATACTAACAATACTATCTACATTTCCTTTTTTTCTTTTACTTGTATTTTAATACTAACGATAATATCCATGTTTCTACTGTTTCTTTAACTCTTTTTACTCTAATATTAACAATACTAATAATACTAACAATATTTCTTTTATCTTTATATCTAATACCAACGTTACTATAGCTGTTTCTCTTCTTTTTACATCTAATTGTATTGTTACTCTTTCTTTTTTTACTTTTATATATTCTGTATATAGTAATAAATACTTGTAATTTTTTATAATTTAATTCATATTATATCTAATAAAATATACATTATATAAACTTATAGTATAAAAATGAATTTTGAAACATTACAAAATATTTATGTAAAATTACGAATCGTCAAAATATTTTAAAAAGTTGCAAAATATTACGCAATAAAATTACACAATATTACGAACTGTAAAATTACAAAACTTTGCATATCGTAATATTTTGAAATATTTTAAAAAGTTACAAAATATTACGTTTACGCAAACTTGCGGTGGATCTGGAAACTTACAAAATATTATGTAAAATTACGAAATATTGCGAATGCGTAAAATTACAGAATATTACGAACTGTAAAATTATGAAACTTTGCATATCATAATATTTCGAAATATTTTAAAAAGTTACGAAATATTATTCTTTCGCAAACTTGCGGCAGGTCTGGAAATTTACGAAATATTATGATACATAATCTTGCGCAACTTTTCGCACTATAAAATTTCCTGATATTTTTTTTAGATCTGAAACTCCATTTTGAGGCAGACCACTAAGTAAAAAAAACATTTTTTTTTGTATTTTAGCGAAATGTTAGTAACGTTTCGCTTTTCTTCCTTTCTTTAGGTCCAGAACTTCACTTCGAGGCAGACCACTATAAGTAAAAAAAAAAAGATTTTTTTTTTGTATTTTAGTAAAATGTTACTAACGTTTTGCTTTTCTTCTTTTTTTTAAGGTTTGGAACTCTATTTCAAGGCAGACTATTAAGTAAAGAAAATAAAAATAATTTTTTTTTTGTATTTTAGCAAAACGTTAGTAACATTTCGCTTCTCTTTTTTAGGTCCAGAACTCCACTTTGGAGCGGACCATTAAGTAAAAAAAAAATATTTTTTTTTTATATTTTAGTGAAATATTAGTAATATTATGCTTCTCTTCTTTTTTTTAAGGTCCAGAACTCCATTTTGAGGCAGACTATTAAGTAAAGAAAAAAAATTTTTTTTTTGTATTTTAGCGAAATGTTAATAACGTTTCACTTTTCTTCCTTTCTTTAGGTTTAAAATTCCATTTTGAGGTGGACCAATTCAAGTAAAAAAAAAATAATTTTTTTTTTCGTATTTTAGCAAAATGTTAGTAATATTTCATTTTTCTCCTTTTTTTTAAGTCTAAAACTTCATTTTGAGGTGGACCATTAAGTAAAAAAAACAATTTTTTTTTACTTTAATTTCAACGAACGTTACTAATATTCATTTTTTTTATATTTTTTAGGTCTGAAACTCTTTAGAGACAGACTATAGTATTTCGAAGGTATAATATTTTCAAAAATTATTATTTTTTTTTGTTTTATTTTAACAAACATTACTAATGTTCATTTTTTTTTATTTTTTAGGTCTAGAAGTCCTTTATAGGTGGATTACTGTAAATAAAAAAAATAATTTTTTTCTTTTATTTTAACGAACGTTAACTAACGTTTGTTTTCTTTTTTTTAGGTCTGGAAAAAGTAGACCGAGTTATTTTGAAGGTAAAAAAACTTCAAAATAAATTTTTTTTATATATTTTTATTTTATGAAATATTACTAATGTTTCATTTTGTTTTTTAGGTCTGGAACTTTAATTTAAAGCAGATTGCGGTATTTCGAAGATAAAGAAACTTTGAAATATCTTTTTTTTTATTATTTCAACAAACGTTAACTAATATTTATTTTCTTTCTTTTTTAAGTCTGGAAGAAGTAGACTGCGGTATTTCGAAGGTAAAAAAACCTCAAAATAATATTTTATTTTACAAAACAAAATGAAACTAACATTTAATTTTATTTTTTTTTAGATCCAAAACTCGAAGCAGACTGAAGATAAAAAAAATTATTTTTTATTTTTATTTCAATGAACGTTAAATAACGTTTATTTTTATTTTTTTTAGATGGACCCTATCTCGTAGCGGACCAGGTATCATCTTAAAGATAAAAAAAATTTTTTATTAATGAAACGTTAATTAATGTTTTGAATTCATTTTTTAGATTTGCGTCTTTCTGGAAATTTTCTAGAGGAATTCGAAGTATTTACCTTCGAAAATTTAAATTTATTATTTTTTTTTAAACGAAATGTCAACTAACCGTTTTGTTTTTTATTTTATAAGTCATCGGCTTTCCTAACATTTACCAGATGAATTTTGAAGATTAAAATTTTGAAAAATATTAGTTTAGGTCTGCAGTTTTCTAACCTATCTCTGGATAGAATTTCAAAGTAAACAGAATTTAATTTTTTTTTGTTTTTTTTATTTAACAAAACATTTACTGACGGTTTTGTTAGTTTTTTTTTGCAGGCATAGGAAACTGAAAGAAAGGTTCCAATCCTAATATAAAGGTAAAAAATTTCGAAAAAACCATTTTTTACATTTTCAACAAAACAGTGAAAGTAAAGAAAGAAAGGTTGGGAAATTTAGTGCATTTAATACCTGAAATAATGTAGTTAATAGTGTAGTAAATTGATTTATTTGTAATGCTTTAATTAAATAAATTAAATAAATTAATTGATGTTAATTAACGATAAAAGTAATTGTAAATTGTCAAAAATTTTGAAAAATTTCGCAGATTTATTTTTGAAAATTTTCACAGATTTTTTTGTGTTTGCAGAACTGCGCAGAAATCCATAAAATTTTTCAGTGCTGCGCATCGGCATGTCCTCAGATCTGCGCAGAATTAGATTCTGCAGAATTATGCAGATTTGCAGACCAAAATTTTTCCCGATGTTTATAAATAAATTAAATAAAATATTTAATAAATAATTTATTTAAAAAAAAAACTTTTAAAAATATCATAATATTTATATTTAAAGAATTAGTCACTCAAAAAAAAAAAAAATAAAATAAAATATTAATATTTATTTTATTAAATCAAATAATTTAAGAATTTCTTATTTTTTTACTAAATTCCTATGCATTTAAAAATTTAAAATCAATCATCTAAAAAAAGTAAAGCAAATTATTAGTAAACATTATAAAACAATAAAAATAAAATGAAAAAAATACTTTCTGAAATCTTATTAAAAAGCCAATTATCTGAAACAATAAGAAGAAAGAGATTATTAATTGTTTTTAAATGTTATAAATAAAAAATATAAACTTTATACAATTTTTTATCAAAATATTATGTCTAAAAAGTTGCAATTTTTATATATTTAAATAGATTATTTACAAAAAAAAAAAAAGTAAAAAAAAAGGAAAGAAAAAAAAAAATAAAGAAAAAAAAATAAAATAAAAATAAAAAAATAAATAAAAAAAAATAAAAGTTAGAAAAAGAAAAAAAAATAAAAAGATAAGAAAAAAGAAAATAATAAAAGAAAAAAGAAAAAAGGTTCATTAAAAGTTAAAAAAAAAAGTTAAAAAAAAAGCGTAAATTAATTATATAATATATGATATAATACTCAATTAATATAATTATATTAAATATATATTTAATCATAAATTATTACTAATTAAAATCAATTTTTTTTAATTTCAATTAAATATACGTTAACTTTAAAGATAATCCTGAAACTGAAATATTTCAAATTTGCTGAAATTCTAAAATTATAATTTATAATTTCAACTAAATTTAAAATTTTAAAATCTGAAATTTCAGTTAAAATACTAAAATTAAATATATAATTTTGGCTAAAATTATGCATTTAATTCCAGTAAGAACTATATAATTTTCTAAAATAAAAATTATTATTACATAAAATTTTAAATATATTCTTATTAAAATTGATTTTTATAAAATAGATATTGCTTAATATAAAAGTAATCTACATATTTAATTTTAGTTAAAATTATGATTTTTAGTTAGAATTATAGATTTAATTAAAATTATATATTAATTTCAGTTAAAATTATAGATTCAGCTAAAATTATAAATTAATTTCAGAAAAATTTTAGATTTTAATAATGATTTTATAACTAATAAAATTGAAGTGAAAGGTCCTGTTATTTTGTTAAACAGTGAATTAATTATGTGGGATGTGCTACAAGGATTAGGTTATAAAAAAGGTGGTAACAGTAATATAAATTTAGAATTTTAGAATTTAGATTTTGAAAAAATATTTTTTAGAGATATTTTTAATCAAATTACATTAAGATCAAATATTTTTATTTTGACAAGTAAGTATTCTATTAATATTTTATTGATAATTAAATTACTAATCAGGTATTTTAATAAAATAATTAAAAAAATTGGGAATTATCTAGATTCTTATAAAATAATTTAAATGATTTTTGATTTGTTAGTTTTTAACTTATTATAATATAACTGATAAAATTTCTTTCAAAAAAAAATAAAAGTTTTATAATATTATAAGATTACTAAAATAAATATTAATTGTTAATATAACAAAATTATAAAAAAATAATAAAAATTTATAATAAAACATTGAAAAGAATCCTAAACTATATATACAGTTTCTGGTGAAAGTAATAGCAGTGAGAATACTACTTCTTAATTTAGTTATAACTTCATTATCATATCATATCAATTAGATTATTACTTGTTATATCAAATTAAATAGTGGAATAGTTATTTAAAAAACAATAAAAAAAAAAGTAATTTTAAATACAAACATTATTTTTATTTTATTACTTAAAATAATGGTTAAATTCAAATTTTAATTACCACTAATAAATTTAATAATTTTTAAATTTAGTTTTACTTAAAGGATAGATAAATAATGGGAGGGCTAACCCAGAATTACACAAATTAGTGATCATGCGACCAAACTGAAGCCATATGTAAAATTATAAAAAATCATATTAAAATATAACACTACCCTATGTTTAAAGTGAAAAATCGCTAATAATTGATTTTAATTATAATAAAAAATTTTTTCTGCCATAACAGCAAAATCTGAAACTATGTAAATATGCAATTTTTTTCAAAATATTGTTTCTATATCCTCTAAAAAATATAATTAAGCTTTTAAAATACCTCAAAGCTATAGAAAATTTTATTACACATTTGAAAATATTATATAATAAACAAAGAAAACACTATTTTTGAATGTTTTAAATAAAAATATTTATAACTTTATATTGGAATTTCCAAAGAAAAACAAGATTAATTTTGACTTTTTACTACTAAAGAGCAAAAACTTATAAAAATTAATAAATAAATAACCAGTGATCCAATTCAAGTAGAAACACTTTGTCTATATAGAGTTGACATGAATAAACTTAACTTTTAAAATTAGCTACGTTTTTTTAACATTGGGAAAGTTATATCAGTTCAGATCTGCAGCAATCTGCAAAAATTGCAGATTGCTACTTTTTTTTAATAAAAATCTGCGCAATATTACACACGTCATGCTTTTTATTTTTTTGAAAATTTTTTTATAAAAATTCTGTGATAATCTCCAAAATTGCAGATTTTAAAAACATTTCGCACAAAAATCTTTAGGGATCTTCAGCATTTTCTTTTTTTATTTGATAAACTTTACATAAACTTTTTTTTTTATTTTGATAAAGCTTTGCACTTCTGATTTGTTTTTTTTACAGCACTTTAAAAAAATAATTTATTTCAATATTTTTTAAAGAAATAATTTTTAATTTAAACAAAATAATCTGTTAAAGCTATTAAAAAAAATTGAAAATTATTTTTTTCTTTTTTAAGCTTCAAAGCTTAAGAGTAATTTTTTTTAAAAAATTAAGTTCATCCAACATCTGGTGTATAATCTGCAACATGCAGGATTTTTTTTTTCATAGGGCTCTGGACTTCTTTTCTTTATAAGAAACACTTGTCAAACCCAGGTTTAAGTTTGTTAAAGAAACACCTTTACCTCACATTTTCATAAGTGAACTATGTCTTTGAACACCATTTCGAAGGTAAACTTCAAAATTCTTTTTTATATTTTATTTGGAAAACGTTTCTTACTAACATTCAACTATTATTATTTTTTATTTAAATCATATTTTTTATATTTTTTATTTATTTAACAAACTTTAACTAAAGTTCGTTCCAATTTTATAGGTCTGGAACGCCAAAAGACAAGTTCTGGACTCTATTATCATCAACTTTTTTTTTAATAAATATCATTTTTATCCAGAACGCCTAGTTTCAAAGGTCATTTGACCAGTGTAACCTTCAGAAAAAAACTTTTATTATTATTTAACAAGCGATGGCTAACACTCAGTTTTCTTTTTTTTTTGTAGATCCAGAACACCAAAGGTATGGTTCTGGATTCAATTTTGAAAAAAAAAATTTTTTTTTATTAATTTGTATTGAGAACGTTAACTAACATTCTTTCTTTCTTTTTTTCAGGTTCAAAACTCTATTTCGAGGCAGATCACTAAGTAAAAAAAATATTTTTTTTTTGTATTTTAGCAAAACGTTAGTAATGTTTTGCTTTTCTCCCTTTCTTTAGGTCTGGAACTCCACTTCGAGATGACCACTGTAAGTAAAAAAAAAGATTTTTTTTTTCATATTTTAGCAAAACGTTATTAATGTTTCACTTTTCTTTTTTTTTTAAGGTCCAGAACTCTATTTCGAGGTGGACTATTAAGTAAAAAAATAAAAATAATTTTTTTTTGTATTTTAGCAAAATGTTACTAACATTTCGCTTTTCTTCTTTTTTTTTAAAGTCTGGAACTCCATTTCGAGACAGACCACTGTAAGTAAAAAAAAAGATTTTTTTTTCGTATTTTAGCGAAATGTTAGTAACATTATGCTTCTCTTCTTTTTTTTAGGTCCAGAACTCCACTTCGAGACAGACTACTGTAAGTAAAAAAAAAAGATTTTTTTTTCGTATTTTAGCAAAACATTACTAACGTTTCGCTTTTCTTCTTTTTTTTAAGGTTCAGAACTCCATTTTGAGGCAGACTATTAAGTAAAAAAAAACAATTATTTTTTGTATTTTAGCGAAATATTAGTAACGTTTCACTTTTCTCCCTTTCTTTAGGTCCAGAACTTCATTTCAAGGCGGACCAATTCAAGTAACAAAAAATAATATTTTTTTTCGTATTTTAGTGAAATGTTATTAATGTTTTGCTTTTCTTCTTTTTTTTTAAGGTCTGGAATTCGATTTCGAGGTAGACTATTAAGTAAAGAAAAAAAACAATTTTTTTTTATATTTTAGCGAAATGTTAGTAATGTTTCATTTTTCTTCCTTTCTTTAGGTCCAAACTCCATTTTGAGGCAGACCAATTCAAGTAAAAAAAAAATAATTTTTTTTTTGTATTTTAGCGAAACGTTAGTAAACTTTTCGCTTTTCTCCTTTTTTTTAAGTCCAGAACTTCATTTTGAGGTGGACCATTAAGTAAAAAAAACAATTTTTTTTTACTTTAATTTCAACGAACGTTACTAATGTTCATTTTTTTTATTTTTTAGGTTCGGAATTTAGAGGTGGACCAGTATTTTGAAAGTATAATACCTTCAAAAATTTTTATTTTTTTTTTTATTTTTATTTAAACGAACATTACTAATGTTCATTTTTTTTTATTTTTTAGGTCCAGAAGTCCTTTATAGGTGGACTACTGTAAGTAAAAAAAAATAATTTTTTTTTACTTTTATTTCAACAAACGTTAACTAACGTTCATTTTCTTTCTTTTTTAAATCCAGAAGAAGTAGACTGAGTTATTTCGAAGGTAAAAAAACCTCAAAATAATTTTTTTTTTATATATTTTATTTTACGAAATGTAACTAATGTTTCATTTCATTTTTTAGGTCTGAAACTCTAATTTGAAGCGGACTGTGGTATTTTGAAGATAAAAAAACTTTGAAATATCTTTTTTTTTATTATTTCAACAAACGTTAACTAACATTCATTTTTTTCTTTTTTAGGTCTAAAAGAAGCGGACCACGGTATTTCAAAGGTAAAAAAACCTCGAAATAATATTTTATTTTACGAAACAAAACGAAACTAACATTTCATTTTATTTTCGTTTTTTTTAGGTCTAGAACTCAAAGCAGACCAAAGGTAAAAAAAAAATTATTTTTTATCTTATTTTTATTTCAACGAACGTTAAATAATGTTCATTTTCATTTTTTTTAGATGGACCCCATCTCGCGGCGGACCAGGTATCATCCTAAAGATAAAAAAAAATTTTTTATTAACGAAATGTTAATTAACGTTTCAAATTCATTTTTTAGATTTGCATCTTTTCGGAAGTCTTCTAGAGGAATTCGAAGGTATTTATTTATCTTCGAAAATTTAAATTTATTATTTTTTTTTAAACGAAACGTCAACTAACTGTTTTGTTTTTTATTTTATAAGTCATCAGCTTTCTAGACGTTTACCAGACGAATTTTGAAAATTAAAATTTTGAAAAATATTAGTTTAGGTCTGTGGTTTTCTAACCTGTCTCTGGATAGAATTTCAAAGTAAACGGAATTTAATTTTTTTTTTTTATTTTTTTTTATTTAATGAAACGTTTACTGACAGTTTTGTTAGTTTTTTTTTTGCAGGCACAGGAAACCGAAAGAAAGGTTCCAATTCTAATATAAAGGTAAAAAATCTTGAAAAACTGTTTTTTACATTTTCAACGAAACAGTGAAAATAAAGAAAGAAAGGCTAGGTAATTTAGTGCATTTAATACCTGAAATAGTGTAGTTAATAGTGTAATAAATTGATTTATTTGTAATGCTTTAATTAAATAAATTAAATAAATTAATTGATGTTAATTAACGATAAAAGTAATTGTAAATTGTCAAAAATTTTGAAAAATTTCGCAGATTTGTTTTTGAAAATTTTTACAGATTTTTTTGTGTTTGCAGAACTGCGCAGAAATCCATAAAATTTTTCAGTGCTGTGCATCAGCATGTTCTCAGATCTGCGCAGAATTGGATTTCGCAGAATTGCGCAGATCTGCAGACCAAAATTTTTCCCAATGAAATATATATCAAAAAAAATAAAATTTTGTACAATTTTAATATAAGATTTCGCTTGTATAATCAATTTAATAAGACTTCAGTTCAGGTAGTTATTGATAAGCCTGTGTAACTCTGAGTTGGCCCTCTCATTATTTATCTATCCCCTAAGTTTTACTAGCTGGTGATTTTAACCACAAATTTATATAAATTTAATTTTGAATTTTTATTAATCACTGATAATTTTATTAATTTTAATTTTAATTTCACCACTGGTGATTTTTACCATTACATTGCATAACCTTGAATTTGTACAAACATGTGAAATTTGTTACTAAATGGTATTTGTCATACCTATGCATATTATAAAAAATTTTATGCATTACGAATATAAAATAGAGTTGTAATAGTTAACACAGTGTCATTTATTTTAGCAAAATACTTTTATTATAATAGAATTAAATTGGAATTTCTTTCTAAATTTCTCTGAAGATGCTATTTTTCCTAAGAACTTTTTTAAAAAAAATAATAAAAACACAGTATTAGAAGATATCATTATACCTCCAGAATCACCTGAAAATTTTTATATAAAAATTAACAAAAATACCATATTAGAAGATATTATTACACCTCCTAAGTCTTCTAATAACTTTTTTGTAGAAACTAACAAAAATACTGTGTTGAAAGATATTATTACACCTCCTAATTTTTTAATGAACCACCTATAGAATTATTCTTCTAAAATTCAGTTAATAATTTTAATATATATCAATATAATCTTTGTAAAGAAGATAGTTTTGATGATTGGATGTCTGTTGATACGTTTATATATAATTACTATTTAGAAAGAGATTTTGGTTATTAGATTTGTAAAAATGATAAGGATTCAAATAACTCTTCTATTACTATACGCAAGTCATATCATTGCTTTTTTGGTAGTACTTACAAACCTCGTAAGAATATTAATCATAAATTACAACAGAAATGAGGTTCTAACAAATCTGATTGCCAGTGGCATTGTAATTTTATATTACAAAAATTAGAAAATTGGGTAAAATGCATAACATTAGAAGATATACATAATTATAAATTAATTCCAACTGATATACCACATCTTAATACATGATATTGACAATTCAATAATGAAATGATGCAAGATTTGAAGTTTTTTACAGAATGCAAAGTAGCGCCTATAAGACCCCAAAGAATACATATATAACTCAGATCCAATTCCAAAAATTTTAATATAACTTTATACACCTAATTTTACTAAAAACTTTATACAAAATCAGCATATATGTTTAAATTTTATATAATTTTATACAATTTAATATCTGCGTTTATTATAAAATTTTTATTATATTTATAAAATTTTTTTACAAAAATATATAATAAATAATATATATACATAAAAACTTTTATTATAAAAGAAAAATTTTAAAATTAAATTTCTAAATTTTTAAGTAAATAACATTTTCGTGATTAATTACACATTCAGTAATCAGATTTTGATAAAATTTATACCATTAGATTCGTCTTATCGAGACGGTTCTAATGATACTAAAATCATCTTTCTAGGATTAATATTGACTGAAATAAGGTTTACTAATAAATTTTATGCTAAAATAATGTGAAATTAGCTATTGGATATAAAAATAACACTGGGAAATTACAAATTTTTTAAAATTTTGTGGACTTATAATTTTCTCCTTCCTTACCCCACCACCACCCTTCCGGCCTTATATTCTTTATATAATTTTTTTCTCTTAAGTTTGTTACGCTATCACGTTTAAAATTGTTACGCTACTACGTCTAATTTTGTTTATTTTTTACATATAAATTTGTTATACCATCATGTTTAAAATTTTTTATAAATTTGTTACACCATCACTTCTAAATTATTATAAAAGTTCGTGGTTTTCTTTTAGGGGTAATTTTACAAATTTATTATATATTTATGTGTTTTACTATTTATAGATTAAGGGGTTAATTTAGAATTTTTTTTGCTAAATTTATTATCAAATTATATTTTATTTTTGTTTATAAGGTTTTATATGTTTTATGTTTTATGTTTTATTGACGTAATAAATTTGAATACAACTTCAACTAATGTTTGGCAACCCACAAGATTGAGACAAATTTAAAAATCTGAAGGTCAGTCTGGAGTTTACAAGAAAAGAATCAAATATACTAAGTACAGAAGAAATTTACACTAGAAACAACCTACAGCTGAGCGAATCCAGCAGACTGCGCTGGACTGAAATCTCAGAGTTCTATAGGGAGAATTTTGAAATAAACCATCCCCCACTGACACCAATCCAAAAAAAAAAATAAACTAAATAAAACACTATATACAACTAAAATTTAGAAATTAGAGTTAGCAACAGCTTGACAATATCTATCTTATCATCAGACTTCTTGCCCGATGACTTCTTTTTCTTCTTGTCTTTTGACTTTTTTGAAGTCTTCGTTTTGTCCTTGTTACATTTAGAATTAGCTGAGTGAGTTTTAAAGGAACTAGAATTCTTGGTCTTTTTAGAGGAGTCATTAGTTTTGGTCTTCTTAGATGAATCAGAGGAATCCTTGGATTTTTTAGTTTGAGTTTGAGAGGCGGTAAAGGGAGCTGAACACCATGGGAGAAAGTAGTCAACATCATTGTGGGAGAAAGTAAATCTGGTTCTCCGATAGATTTCTAATCTTCATATTTTTTGAAGAAGACTACAATCAAAGCCTTTTCACCTGTTTTAAATTGCTTGATAGCTTTAATTGGTAAATTACCAAAGATTAATTGAGAGGGAGTGGTGCGTTCCCATGTTACCCAGAAACGAGATTCTTGAGGTAAGTTATTAAGGTATAAACAAAACTATTCTTTTCTTTTCCTTTGATGTAGTGACCAGTTTCTAGGGAACTAACGTACAGAGATATCGCCAAGGGAGTATTGCCATATCTCCTGTTTAAAGGAAGTGAGTGTGAAAGTTGAGAGACATATTTTGATCTGAAGCGTTTGGTATTTCCTTTGCTTCTTCACAATCATCGAGATAGGATCTCTCCATGCTTTTAATTCGGCAAGAATTTTTTCATAGGACCAACTTGAGGGTACGTTATAAATGAAGATATCCCTAATATTAGCTTGTTTGTCATCAGGGATGGTAGTATTTACGTAAATTTTTTCCACTGATTTATCCACGGCCTTCTTTATCTTCATATTTTTTGGCGTAATGTTATCACTACCGGAAGGTTGCGGAGGTATGGTTAGATTATTATTGGCATTTTCCATGTTTATGTCAATTATTTCTGATTCAGCTGTAGGCGGTCGCATCTTGAGCGTAATCAGCGATTTTAAGGAAACACCAGGCTGAGATATTCCTAATTCAGGTATTATCAGTGGTATGACTAGGTATGAGTCACCAGAATTAACCAGATTCTGTATTTCACGAGATATTTCATCTACGACTGGCTCACCCACTTTTTTTTCAAGGTTGAACAAAACTCTTTGAAAAAAATTTGGCTGATGGTAAAGAAAACTTTCAAAAATTCTTAGGCCAAAATGTATTATCAACGAGACCAGTGTGTTTGGAATATTTGTTCAGTGTGATATGTTTTTGTATCTTACAGGTTTAGCAGCACTACCAAAGGTCTTTATTAACTGTTTACCTTGTTCTTGGGCGATGCCTATTGTAATATGACAAAAATTTTTTTCTAGCAAAGCTAAAACATATTGTTCATATTGTATACATCACAACATTATTTGAGCATCCGTTATTTCTATCAGAGGGATAGAAGGTCATGGTGAAGATACGGGTTACTTGTTTTTGTTTTTCTTCTTCTTATATTTTTGCTTTTTCTTTTTATCTGTCTTTTTCTGGAGTTTGTAAAAGTTGGGATTTTTGTACATTACTGAGCCATCGGCCAAAGTAGTCTCAATATCCATGGATATAGAAGAAGAGGCCTCTTCAGTATCAAAAGAAGAGGGCGAGAAGTCTGAGTAGGCTCCATAAATAAAAGCGTTATCATATTATTCGTAACTCATCTTTGTAACATTATTATTAAATAAAAATAAAAAAATTTTTGGTTTATTTTTTATTATGGTTTTGGACAAAACGGGAAAGAGTTTTTTTTTTATATATTATTATAAGGTTTATATGTTTTATGTTTTATTGACAAAATGGATTTGAATACATGAGACAAACCCAAATACCTCGAAAAGTAAGTCTGGGATAAAAGTACATAGAATAAAGCTATAATTAAAATTATAACTGACATCAAATACTATGATATCCACAACCCAACGTTACCCAACTACATATCTTCACATCCTCAATTTTTCACTAATTCACACCTTTTAAGATAATCAACTACGGTACAATCCCTCCTCCTGTCAGGTAGACCCTGCTGGACCGAAGTCCCAAGTTTCTATTAAGGAAGAAATATTGTAACAACCTATCTCCCGCTAACCTCCTGGGAAAATATAACAAAAATTATAAACATAAAACTAAAACAATCCAAAAAAAAAAAAAAAAAAAAAAAAAAATTTTTTTCTAAAAGGAAAGTAATATAATCTATGTCCTAAAAAAAAAGGGAAGTGTATTATCTCGGTTAAAAGGACATAGATAAAATTAAAAAGTTATGTTCAACAAAAACAAGTAATAAACTTCTGCAAGAAAGTCTAATTTTAAAAGAAGGTAGTAGTTAACTAAAACTGCCGAAGTCCAACTAGCTTTGACTATTAGGACCGAGCATTGCTGTACGAGACAACTTTTCATGGGAGCCCAAACCCTTGTCGTCAACGGTAGCGCTGGCCAGTCCATCTGTCTGCACCACTTGAAATGGAAGCACGTGATCAACAGCAAATAATAATCCACTTTTAGTATTATTCTGATAAGGACCAATCAACAAGAGCGCGTTGTTTAGTCATGTGATGGCTGATCATTTACCAGGGGTAAACTGAAAAGTATTTTTCGAAAAAAAAAAGAAAAATACAAGAAAAAAAAGTCGTGAGCATGGCATGGAAGACAATACGGTTCACAGTTACTGCAGGTCTAGCGCCTGTTATATAGGTGGCAATTATAAGGTTTATATGTTTTATATATATCATATATATACTGAATTTTTTAACTTATTACCTTTATACAAAATATAATTATAACATAGATTAAAATTTGCTTCTATTATACAAATATATATCTAACTTTTCGCTATTTTTAAGTCTATTATACAAACTCATTCATATGACATATTGGATATTTATATAGTGTCTTTATACAAATTCAGATCCTTGTATTATATGTATTCTTCGGGTCTTGTGCCTGTTGTACAACTGAAAATTTTAAAAAAAATATCTGCAACATGTGTTTCATAAATAGAATGTTTATAATTCAATATATTGTTTATGTAAAAATAATAAAGAAGAAAACTCAGATACTACTTTATTTCTCAATATTTTTTTTGAAAAGATAATAGAAGATCTATATTGAAAAATATTTGTTTGATATTCAAACAATGAGCATCATTTATTTAGAATTTTTTGGATGTCTCCATCACAGCAAAAACTATATCAATAGTTTCACAATATAATACTAAATGACAATACTTGTAAAACAAATAAGTACAATATGTACTTAAGTGTATTTATGATTAAAGACAATTATGGAAAATTTCACAATGTAGCAAATACTCTTGTTGAAGATGAAATAGCATTTACATATATTTGGATTTTACAATGTCTTATGAAAGCAACTAATAATATTACACCAAAGGTATTTTGGACAGATTCAGAACTAGGATTAATTAATGCAGCTACTCATGTTTTTTCAACAACTCCACATTTTTATTGTCTTTTTCATATCTGGCAAAACATTACTAAATATCTTAAAATAAAATTAGGCACAAAATTTCATTCATTTAGTAAAGCCTTTTATTTATGCAGAAATACATTAAGCATAGAACTATTTGAATAACGATAGGAGTCTATTTCCAGAAAGTCAACCATATATGACCAGAGTACTATATCCTAATCGAAATAGTTAGACTAAAGCTTATACACCATTTCAATTTAATGTGGGAATTCAAAGTACTCAAAGTGTTGAATCATTTAACGCTATTATTAAAAAGCATTAAATAATACAAGTAGTCTTTGTGACATTGAAAAAGTTATTGATAAAAGACATGAAGTTGAATTTCAATATTGTAAATTAGTTAATCTTGAAGCTTACCAAACAACAGTTAGACTTCCGCATTTATCATCTCAATTTTTTTTCAATATTGATGCAGTTCTTAATCAATTTTTAACACCTCTTGTATTATTCTGCAAAAGTTTCAAATCTCTCAATCATTTACTTATAAAGGTCATTTAGTATTGACTTTGAATGAAGTAAGTAATATTTTATTAAGATTAAGTAATATTTATTGATAAAGAAATATCTTACTTGCATAAATCTTATAGAATTTCACAATTTCAAGATCGTCAGGCATAAAGCCAACTATATGTTTTGCAAAGTAAATCTCCATGTGAAAAGGTATGAGAATTTCATTTACATGTGCTTTTATAGAACTTTTGGCATCAGATGACAATGTTAATCATATACCTGCTGGCTTTTTATTATTCCGTGAGCCCAGAAACAAATATAAAGCGCGAAAATACAGGTAAAAGTTGAGTCAACCTTCCCGCGTAAAATTATGGTGCGTATATGTTAAAAGTCGTACTTTCATGTGAGCAAAGCTTTTTCTCACTATAAACCTTGTATTTAGGAAAGCACAAATGAAATCACTCTTAACTGTATTATTGTTCCTATTGGTCCACTTCATGGTCTTCAACTCGGTGAAGTTTAGGGCTCCAATCAGTTTCAGTAATTACCAAACCGTACCGACCAGTTTCGGTATCGGAGCGGTTTCAGTTTTATGATTTATCGAACCAAAACTTTCAGTTTCAGTATCAGTTTTGCGATTTACTGAACTGATTTACCGATAATAAAAATGTTTTTTTTATAAGAAAAACGTAAATAATGTAGTTAAAAAAAATTGCGAAATGTTTTTTACATAAACGTTTGATATAAAAAATAACATTTCGCAACATTATTTTTGCGGAACTTGTAAAAAATGTTGCGAAACGTTTTTTACATAAACGATTTGATAAAAAATAACATTTCGCAACGTTATTTTTGCGAAACTTGTAAAAAATGTTGCAAAACGTTTTTTACATAAACGATTTGATAAAAAAAATAATGTTTTACAACGTTATTTTTGCGAAACTTGTAAAAAATGTTGCGAAACATTTTTTACATAAACAATTTATTATGAAAAATAACATTTCGCAACGTTATTTTTGCAAAACTTGTAAAAAACGTTGTGAAACGTTTTTTACATTGGAAATTTAATATAGAAAACAACGTTTCACAACGTTATTTTCCTTTTTATTTAAAAATGTTGCGAAATGTTTTTATGAAATGATTTAATATAAAAAAAATGTCTCGCAACATTTTTTTTGTCATTTTAATAAAAAATATCTCGCAACGTTTTTTTTGTCACTTTAATAAAAAATGTCTCGCAACGTTTTCTTTGTCACTTTAATAAAAAATGTCTCGCAACGTTTTTTTTGTCACTTTAATAAAAAACGTTGCGAAACATTTTTTTATGGATTATTTGATAAGAAAAAATCGTTTCGCAACTTTTTTTTGCTAAACGTTGTAAAACGTTTTTTTACTAAACTCGTTTGGTAAATCAGTTCAGTTTTCGGTAATTAACGATCGGTTTCAGTAATCATTAATACCGATACTGATTAATTTGGTTCAGTATTGGTTTTTGCAAAAACTAAACTGAACCGAACCAATCAGAGCCCTAGTGAAGTTACCCCAGTCGTTACCGTTAATAAGAATCAAATAGTTAGCGTACTTGAAGTTGCAATTTAAAGCACATTGTGGGCACCATTTAATAGTGTTTACTTAAACTTTTTCAAACTTCTGATGAGATGCGTATGCAACCGCAGGACTTGATTTGTTGTAAGAATAATTTTGTATCGTGTAGTGCGATAGGCTTAGACGTTATGTATCACAGGCAAAGTCCTAAACATTTGTATTTATTTTTGTATAATATATTAAAAAAAATTTTTCTTGGCAAATGGAATCTCGTTTAAGAACTTCAAAAGGCTATATTATGCCAAAAATAGCTGAATAGACACTGTATTTTTTTCCTGATTGCTGTCTGAACATTGTCTGATCTGTGATGAAACATTGTCTAAAACACTGTCAGAACACTGTCTGATCTGTGATGAAACACTGTCTGAACACTTAACTGTTTTATAATACTGTTTTAACCTACAGGGAAAATGGAATTCTTTACCACAATGCATGCATGTACGGTCTGCTAGTTTTTTTTTACAGGTTCTGGCTCTTTTCCTACAGTAAAAATATTACGCTGAGATTTGTGAACTGATAGGGGAATGGTAATAGTTTTTCCGTTAGATGTGGCCTTAAATTTTCCTTTTATTAAAGGCTCCCATCTAGTCCGATATTGCCATTGCGTTTCAAGAATTACTAAAGATTTAGCATTTCCATCCTGATTTTTTTCCGCAAGCACAACAGAAAATTCATCTGTTATAGTGTTTCTCCAGAACCAATTGTTATGGGAACATTGTCCATAGTGCCGATAGATATGGATTGACTTGTGACTCCATTAAGCCTATGAATTTTTTTCCTATTAATTTTAATACCTAAAAGCTCTTCGACAAGTTCAGCAATGTTATCAGAAAATATGGAAGAATCAAAGCCCATATCAATCATTGCGCAAGGTATTACCAAACCTCTTATTTTACAATAAATAGTCGCAACATCGTTGGCATCCTTTATTTGTAAAAAATTTATTTCTAGAGGCTTGGGCCAGTATATATGAACTATGTCACTTTTTTTTCTGCTGAACGACTCTGAGCATATACCTTAATAGCATGGTTTAGAATATGGGAAGGTGCGGTCTCTTGATTATTCTTTGAATTGTTAACTATTATACCACCCATGGTATTGATTGAAGACTTTGCATTCTCTTCGGATAGGACATCTAAAAGGGAATTCTGCTCGGTATTTACTGCTTGCAATAGTGGAAACAAAATATCTTGAACTTTACTTGTAACATTCTCCCATGCTAATTCCCTTCTTTTAACCGTATCATTTGGCATAACAGTATTTAAGCAATGGTCTTTTAATTTGGGAAATATTGTATTAATAAATTTTGAAATTTCTATAAGAATCTCTCTAGGACAATGGAAGACTAATGATGATATAGAAGATTTTAAGGCTATTTGATACATTTGATCTGTAGCTATGCGAGGCACCTCATGGCTATTGCCTAATAATTTGCTAGCACGAGATTTGGAAGTAGGGGATTTTTTGGTTACTCCTTCTTTCAGTTTGGTGCTCTTTTTCATAGGTACTCCACTTCGTACCATTTTTTTTTTACAGTATAGCAATTTCAGGATTCGTCAGCATCAATATATTTGTCATCTTCTTCTACTTCTTTTTCTTCAGAATCCTCTATATATTCTTCTATGTATTCTTCTTCAGAGTCTTCAGGATCTTCTACCTCATCCTGGTATACATGATTAACCTTCTTAGTCCGCTTGCCTTTGGGACAATTAACCTTTGTATGACCAGCCTTTCCACATGCTGAACAATGTCAGGTTTGCTTTGCAGATGCTTTTAGCATTACCTTTCTAACAACTTTCTTCGTGGCATATGCACTTTTGGGTGTAAAGGGGCTCTTTCTAACATGAGCTGTTTGACCTCCTAATCTCTTTTTAAGTTCTTCATAAATAAAATTTTCTAATGTTGCATCATCTGTTCCTATTTCTGTATAGGCCAAATCCCTTGCTAGACGAATTTTAAAATCATTTTTTTGTGGTTGAGCTGTATAATTAACTGGAGCTATTGTATGAGCTTGTATTCTTTTGCCTGCACTTTCATGCCATATATTACGCAAGTCTATAAAAAATGCAATAACTGTAGCAGGATTAGCAATTCTAACTCTCATTTCTAAATCAGAAGGCAATTGATTAAATAGATAAGGTAAGGCATCAGCATCTGGCATTGCTTGTACTAGTGGTTTGATTCGTTTTTCATAACTATCTGGAGTATCTGTCTCTAAAAACTTTTCATTAACAAGAGTAAATATAACACTTCGGTTAGTCCTTCTCTATATTTTTCATGCAACCAATTTAGAAAAAGAAGTTCAGTATTAATAGCTGGATTACCTGCTGCATAAGGATCATTGACAAGAACAGGTGCAAACCTACCTGTCATCTTATTTATCATAACTTGACATTTTACAGCGGAATTAAAGACAGTAACAGCTAAGAGACGTGCCATCTCATTTATATTTTTAAGCTTTTGATAATATACATCTGGTGGTTCCTGCCCATCATAATTGGGTAATTGTGCAAGTAATGATGCTAATGTATGCATGACATCTTGTATTGTAGCCATGTTTCCTGGTGGATTGTTTTGTAAATTCAATATAATTTGTCGCGAATTTAATTCCCTACCCTTCCATTTTTGATATCTATTAAATACAAATGCCCGATTGAATTTTGCTAAATCTGCCTTAGCTTTGCATCTCTGATTTATTAGCTAAAGGATGGCCTTTTCTCCTACTAATATATTTATTCAGTTTTGCTTTCTTAAGGCTATTTTTTGACTATTAGTTTGCCTATATTGAGCTTATTTGCCACCAACGTCAACGCTTATTTACCTTATTATTATATGCCAAAGTCAGTAGCTGAGCTCTTCGAAGACATTGATTTCTAGTAGTTGTTAAATCATTCCTAAGGCCATTTATTCGATCATTAGCTATATGGTATAAATCTTGCATGTTAATAGCATCTTGAGCATGTTTTTGTATAAGTCCACGAGCAGTTGTTAATGAAATTCGTATACCATTTAATGTATTTTTAGGGTTAAATAATGTATCTCCATCAATATATGCCTCTACCCGATCTAGTGCTGTAGCGATATTTATTAAAATATCAGGTATGGCCATATTTTCTTTCTCTGGTCGTTCTTCTTCTTTAGAATGTTTATTACTAGATTTAGATAATTCTTGTATACGAGATTTAAGCTTATCTATTGTGTCTTCTAGCTGGATAATTCGATTATCTTGAATAACTAATGCCTCCTCTTTTAGCTCCAGGTGATTCTGACATTTTTTAAGTTCACTTAGAATAACCTTACATTTATCCTTTAGCTGATTAACTTCTTCATCATAAGATTGTAAATTCTTTTCAAGATGAGAAATATATCACTTACAGGCTTTAATTTTCTCTTCAAGTTTGCAGATTTTCTTTTGTACTAACTTTATCCCTAGATCAAAGTTGCTGTTTAGTTGTTCAAGATATGTCTGCTCAACTCCCATTGTTACCTATTATTTCTATAGATTCTGGTGAAGCTCGAAATCTTGATATTTCTATTACTTTGAAAAAGATTTATTATCAGCCTATTGGTTATCATCGAAATGCTAAAAAATTGCATGAAGCTTCTTTTAAAGCTGGATATGATTTTAGTTTAGACGAAGTGGGGGACTGGCTTGAGAAACAGGCTGTACACCAAATACATAAGCCTCGTCCTAAATATATTCCTTATGCAAGTTTTACCTCTATTACTACTCCTAATGAAGTCCACCAGGCAGATATTCTTTACATGCCTTATGATAAAGTAGGACGAATTACATATCTTTTTTGCCTCAATATTGTGGACGTGGCTTCAAGATATAAAGTATCCATCCCTATTGGTGCATATAGTATCAAGGATAGGCAGGGAATCTTAACTTCAAAGACTATTGCTAGAGCTCTTAAAGAGAAATATGATGACCCTGAGTGTCCTCTTGTATGGCCAAAATTATTAATCACTGATAGGGGTTCTGAATTTAAGGGAAAATATGAGGTACTTATGATGGATCATAATGTAAAAATTCAGAAGGCTAAATCTAAGCATACTATGGGTATTATCGAAAGATATAATCATACCTTGGTTGAAAAACTATTTCCTTCTCAGGATGCTTCTGATTTCTTGTCTTTGCATTTAAATGATCGTACTAGAGCTTGGGTGAAAAATTTGCCTTTAGTTGTTGAGAACATTAATAATTCTATCACATGTCAAATAGGTATTTCTCCAGTTGAGACTATTGAAAAAGAAGAAGTCTTTGCTAAGCCTTCTTATTCTCGTGATGGTCTAATAGGTTTTGATGAAGAGAAGCTGTCTGGTAATGTTCTTGTTCGATATTTACTATATTTTAGTGATTTGGAGGTTGGAAACACCGTGCTGGTGATTTGAATTGATCACCTCATATTTATAATATCTGTCAATCTATGGTACAAAAAAATCAGCCAGTCTTGTACTGGCTGGAAGAAGTCCCCTTTGGGTTAATTGATAATAATGATTATATACTCAAACATCCTGAAAGATCTTTTGTTCGAGAAGAATTAATGATTATTTCTTATGATACGGAATTGCCTCCCCAGTGGGTCTTATCAAATTGATGACAAGAAGTCTTCAGTTTCTTCATTAACCTGTTCTTCTGTATTGAAATAATCCTTAGTTAATTTATAATATAACTTATATAGGTCTATAATAGCATTGAGAATTTTTGGATCTTTTCCATACCAAGATTTGTAGTCATCCATGATTTAATAATACTTATCCTTAGTTGGAAACAATCTTTTTGTATTTTCTAGGATAAATTCATCAGGGTCTTTTGCCTGATGCAATTTCTTGACTTTTTCTTTATAGCTTTGCATGAATTTGCCATCCTTTGGCTTTCTATAATAGATTCCTGCCTTAATGACATTTATTAATGCCTGCTCAACCTGCTGGGAGGTGGGCTTAGCTTCGGGTAATTGAATTTGTGTACTCATTGTGTATAAAGTTTTTTATATATTATCCTTACAGATTTTTCTCTTTAATTAATTATTTTCCTATATAGTGAAAATGATCAAAGAATATTTCTGTCTATACTTACTTAATACTGGCAAGGCCTATGGAGTCCCCTGCATGTGATCAGAAGGATGCCATTTACATTGGAAGGTTAAGCCATGCATCCCTTGTAGTGAATGTGGTAAGCCTACTGGTTCTACTTCAGGACGGTGCCCATTGTAGTGTTTCGCAAACGATTTGGTCAAATCAAATCAATTCAGATTTGATTTGAAGTTTGATTTGATTTGATTTGATAATTTTGATTTGCAAATCAAATCCAAATTTCAAAACAAGATTTGAGTTCGAATCCAAATTAAAAAAAAAAGATTTGATTCGATTTCAAATCAAATTCAAATTAGCTTAAACTAATTCAATCAAATCTGAATCAAATCTGACAAATCCAAATCAAATCCAAATCAAATCGAATTAAATATATATGATCTGGTTAAACGTAATTATAGAACCCTGAACAATACTAATATAACTCACAAATGTATAAAGTCAGGGTCATGTGACTTACCGATCTAATCAGATAATCCGAATATCTGATCTTTTTTTAATCATTTATCAGTTTATTTTTGTAGTGTTACCGGATGAAAGGCATGACTGGACTTTTGGAATTAAGGTAAGGGAGGGTGGGAAGTGTTTTTCGGTGTTTTTTTTTAACTAATTAATTAATTATTTTTTATTTTTATTTTTTGTAGTATTGTCAGACGAAAGGCATGACCGAACCTTTGGAATTAAGGTAAGGGAGGGGTTGTGGGAGGTGTTTCGTTATTTTTTTTAATTAATTTAAGTATTAACTTTTTTTTACTTTTTGTAGTATTGCCAGACGAAAAGCATGACTGGACTTTTGGAATTAAGGTAAGGGAGGGTGGGGAAGTGTTTTTCAGTGTTTTTTTTAACTATTTAATTAATTATTTTTTTTTTATTTTTTTGTAGTGTTGCCAGACAAAATGCATGACCGGACTTTTGGAATTAAGGTAAGGGAGGGGTTGGGAGAGGTGTTTCGTTGTTTTTTTTTTAATTAATTATTAACTTTTTTTTTTACTTTTTGTAGTGTTGCCAGACGAAAAGCATAACCGGACTTTTGAAATTAAGGTAAGGGAGGGTGAGAAGTGTTTTTCGGTGTTTTTTTTAACTAATTAATTAATTATTTTTTATTTTTATTTTTTGTAGTGTTGCCAGACGAAAGGCACGACTGGACTTTTGGAATTAAGGTAAGGGAGGGGTTGGGGGAGGTGTTTCATTGTTTTTTTTAAATTAATTTAAGTATTAAATTTTTTTTACTTTTTGTAGTGTTGCCGGACGAAAAGCACGATCGGACTTTTGGAATTAAGGTAAGGGAGAGTGAGGAAGTGTTTTTCGGTGTTTTTTTTAACTATTTAATTAATTATTTTTTTTTATTTTTTTGTAGTGTTGCCAAACGAAATGCACGACCGGACTTTTGGAATTAAGGTAAGGGAGGGGTTGGGGGAGGTGTTTCATTGTTTTTTTTTTAATTAATTAAGTATTAACTTTTTTTTTTACTTTTTGTAGTGTTGCCAGACGAAAAGCATGACTGGACTTTTGAAATTAAGGTAAGGGAGGGTTGGGGGAGGTGTTTCGTTGTTTTTTTTTAATTAATTAATTATTAACCCAAATTAATTATTTTTTTTTTATTTTTTTGTAGTATTACCAGATGAAATGCATGACCGGACTTTTGGAATTAAGGTAAGGGAGGGGTTGGGGGAGGTGTTTCATTATTTTTTTTTTTAATTAATTAAGTATTAACTTTTTTTTTACTTTTTGTAGTGTTGCCGGATAAAAAGCATGACCAGACTTTTGGAATTAAGGTAAGGGAGGGTTGGGGGAGGTATTTCGTTGTTTTTTTTAATTAATTAAGTATTAACCTTTTTTTTTATTTTTTTGTAGTGTTGCCAGACGAAAAGCATGACCGGACTTTTGGAATTAAGGTAAGGGAGAGTGGGGAAAGTGTTTTTCGGTATTTTTTAACTAATTAATTGTTTTTTTTTATTTTTTTGTAGTGTTGCCAGACAAAAAGCACGACCAGACTTTTGGAATTAAGGTAAGGGAGGGTTGGGAGAGGTGTTTCGTTATTTTTTTTTAATTAATTAAGTATTGATTTTTTTTTATTTTTTGTAGTGTTGCCAGACGAAAAGCACAACCGGACTTTTGAAATTAAGGTAAGGGAGGGTGGGGGAAGTGTTTTTCGGTATTTTTTTTAACAAATTAATTATTTTTTTTTATTTTTTGTAGTGTTGCCAGGCAAAAAACACGATCGGACTTTTGGAATTAGGGTATTAAAACCCAAAAAAGAATAATAAAAATAAATAAATTTGGTATAAAATACTGAAAAAAAGTGAAAAAATAAATAAAATAAAATAAATTTTGGTAAATACCAAGTAATTTAATTTACCGAAATTAGTATTTTTTAAAAATAAATTCACGTATATCTATTATAAACTCTACACAAACATAATATCCCAAATTGACCAATCTACGCAAACTCAATTCGTAGGTTTAAAAAGTAATTTTATATAAACTCTACGCAAACCCGTATGTGAGTTATATTAGTATTATTTGGGGTCCTGTAATTACCGTAAATATTATTGGTAGTTACTGCAACCACATGATGTCCAACCCTCTTTAAACACACTAAAGAAATACGGTTTGCAACATTTTTATTAATATTGCGTTGCAAAACGCATTTTTTTATTTAAAATTCAACAAATCAAACCAAATCACAAATCTATTTGAATGAATTTGATTTGATTTGAATTTGAATTTGATTTGAATCGAATCAAATTTAAATCAAATCAAATCAAATTCGAATCAAATTTTAAATCAGATTTGAATGGTTTGATTCAAATCCGAATTCAAACTTTTCAGATTTGATTTGATCAAATCAAATTTCAAATCTAACCTGATTTGGTCTAATTTGATTTGTGCGGAACACTGGCCCATTGCATGTTAAAGGATACTATGTGATTCAATATGTTAACAGGCTTCAGGATAAGGCTCAGTGTACTCAGAATTGTTAGCAATTTTTCGTATGATTTAGAAGTGAGACTTATAGGTGTAATTTTTTTTCGTATGACTTATTTGACCTTATAATTTTTTTAATAAAATTGGTCTAAAATGGTTTTCTGCATATTGTGAAATTATTTGTATGCTAGAATAAAGTAGAATAATATTTAGAACTCTTTCCTGTTATCCATTTTTTCGTATGACTTAGCTTTACTAAATCATACGAAAAATTTTTGGATACCCAGAGGTTAGACTTTGTGACTCTTTGATTTTATCAATGAATCAGCTTTAGAATTAATTCTAGGATAACATAAAAATATGGTATGCAAATTATGCTTGACAGGTCGAACTCTGAACATGCTCAGACACTTCGGTCCTCGGTGTTCAGGGTTCTCCTAAGGGGCAAGCAATATGGCATACTTTTTTTGTTATATTATTTGAGATCAAAATCGGGCTAGAAAAGCTATAAAGATTGTTTTATTCTTGGTATCTGATGGAGTAATTTAATACCAAATTGGATACTAAATATATTGATAGCAGGAAGAGCCTAAATTTGAGCTAGAGATTTTAAATCTATAGTGGATTTGTATAGCTAGAAAGACTCAGAAATATAACTGGAAACCTTTCTGAATACGTTTGTCCCAGAACTTCCTATCTTATACTACTCTGGTCCTGATGAGGAAAGATGCTGCTGATCCTTCATTTGCATATCTTCAGCCTGTTGAATCAAAACATCTTGGGCTGAGAGTATGACTGGTGCTGACTGTAAGACTGGCTAATCCAAAACTAGTTGATCAACTGCTAAATCAGAAGAGGACTGGGGGAATGTAATGGTATGTATCATCTGAAATAATCTGTTTCAGACTTTCACATAATTCTTCATAACTGACTGGGTTATAGATGCCACTCAAATTATTTTAAGCAAATCCCAAATTAATTTGTACATTTTAACAGCCATAATTTCCAAATCCCAAATGTACAAATTATATATAATTTGTAAATTAATTTGGATTTGTACATTTAGGCTGCCATAATCCCAAATTATTTTGGATTTGGGTGGCATCTATAGATTGGGTCACCCACTTGTTTTTTCTGAAGAAGTGCTGCTATAAGTTCATAAGAGTAATTTAGCAAGCTCATAAAAGCTCAAAGACCAACATAAACTATAAGTGATATCAACGTATTAGAAATTTGTGTTTTTTGTAAAAGGGGTTTGTACTTTACTGGGTCGACTTTAGGACCAAAGGTTTTAACTAGTTATCTGCCTTGTTTCATAATGTCCATAACCATAATATATTGAAAATTTTCCTCTATTATATATAATAAAAGAGCTTCATATTGTGCCTCCAATTGCTTATCAAAAAAATTTTCTTTGTTGAGAAATGCTGCCACTTTCTTATCAGTACTTAATGTATCTTGTATTGGTTATTTGTCCTTATTCCTGAACTTTATTTTTCTTTTTTTTTAGTGAAGATTTTTGTGTTTTTGAAGAAGAAGGGTGCTGAGAGAATGTTATTGTTTTGATATTGCTATCATTGTCTTCAGTTGTTCCCTTATCATAAAAAGCATCAATAATGTTTTTGGTCTATTTCTATTGCAAAAAAAAATTTTATAAAAAACTTTATATTTTTGAAAAAATAAATTTTTGTAAAAAAATTTTTATATGGTTTAGTGAGCAATGGGAAAGAGTTTTTTTCAGATTAAAAATAATATAATGAAACAATAATATAATAATTATAAATAAAAAAACTATAAATATAATAACAAAAATAGTTAAACATCAAATGATAAACTAAAAATAATACAATAGAACAATAGTATAATAACTATTTAATTCTAAAATAGTTAATTAAATTTTAAATTATAGCATAATAAATAAAAAAACTATAAATATAATAACAGAAATAAATGATAAACTAAAAATAATACAATAGAATAATAGTATGATAATTATCTAATTCTAAAATAGTTAATTCAATTTTTATATTAGTATAAATTATAAATATTATAATAGAATTAGTTAAGATAAAAATATTTTAAAAATTGTCATACAGTAAATAATTAACTAAAAATAGAACAATAGTAAATAAATTATCTATGCCTAAAATTAATTTAATTTTTAAATTGTAGCATAATGAATAATAGTTAATTTTAATACAACTGAAAATGACAAAATATATTGGTAAAATGGTTAGTTAAACAGTCAGTTAAATGGTCAGTTAAATAGTCAGTTAAATAGTCAGTTAAATAGCCAGTTAAATGGTCAGTTAAACATCAGTTAAATAGTCAGTTAAATAGTCAGTTAAATAATCAGTTAAACAGTCAATTAAATAGTCAGTTAAACAGTCAGTTAAATGGTCAGTTAAAACAGTCAGTTAAATAGTCAGTTAAAGCATTTGACTGACTAATATCAGTTATGGTTATTACTGGTCATAACTGGTTAATAACTGTAACCGTTATCATCCCTATTTCATATTACAAATATTGTTAACGCCTTCAATACTAATTTATCTTTTATTTTAAAATATTATTAGTTTTTAATATGTATTGTATATTCCATAGCAATCAATAAGTCATAAGGCCAAATATTAAACCATATAAATCTCTATTTATCACAACCAGTTTTTTACATGGTTAATTATTTATTATTCTGTTAAGAATTACTTCGTATTAATGTATTAAAGTTTTTATTAATAGTAATTAGAAATACTAAACAAAAAATGGCATCTTTAATAAAATTTTTTAATAAATAATGTTTTGGTATAAACAGCACAAAAGATTTTATACTTTTAAATACTTTTGTGACAAAATGTTGTTGAGTAATGCAATATATAATAGTGACTTTAAAAGATTTAATATATTATATAAATAAAATTTTAACTTGATTTGCTAAGTTATCCAAATGCTATATTATTAATACTATATTTATTTATTTTATTTAGAAAGAAAGTTACTGTTACAAGAATTATATAATACATGAATAAATCTATGGTTATAAAAAGAAAAATATGTAAAAATACTACCAAACTACTAATATTTTACTGATCATTAAAACATTTAACCATTATACTAGTAATATCATATGTACATTTATATAATATTGCAGAACAATGGGTTTAATGACTAGTAGTCAAATAATTATTATATAAAATATTAAGTTTTGATATTTTATCTTTAATTTTAAATATTTAAATTATTTTAATTTTATTAAATAACTAGTATTATATACTATGCTATTCTGTTTTTTAATTTAAATAATTTATAATTTCACAAAAAATTTCTAATATATTACTTTTATTAATTTTAATTAATTATAAATAAAATGAATAGATAATAAGAATTTTTTAATATTATATTGCATATTTTTTAGAATAAATCATGGAAATATTAATCCTAATATTTTATTATAAAGTAAATGCAATTATAGTTAAATTAGACTAAAATATATATAATACATTTGCTATTATATTTACCTTAATTTTATTTTTCTTTCTTTTAATTAAAATGATTGGTTTATTATTTCAGAAATCTTTTTTCTTAACTATTAATTATAATATAAATTTTAATAATAAATTATAATATAAAGAATTATTAGTAATAGTAATTTTAATTATAATAATATAAAATTGATTTAATTATAATATAAAATTTGTTTTATCTAATGTAATATTAAATTTAAAGGGTTATTAAATTATAATAATAAAAATCTAATAAAAAAAAATGTATTACTATGAATTAATAAAAATTGATATAAACTTATCAAATAATTAATTCTATTTAATAAAAAAGAAAATAAGTGTTAGTAACCATTTTTTAAGAAAAAAAATAAAGAAAAAAAGTAAAGAAAACCTATGATATTTGCATTAAAAAGACTTATTTAATGAAGCCATTTTTTTAAAAAAGAAGTAAAGGAGAAAAGAAATTAAAACTATAACTACTATTAAATAATATATTAAAGTTTGTTTGAAAAACTATTGATTGAACATTTTATTTATAGGATATAATATATTTTAATGATTGACCAACAAGTTTTCATAATGTGTATTAAATTGAATACAAAGGATCAATAATAAATTAAAAAATATTATAAAGGTTTATTTTTCCATTTCAGAAATAATTAGTGTTATATGTATTTATAGATGTATGCTATAAGAAAATTTTAGAATTTTAATTTAAAGGGATTTATACATTCTTCTTTATTCATTATAAGATTAAGTATATATATATTATATAATTACGGGTAAAAATAATAGCAGGCTTATAAATAATTAAAGGTTTGTATAGACTATTATGATAATATTTTAAAATATTTTTTAAGAAAGATAATGTAGTATGTAAGTTTTTTTGTTTTTAGAGAGAGGAAAAAAAATTTTTTGCAGATTAAAATTCCGAAATGATTTCCAATATATAGCAAAGTACGTATGTTGTGTAACATCATTTACGGTAAATTTAGTTAAATTAAAATTGACTGAAAGATTACGGACTTTTCTAATCCAAAATATTTCGAATATATATATACAAAATTATTGTTTTCTTTAACGGAAAAGATTTAACAAATTTTAGAAATTTTTATTTCATATCTTACATACAATTGATATAATATATAATTCATACATTTCATAATATACTAAAATAATCCAAATCTAAATCTAATCTTTATGTTGCTTTTTATGCGCCAATAAGCTGCCATAATGTGTATATTTTTTGTCACAACCTTCTTTGTCGCAAGGAAATGGGACTTCGCCATTATGTAATCTCAAATGATAATATAAACTATCAGAAACTTTGTATTTCTTATTACAACCCGGTTTACTACAAACATAAGGTTTTCCACTAATATGGATTTTCTTATGTGTTGATAAATGACCTATTTGTGTGAACCTTTTTCCGCATTTTGGATTATCACATATATAAGGTTTTTCACCTGTATGAATTCTCTTGTGAAGAGTTAAACTGCTAGAACGTGTAAGTCCTTTACCACACCCTGGTTCATCACATATATAAAGTTTTTTACCTGTAGAATATCTGTTATTCTTAACCTTATCTATATTTTTTTTATTAAATGTGTGTATTGTAACTCTATGCGAAAGTAAACTAGCCGAATCGGGAAATTTTTTTCCGCATCCAGGATATTTACATGTGTAAGATTTATTATTATTTTTATTAATAGTAAATTTTCTATTTGAAGATAATTTTCTATTTGAAGATTCAATATAATCACTGTCACTATCACTTGCTGCTTCTTCTTCACTTTCCTGAAATTCATTTTCTTCCTCTTTATTTGCTTTTTTATTTTTGTTATAGATATTAGGATTTGTTATCTTGATATTTTGAGTTATATTATCCACTGTAATATTATTCTCTTCATCGTTTACAGATGTAAGTGATGTGATACAAGGATTTTCTATGTCTGTCGACTCACCGTCTTGTATAGTTGAATCGGATAACATGTCATCATCATAATCATCCTTCGATTCGTCATAATTAACTTTTGATGTTGCGGATGAATCAGTTTTCTTCGAATCAGGATTATGAACTAATAAAAATGTTAAAGATATAGTAAAAAAGAATTATTATATAATTTTATTTTTTTATTTTCGTTTAATATATTCTTTTTGACATAATACCTAAATTATATTGTTTTACGGAGAATCTTGCGACATAAAATTCCATATTTACAAAGTAATTTTGTTTGTAAAAAAAAAAAATTTTTTTTTTTTTTTATTCTTTTTTTTTTCTGTCAAAAAGGAAAAAAAGAGGAGGAAAATGGTAATATATGGATAAATTATTAAGTATATTGGCGGAAATTTGTGACGATCATTACGCAATAAGTCACAAAGAAATGGTAAAAGACGTAGATAAAGAATAATATTTTAAAAAAAATCATTAGCAATTAGTTTATCATTACATTTTCATATGTTAAACTACCATAACCTGATTCGTTGCACGTTTTTGTGCTTGATTGTACTACCATACCCAATTAATGCATGAATCTATTCTTGGATAACGTATATTAATCGTCAAAAA
Source organism: Rhizophagus clarus (assembly GCA_015698045.1). Lineage (NCBI taxonomy): Eukaryota > Fungi > Glomeromycota > Glomeromycetes > Glomerales > Glomeraceae > Rhizophagus > Rhizophagus clarus. Next base: position 1,037,633 of record BLAL01000047.1, on the reverse strand, counting down.
GAAAATTATTATTTACTGTATAACGGATAGTTTATAGAAAGGTATATAAATAGTATACTAAGCAGTAGAAAATCCAAATGTTTGGAATAAATAAAACAAAGTTAACTATAAACTTATCACTACAAACTGCAATTTATACTGACAATAAAACAATATTATATTTTATGTACAGTTGATGGTTTAATTTGATTTAAGGTTAATAATTTTAATTTTTTCACATTTGTAATTTCGTGTTTAACAAATGGAAGGCGTGGAAGTAATTGTAAACAGCTTAACCGGTAAGAAATACAACAATCCTATTTATATTCACTACATCTAAACTGAAGTCATAGAAAATCTTTAGTATTAAAAAATATTGTAGGATAATTCGGCTGCAGTAACTAAATTGTTAAGTTATATTACAAGTATAATTATTGTAAAAATAATTGACAAAAATACAAATTATTCAAATTGCAAATTAAGAAGTTTAAGACATTCTACTATTCATCTTTAGTGTTAAATAAAATTAACAAACTTCAGTAATTCAGCTGTAAAACATCTAATTTTAATGTTTAAATAATCCAAGATAATCTGTGTTTTTTGAGTAATTTAAAATTCATCTATAATTTAAAAAAAAGGCCTAAAATTTTCTGTTTAAAGATAAGTTCTATTGATTTCACTTACTATTATCTTCTGAGTAAAGATTTGGATTATTATATATTTCATCCTCATCTTAGAGAAGAAAATTAATTAAATTAGTGTATTATTATTATTACAAAATTACCTTTAATATAAATATTTTGTTTTCTTAATTGTTGTTGGATACTTTCTCTTTTGAAGGTCTAAAAATATTTTAATTATACAGTAATTAATTACTATTATTTGTAATACATCTAATTTTCATTTATAAATGATTTTATAAATTATTATATGTAAATTTAATATTATTCAAGCACAAGTTTAATTACTTACTAATGTTAGGAATATTAAAATTTTATGTTTACTATGAAAATACTGTATATAAAAGATATTAAAAAATTAGATATTTTATAATAAAATAACAATATTGGTAATATTACATGAATAAACAAATTATTAATTTATTACCTTCGTTGCATTTTTTTGGTTCAGATGGATTTTCAAATTTGATGAGTTACTTGTATATAATCTATATAGTCTGCTACTGATGTGATTTATTTGTAAACTACTTAATTTTAAATTAGTCCTGCTGAAATTTTCCGCAACACTTCGGATGTCTCATAAGGAAGAATTCCATATGTACTTTTTGAACTATCATTATGTTCCTGAATATAATATATTTTCGAATGCAAATTCCTTTCTCCTTATGAAATAAAGAGAAATAATTATATCATTAGTTATTCTAATCCCTTTCTTTCCGTATAAGTTGATTATGATTTTGTTGTAAATATTCCTTATTACAAGCATTTGATGGAACTTGTGTTAAGCCAAAGCATTTAAGAATCCATGTCCATTATTGCTTATAGTTAAATGCGATTTAGTCTATAAATGAATTTCAGATATTTATAAATTAAAACTCGTCAAATTTGCGGAAAAAAAATGTTTAATTCTTCTTAATAAAATTTAAATTACAAACCTCCCCAAGCCACCTTTAATTCGCATTTTTAATTTTTAAGTATTACCTTATTAGTTCCAAGTCTCTTTAATTGTTATACTTTAGAATCCCATTCTTTATATCTTCTAATAATCCAAATTGTTGTATAAATTTCGGGACATCCACTACTTGTCAAAATATTTAATAATTTGTAAATTAACCACAATATAATGTAGTCAAACATACTTGTTTACAGTTTTCACAAGTTCTTCATTTAAAATTATTTACTGTATTTCGGTCATGGTATTAATTTAATAATCTTATTTCTTCAATTTTTTCATCTTTCGTAAGAGATTTATCGGCAAGAATTGTTTGTGAGTGTTATCATAAATGCCGCATTTGTGGACATAATTTAAAACTTCTAATTGATTTGAAAGAGAGAATTTTGGAATTAAGGAGTTCAAAACCGTGTAACGGTGATCATGGTTTGATAACGATGGTGGCGTAAAATTGTACGACTTTATGAGCGATGAAACCTTTCAATAAAGAGAGGGGCAAAGTTGTACGACTTTCGACACTTTCCAAGAAATTTATACAACAAATAAAAAACACTGTAACTTTATGTTAAGATGTCGTACTGATAAGGCTGCATTTGTATCGTTTAAAGGTCGCCTTCAAAATTACGTAACGTATAGCTTAAAAAAGTTTATTCTAGTAGTATGACTTTAGCGTGTCAATCTGTCAATTAATTATCGATAATCGGATAATTTGGATAATTGCAACTACTGTAATATTTTATTAATTGTTATAATTATTTCAATCTATATTTATAAAGGAATTAAATCTAAAAAGATAATCTCAGTTACTAGTAATTATAATTATATTTTATCCATAAATATTTGCGAAGTGAGACAAAAGATTTAGTCTTCTCATGAGATCGAACTATAAACTACTAAATTTGCTAATTATAATCATTACTTATTAACAAGACAAACATTTAAAATTGAATATTCAAATAATTATCTAATTTATTAATTAACCTCAATTTTTCCCGATATATCTTGTAAATCTTGTGACTTCAGTATTAAGACATATTAGCTTCGAATTTAGTTGTGTTGTATAATGAAATCGGATTGCATCTTATAAATGAAATTAAAACTACGGTATTAATAGATCACGATATCACGTCTCATATGTCAGCTCGCTTTTCTTCACCCAACTAAGTATCATTTTTCTTGTTCTGGTGCATCAACAAAAAATTTGTTTTTGAGGTGTTAATTATCATGTTTAAACATGAGAATCTGACTTAAGAAAAGAATTTGTTCCTAAAAATTCTACCTTCTTGTTCATTTTAATTTATGGCCTTGTTATCATTGGAATGACACATTATATCATTTATACGATGATATCGAAATATTAGACTATTATGAACTTATTTAACATTAAAAATAGAATTCATAAGTTAATTGCAATGTGATCATAGTTAACAAATGGTAATTGTTAATTATTTCTTGCAATTTCAAAAATCCAGATATTACCGACAATTTACTAATGATGGTGATCTTGTTTTGAAAATTCTGCAATTTTTTTTCCATTGCCTTCCAAAAGCTTTAATGGTTATTAACAAATCTTCTTCTAAGTTAACATCAGGATTTGTACGTGGACAATTTCCAAATCTCGGTTTGGAATAATTTCTGAATCTTATTCTGATCATAATTATATTTTATTAACCCATAACTTCTCATCTATTGTCCAAGGTTTAGTAGTAATCACTTTTTACCTCATCTTAAAAACATGGATATAATTTTCCTTATTTTCTGTTTAAATCTTATAATTCTTCATCTTCTTTCTGCCATTTTCCACGGTTTCCACGGTTAACTTCATTAAATACCATCTATTTGCAATTTGAACATTATTTCTGTAACTGGCATTTTTGATATTTCTGTCCAATTCCTTCCATAAAAATTTTATTATAATATGAATTTGGGCTTCTTACGTCATTAATCGAACTTTTATTATCGTGCTCCGCTGTATGATGATGATGATTTGTAATTTAATTATTTTTTATGCGTAAGTTTAATAATTACAATAAACTTTATTTAAGCTATATACAATACATGTGTTGTAATTATTAATTATGGCTATTAAGATCATTATTGAAAATAACAACAGAATTGATAAAAACTTTATCAGCTGTTAATTTCGAAACCAATTCTTCCAAATTTTGACTTTTATTCTCTTGAATTTCATTCAAATCTCTCAATGGCTTTCTTGTAGCTTCAATATTACTGTTTGTTAAATTAATAACTTTACGATTATCTAGAAAAGGTTTAATTTTGCTAAATTGATTATTAAAAAAATATAATAAAATTTTTTAGAATATTATCATTAAGCAGTGATTTTGCAATAACGAAATTGTTTGTGGATAAAGTGTAAAAAATGTTAGAAGATAGAGAGAAATAAAATTGGATAAAGAAAAAAAAGATGATAAAAACTAGTTTATTATAGCTTAATTTGAGTTTATTAATAGTTTAACGAATCATCATAATGTCACACGATAATATCATTATTGTGCTTGCGTTGATAAATATACAATTATTAACCAATGCTGCATTCTGATTGGACAGATTTGGCCACTACGTAGCCAAATCCTTACCAATCATCTGCTAGCATTGGTTAATAATTGTGATATTAATCGCTACAAGCACTATAATTTATAATTATTATTTCATCATTATTTTTAAAGCAGTAGAATAGAAATATGAATTATATTATAAATTATTATTTTTAGATAATATGTTTCTTTTTATGATCAAGTTGAAAATTTTAAATATTTTTACACATTTTTGATCAATGGAGAGAAAAAAGAAAGATCGATTGATGTTTATACACGATATTTTGCTTGGAATCTATTAAATTATAACAATTAAATTATGACCTTATGCCTCATATCTCTCAGTTCTCATACGTCAGCTATTTACAAATAAATTAATGAAAGATTGAAAAGAAGCTCATGTAAAAAATCTTAATATTGTGGCGAACAATTTCAGAAATCTTAACTCGTCGTTTACCTAATTAACATTTGGATTCGTTGATGGGCTACATTCATGATGTCTCCTAATATCAAAAAAAAGGTACTTGTCCGTTATTTTACCCAATCTTGATTGTATTTTGAAATAGATTCTCAAAGCTTTTCATTCGCCCAAGATTTGGATGTAATAGATTCATATCTATCCCCACATCGAGAATAAGGTTTGCCCATTGTATCACCTATCATTTTCCATTTACGCTCAAGACTTTTAACCAACTTAAGTAATTTTTCATCTTCAATTTATGTAAAAGTCCCTCGTTTTTCCTTAGATATAGTTTCCCATCTCGAAATTATCTGATAATAATTTTCTATCAAATAGTTTTTCTATTTCCCAACTCCATATTTTTCTCATACCTTAAAATTTTATCCTCTTCTTCTGTCCATTTATTGTAGTAAGATGGTCTAGACTCATTTCTATTTATATCAATCCATTTTTGACAGATAACAGGTGGGTTCATGTTTTTTTTTCACAGTATTTCCAAGTCTTTTCCCATCCATATGTTATAAATCCTTGAATCTTTTTGAACAAATATTATGATTTAAAATTGTATATTTTAAAGAAATGTTACATTTCTAATTTTTTAACTACGCATAAATCTTAATAAATTGTATTTGATTAGAATATAAAATTAAAGACTTAATGTTAAAATACTCGCATTATTGTTGGACAAAAATTTATTTAACCCTGTCACAAATTTATAAAACTTCATGTGATTTCGAATAATGTAACGTAACTACAAGTTTTGTTTGAGATCGGCCGTTTTTTAATTCACAAAATTTTTTCCTTATTAATTTATTTATCCTTCTAACAAATAATCCATTAAAATATATCATGTCTTTTGTAGCAATTGCCCAATATTGCGCATCAAATTTGATTACAAAAAATCTTAAAACGTGCGTTGAATTACTTGAAAAAGCATCAAATTATGGTGCTAAGGTATTATTTTTATAAATTCCTTTAAATTTTTAAAAATTGTACTTATTATTGTATTTTGATTGGTAAAAGATGATATTTTTTCCGGAGGCTTCAGATTTCATTGCTAAGGATTCTGAAGAAACCTTGTCGTTAACATTATCAATCAATAATAGTCCATTTGTAAATGGTATTAAGGATGCTGCTTTGAAAAAAAAAATGTGGGTTTCGATAGGAATTCATGAATTAGTTGCGTATTTTATTTTAATTTTTTAACAACATCTTAATTTTTTTTTTAAATATCGTATTAAATTTTTTTTAAAATTAGAGTCACGATCCTAAAAGAATTTATAATACTCATTTATTAATAGATTCTCAGGGATCAATCATTGAAACATATCGAAAACTTCATTTATTTGATGTAAACATTAAAGATGGACCAAATCTTTTAGAGAGTAAATATACAATACGTGGAGAAAAAATTTGCGATCCTACACCTACACCCTTAGGAAATTTAGGATTAATGGTTTGTTATGATTTAAGATTTCCAGAATTATCTTTAGAATTAAGGAAGAAAGGTGCGGATATCTTAACGTTTCCATCAGTATTTACTGTCAAGACTGGACAGGCTCATTGGGGTAAGTTATTATTTTTTTTTTTTTATTTGTTGTCATTGTGTTTATTTATGTTATAACTTTTTGATCCTAAACTTGTAGAGGTGTTATTACGTGCTAGAGCTATAGAAAATCAATGTTATGTTATCGCTAGGTATGTCGTATTAAATTAACTCACAAATTTCATTATATACTATATATATATATATATATTAATATTTCCGTTTGTTTTACTAGCGCTCAAATTGGACGACACAATGAAAAACGCATTAGTTATGGGCATGCAATGGCAAATATTATTTGTACATTTTGTTTTATTTTAAGATTAAATTTGTCGCTCATTTCGTACGTTTAATTTCTTTTCTATAGATTGTGGATCCATGGGGTACTATACTAGCAAGATGCCCTGAAACAAATGAACCATCTTTAGCTTTTGCCGAAATAGATCTTGATAGATTGAAAAGAATTAGGACAGAAATTCCTGTATCAAATCATCGTAGAACCGATTTATTTGGTTAACTTTAGTATTTTAATTTTGATTTTTTTTGTTAGCCTTATAACTTTTGTTTATGATCTATTTTATATTCGGCAAAAAAATATGAATTTTAAATATAAAATATTTTAAATTAATTAACTTGTACAAATATTAAGAAAGCTTACTTTTTGCAACTTCATTTTCTTTTTATTTCTTTATTATTTAAAAACATGATCAGAAAAGGGTTATTAAAAAGGAGTTCAACTATTATACAGAAATATTTCTGGAAAAATGTTACGTTCGCACCTAAGAGCCTGATGCATTTTCCAGAGAGTTATCTTTACTCCAAAACAGATATATTTTTCCGAAATAGATTTATTTTCTGGGAACCTGGTATTTCATGTATAATACCTTGACTTTACCTTTGATTGGCTGGTTTTCCATGTTATTGTGTAAGAACGTTATAAATATCATCACAGATTATATATTTTTTCACTTGTTTAGAAGTTTTACAAAATATACCACTATTGTTGTTAAATTTTCATAATCTCTTGCTAGGAATAAATAGATCTTTGTTAGGAATAGAATAAAATACCGGTTCACGATTCTGACACGAAGTATTAAGAGCTTCTTAAGGATGATTGTTGACCAGATATATCTAATAATGACAGTTACTTATGTTATGAAACTTTGATTTTCATGGGTATTCAAATATATTTGTATATTATGATTTATGATCACACAATAGAACATCTTAAGATCGAAAATATTTGTATTACTGATGTATCCTTTAGACTTCGAAACAAAATACTTCATATAAAAAGTAATATGAAAATTTCTTTTTGTTGAACATAATACCAATCTCTCAAAAGTAATTTGTCTCAGAAAATAATAACATATGAAAGAAAGGTGAAAAATTCCAAGGGACAAATTTCTAGTACTATCAATTTTAAGATATGTTGTATTGATATAAATATGAAAATTAATATTAGAGAATATCAAAGAAATGAATTGAACAAAATTGCGTTTTGCTTCTCTGGATGTTGCTTATTTGTGGACTGATTAAGTTTGTGTTTAACTATTTTCATTTCTTTTTTTTTTTAGTTTCGTGATTTATTTCGCAACTAGGACCCTGGGTAGCCCTCCTACTTCTCATTTTACTTGGCTATACGGCTTTTTTATCATGTATTATCTTCCCAAATTATGATAAAAAGCTTTACTTTGAAATTTTAAACGTGTGCTTTCGTATATATGATCATTTTTTATGAATACAGATAAAATAAATTGACTACTTATCTACAGTATCTGACTTTTCCGCAAGATTATCTGATGATTTTACCCTTTTTATCTCTTGCTTTCACTGCGCCTCCCGATAATCATACAATATACCCGAGGACCTTTTCCAAATTCTCATCGTTATATATAACGATCACTGGTTCTGGCAGCTTAAATGTTGGCTCCTCCTCAATACTATCTAGTCTGCGCTCCTAAAGTACAATTTTCCGTTGAAGTTGCTTTTGACATTAGCAACTGTAACATCCTTTAATTTGGAAAGGTTTCTACCCAAAGATGAAATACGGAACGAGAACCTTATCTAATTCTTGTTCTCGCGTGACTTCTGAAAGATATTCTACACCAAGTATATCTGATAATGTTTTGTATAAATCTTCTGCTTTAATATCAGATGCTATAAAATCGAGCATAATAGGATAAAGGAGACATCATAATATTTACTACTCCATCATTTTCGAGCGCAGGTGACCGATATGCGTATAGAATCTTTGAGGCCTTCGAGAGCTGCATATTGGATATTCGTCGCCCATTTGTATGCCTCTTGTTTCGGACTAACGACGACGTCGAACTCTGTAATGTAACATAGGACATTTAGTTTGACCTTTGGCCTTTGGTTTGTTTTCATAACTTAAAATTTGGGATGGACCGTTAGAAAAAATAAATACGTACCATAGACAGACTTTTTATATGCCTCAAACGCGGTGAGAGATTCCTCAACTGATCGTCGTGTTCAGCACGAATTTCCACCTTCCATAACTTGAGCTTGTCTGCAGGAAAATCATCGAACTTTTTTTGCCTTGATAGCTTCTTTGAGCTCAATAATAGGCTTGTCTCTACTAACCTTAACTCAGAAAGCGTTCGCAGTTGTATTACCTTTGACGAGACAAAAAAAAGTGATGGTCATTTTTGGCTTATACTGTATACTATTTTTTTGTGAAGTACTATTGGTGCAAGGCGCGGTATGTTGTACAGAATTCTTCGATCTCATCCACAGAACCCCCCCCCCCAAAAATGAAATCGTTTTAAAACACTAAATCACTAAAACTACTATGAGTCAACTCATAAAAATGTTTAGAAATACCTCTCATTAGTGGTATAAAGCTTCTAAATGGTGAAAAAAATGATGCATCACAGGTATAGTGACGAAACAGTCGAAACACCGGAAATATGGTGCTCATGTATTCGTGCCCATTCATTAAGATTATTGTAGAGAGCCCGAGATTCTTTTTCAAGAATGAACATATTCAGATGTATGGAATAATTTATTATGAAGATGGAAAAGAAAGAGCCATTACGTTCCGCATATTTTTGTGAGGATGGGCTATGTTGAAAAATTTAGGATAGTTACAGAAAAAAGTTATCACACCTTCTATTTCCCACGGCTCATGACATTATTATGCAAACTTTTTATGCAATATTTTACACGCCAAGCATCATGTTCCATCCTGATTATAATTAATTTTCTAGTAAGCCTGGTAAGGCCGAATAGATTTCTGAAAAACGAGATCAAATAGAGGTTTTCCAGAACTCATTAAACTAGAAGCGCAAAACTATATTATAAGTCAGAATAAAACGTCGCGTTCTCAAAGCTGACCAGAAGGTAGTACACCACTGGCTTTATTAGCCAGATCCCTTAATAATTTCGTGATATAATTTGCTGGTTCTAATAAAATTCTCTGAATGATATTCTTTTATTTACAAAAATCCAATCAATAACAGATAAAATTTTTTGTTTTTTTTGTGAAATAAAAATTTTTTTTATATGCAATCAAAAATTTACTTCTTTTAACTTTATTTCTTATTTCTTAAGAACTTAAAAATCTTTTTATTTCTTTTGTTTAATTCTTCCTGAAATATCAAACCCGAATATCATAAACCGAAAAATCAAAAAGTAGAAAACGGTAACTCTTTTTGCTTAAATTTCCCCTGTGGTTCCATGGGTAAGCCTAACAGGAGGTTGTCTGGAAAAAGAATTAACGATAATACGCATGTAATTTTTAATAATTTTTTATTATATTGTATATTAATTAAATTATTTTAACAATAAAAGTTTAAAAACTAGTATAACGTAATTTTTTGCTATGAGATGCGAAGCCAGTGCAAAATCCTTCAATACTTTACGTTATCTTAATAACTGTACAATATATATAGTAACTTATTTTAAAACCGATTAAGGTTTCTGTGTAATCGCACGACCATTGAATTAAAAATTTACAAATTATATAACGCGAATTACGCGTTATTTAATAATTATTCCACTTCTCAGGTACAACAATGTTTATTAATTATGTAATGGTAATTTTACAAATTAGGACATTAAAGGATAATAAAAAATAAGATACATATAAAATGTTAAAAAACAATAAATAAATAAAAACTAAATGTTGTATTTATTCATCAAATAAAACGATTCGACTTTAATTATTCGTTCAAACTGTTACGATAAAATTATTGTTAGTCAACCAATTGTTATTATCCACAATTATTTGCTGTCACAGTTGAAGGGAAGTTTACATTTATATGACAACAATTTCCTTCATCATCACAGTCTACTGGAGGTCTTACTTTAGGATCGTATGGCCAAAAGGTGTACGAAGGTACGTATCATCAGGATCATCACAATTAAAATTATTAACATATTTAGGACCTTTAAAGAATTCGAATCCAGTGTTGCTGAAATTAATATACTGGTATCACAACTTTCTCGACCGGCAGGTTTATCACACCCGTGAGTTTTTTCAACATGCATAAAAAAAATACAAGTAAATTAAATAAAATAATAAAATATTTCTGATTCATAATGAAATTATAATTGTTATGAAGTTATATGCTGTTATTATAAGTTATTTCTTTTTATACTTATATATGTTTTTTCAAATGTATAAAAAGTATTGAATTAGTCATTAAAACGAGATGAGTTATACAAATGAAAATCAGACATGCGAAATGTTGGGATCTGTTGTCGAAATCAGGGAAGCTTTATTTAGAATGGGATTTTTTTTGATTTATCAGGAAAACTTTCTGAAAATCATACCAAACGGAGCCGAATTATAATATACTCCCAATTTATCAAGAATATCTTATGTTAATAAAAGAATGTTTTTAGTATTTAGTATTTGAATTCACAAATCAGGGAAATACGGCTATGAAATAAGAATGTCTCATTCACAAAATCTTTTGTATTACAGGTCTTCTAGTATCAATCGTCTAGAATCAGAAATTGATTGTTCGTATCCTCAGAGATATCAGTCATATCACGCGGAATTAGTTTACGAGTTTTCGAAATATGTAATTGAGCTAGCTAATAATTATTTTGAAATTGATGGCTCACATTATTATACTGTAATTTAACATCAGCAGAAATTATAAGCTTGCATGGCATTCATTCCGGAATGATTGTACAATTATTTATTATTTCAGTCATAAATTTCGATGAACTTTTTGGTATGTTTTTCATGAGTTGTTTATTTCACTTCTCTAACACCTTCATAACTCATTTCTTTTGAAAATAAATTAAAGCTGGCAGCATAAAAAGATGTTGCAATGGGAATTCCACATGAAATTAGACACAATGATTATTAGCTCAAACCACATATTTCTCAACACCACCTTCTCAATCAAGTCTGTCAACCCAATGAATGAGCATCAACTCTCAGCGAATTATATAGCATAAGGATTTAGTAAAAAAGACAACAACAATGGGAATTGTTAGCCATGGAAAAATATGTGGGAAATTGGTTAGGCACTTGATTATCAGCAGTCAGTCAAACGATCCAATTTAAAACTGAATGGGCCTTTATACAGCATATTGGATAAACAGTTAAAACATCAATAAGCATTGATATATTCTAACTTCATGGTATGCGTATGTGCCTCTTGTTACCAACAAAGAATCAATATTGCATAACATGACTGACAAGTTAAATATCTCCATAACGCTTCAATTTGAAACGATTCATTGGAGATGGACATATTAATTTCCTCCACAAGTTAAATTTCAATATTATACAGATGGCTCTAACGAAGAGCTAACAACAGTGCCTATTCGACTATCTTTAAAGTATAGTACAGAAAAAGAACGAAATGTATATTTTTTTGGATATCTAGTTCGTCTAAAACATTATCACGTCTTCTTGCCCATAAGATTCATGGGCAGATTGGAGTAGGCATAGGGATACCATTTAGCTTAATCTTCTTTAAATATGGCTTGAGTTTCTTAGCTCTAAAAATTCGTTCAAGATGTCCTGTATGTTCATCCTTTTATGTGAAATAAGCACTTAATGCACCTTGAAGACATTTTTCTGATAGTTTATTTATCTCTGGATCAACTAGACCTTTATTATCAGGATTGATAATACATTTTGTATTGGCAAGCTTTTTGGGAGTAGGAATGTAAGGTCCTCTCATGGCTCGACGGTATGTATATGCCTCAGTAAATATTGTAAGAATTTATTCAAGAATAAATCCAGATTCCTTTTTTAACGTTTGCTCAACCTGTGCATCTATTTCCCTCTACTATAAGATCTAGATGCCTATCTATATCCCCTTCTGAAAGAATTGCACGCATTCCACCTGTAAATCTAGAATTATTGGTGGGCCAGGTCCAGCTTTACTGGCTTGGCTATTTTTTCATATTTTTCTAACTCTTCTCTTGTTGTCGGACGAACTGCTTTAGGATCAGATCATGACATAGAAGCATACATTAATTCAAGTCTTCTGGCCTATCATGATCTCCTAAACCAAGCACACTCCATCTTCTTAGTAAACTTACCCCATGTTTTAAAATGTTCACCTGGCTTTCTGGCATTTTGATTGACCGATTGACCCATTTTTCAGCCTCTTTTTTAGTAGTGATTCTCTTCTGACCACTTGGTCTTTGACCTGCTTGATAGGGATTTCCCTTCTTTGATCCTTTCCTCGGATATGAACTACTGGAGCAGAAGTTAGCGATTGAGGCTGGGTACATTGAGGGTTTGCAGTTCTGGTTCATGAACTGGAGTTGGAACATGGGTAGGTATTGAAGCTTGCACCGGTATTTGAACAGAAACGGGTAAATTTTGGCGGGAAAGTTTTTACCACATCTATCACAACTATAACTAACCATTATAGTATTACATTTGCTATATAATGCTTATATTTAATTATAGTATCGTAAGTACTATATAATAGTACTTATAAAAAAGTTTTCTTTAAATATTAATTAATTATATTCTTCAGGTTTTACGTCTCCCAGTACTATAACAGGTTGCGTTCTAGGGCACTAATAAATGAGAAATAGCCTATCAAAATTTTGGTAGAATTTTGGTACCTATTACTTCTATATATTCGAAAATTTTGGTACCATAGTGCCTAATTTGTCCTAACTTCATGTAAATAAAACGGATCTTTAGAATGTCTGCATGCTATAACACGGTTTAGAGTTTTTGGATTTAGAATTTAGATATTTATTTATAAAATTTTGGTACCCTATTCGAAATTTTGGTACCTTTACCTTTTGCAGGTTAGACTTAATAACGTTATGTTTATGTAAATGATTCTGCTATAGAATGGTTTCTTGTATAGCAAAAAATTACGTTATACTAGAACATGAGCTATAGTTTTTAAATTTTATTGTTAACATACAAAATTTTGGTACGCACCTTGCAGATTTGTACCAAAATTTTTATTTTGCTAGCGTCTATGAATCACCTCAACAATTAATTCTAGGATAACATAAAATGTTGGTATGCATTTTAAGCTTGCAAAGAATCGCATAAAGCACACTCGGACACTTCGGTCCTCGGTGCTTTATGATCGTTTCTAAGGCAAGCAATATGGCATAAATTTTTTGTTATACTATTTAGGAATAAAATCGGGCTAGAAACATTAATCAAACAGTATAATTCTTGGCTTCTGAAGGTAAAATTTTATACCAAGAAGCGTGAGTTAAGCCCCAGCCTGATTTAAAGCTTGAATTCAATATATGGGTTCATAATGCTAGAAAGGCTTCGGAAGAGTGATTGGGAACTTTCTGAATACATTTTCGGATTTTGTCCTAGGACTCCCATTTTGGTTTGTATACAAGTTATTTAATCTTAATAATCTCTCAAGTACGTGCGCCAAGAGAATTAAGGTTAAAGTATTTAAATTGTATCAGCAAACCTAAAAGTATTGAATTAGTAGCTTAGATATTGCCACGACACTAGGTAGTAAATACCATTAAATTACCAAAAAAAAAAGTGGTATAAGTATAGAAAAGTCATCTTGTGTTAGAAATAGAAAAAGATAAAATTATTTTTTTTTTTTTATTGATTTTTTTAAAAAAAAATTCGGCAATACAAATAATTCTATCCTGACTATTCTTTTTTCTTACGTACATATTGATACGTGTAACATTGCATAGGAGACCTTGTTTTGATTAATTTTGAAACATTCTCCCAATCCCTTCCAAATTTCTTAATTTCAGAAGTATTCCATTTACCTACGTTAACAAAAGGATTTAATCTTGGATTTGATCGATCATGTGCTTTAATATCATTTAACTCACGATGTGGAAATAATTTTAATATTTCATACCAATTTTCTCCATGTTCAATAATAGCATTATTTAATTTAATATTTTCTTTACTGGTTCAGTGCTTATGTGGATTCGTAAGAGAAACATATCTTCGGCTAATATTATGATATTATGGTCTGTCAAATATTTCGCTAAATATCACCCAGTTTTTGCCAAATTTTTTAACCAAATCAAGTAAGGATCGATCATCATCTTTTGACCATTTTCCTTTTTTTGATAGGAATGGTAATTTTTTATATCTATAACTAATTTGGGTTGTACTTTTTTAGGGAGATACGTTGAAATTCTAGCCCAACTTCCAACTCCGTATTTATTAATTTTTTCAATTAAAATTTTATCTTCTTTCTTAGTCCATTCTTTAATATAATGATTTTTATTCTTAAAATAAAATGAAAGGGGTAATTTATTATCCTGATTGATTTGGACCCATTTTATTGATAAAGATAGTGGAGATCTTTTTGATGAAAAATATTTTTCTGAAATCAATTTCCAAGATCCACTATGTTTCATTACTGCTCCAAAAAGTACTCGTTTCTCTTCTTTTGAATATTTTGTTGCATATTTCGATTTAGTTGATTTAATTATATCTTTTCGCTGAATAGTTTTCATAGTTAAATCAACTTCCGGATCTATTGATTTTATAAATGATTGAATTGAATTTGTTGCTCGCGAAGACATTTTGTTTTGTGATGGTGTCTTGCCTTTTGATAGTAGTTTGTTTTGTCGTAGAATTTTATTAAACCTATTAACATTGAACGATTTAATTTTTATTTGCAAATAAAACATTTTTTAGAAAAAAGAAAAAATCGGTTATCAATTTATAACATGACTATGGGGATAACGTAATACACATGACAATCATCAAGCATTACTGAATGGCTGCATAATTGCAATTATTAATGAAGGACATCATATTTTTGCTGTGGTTTCTTTGAATTCATTATTTTCGTTCCATTTTCATTGAGTTTTCATAAAGAAGGAGTAAGTAATTTGATAAATAAGTTTTTTATGAATGCATGAATGCATAGAAAAAATATTTAAACTTTTACTTTACGTTTACGTGTACGTAGGTTTAAATTATCATATGGTTGTTTTGATTTTATTTGTTTTATATATATATTCAAGATTAAAAAATATAATAATTTCTATTAATCTCTAAAAAATTACTAATTATCTAAACGATTACATATCCTTAAATTAGTAAATTAGAAGGGGATCAATAGTTAGATAGATACCATAGATTAAGTTAAAATTTTCTTCCGTATCCATTACCACGATTTCCACTTGACCTTCCTCCTCCATATCCATTTCCTTTACCATTCTTATTGCTACTATTAAACCCATTATTCCTATTTCCACCACTTCCGTTTCTAAAATTTCCACTACCATTTCTTCCCCATGCATTCCTTCCATTATTATTTTTACTTTCTTGTAATTCAGGTAATTCTTTAGCGATTTCCAAAGTAGTAGTCTTACTATTATACCATGGCCTTCCTCCTATACTAATAACTCCGTCTTCACTTACATTTAAATGATTAGAAACAATATCGCATACAACGCCTTCGCTATCTTTTGTTAATTTAAAAGCCATAACATCATTTTCCGGTATGTTTGAAAATTGTTTTTTAAAAATATTTCTAACATAACTTCCATGTCTAATAGGATAATTAAATTTAAATAATATAGTTGTATATCCTTCAGTAGCACTCATTAAACTTCTCTTCTTTATACCACTAGAATATCCACTTATATAAGCTAAAGCTGCACTTAATGCTTCAATAGCGCCTTGTTTCTCAATTAATTCTTTTGCTGTAGAATTAAAATATGGTAAAACGCTCGATTCTACAGATTCTAAATTTTTTATCGCATCATTTGCTGTAGCTGAAATAATATCTTGTGGTTGTGGAGGGCCAACCACTTGAAATTGTATTCTTGCACCTCTTTCTATGATTTGTAGAAAATATTCTTCTTGTGGTTTAAAAAATGTTACAGCTTTACCTTGGCGTCCTGCTCTAGCTGTTCTACCTGCACGGTGCACGTAAGTTTCAACATCCTTCGGTGGTTCACAATTGATTACTAGATCTTAATAATTAAAATTAATTCGATTAATTTCAACAGTATTGTATAGATAAAAAAAACAGCTTAACATCATCGTTTTGTTATTATAGCTTACCAACTTGAGGTATATCAATTCCTCTCGCCAAAACATCAGTACAGATAATACATTTGAATTTTCCATTTCTGAAGCCTTTCAAAGTTGTTTCTCTCTGTGACTGAGCAATATCTCCATGCAAAACTTGAGCATCTTGTTTCAATTTATCATTAAGCACAAGTTCTTATGGATAAAAAAAATTAATTTTAATAATGTCTAATACATATTGAAACTGAAAAAAAAAAAGGCATCATGTATTTACCATTTGCATCATTTTTCGTATTACAAAAAATAACACATGACCCCGATCCAGCATAACAGGTAACAACATCTCCAATAATATCTTTTCTGGAAGCCCAAGAAGAACGAATCGCATAATGACAAATATTTTCTAAACAAAAATTATATTAGTATTCTGCACAAGCCTATTAAATTTTATGTAACTTGTAATCATACCATTGGTTTTGTTGTCAGAATTTCCAACCAAGTCTACGTTAACATAATCACTTCTCAAATATTTCGTTACGGTTTGTTTGACCCAATCAGGAACCGTAGCAGAAAACAGTAGCGTTTGATAATCAACACCTTTCCCTTGTTTTTCTTTATGACTTTTTACATGTTGTAATATGGTCTCTATATTTTCAGCAAATCCAATATCTAGCATTTGATCAGCTTCATCCAAACAAATAAATTTCAAGTCTCCTAATTTTATGTTACCACGATCAATTTGATCTATTAATCGACCTGGAGCTCCCACTATCACGTCAGTTCCTTCACGTAACCCTTGGTTTTGGGATTCATATGACACACCTCCAAAGATAGAAAGAGATTTTAAGGAGGGGGCAATAGATTCAAATTCTGATAAAATTTGATTTGCTAAATCACGAGTTGGAGTCATAACCATAACTCTCGGAGAACGTCCACGACGTTTACTGGCAAAATTATCCTTTTGATTTTGAGCCAAAAGAATTTCAGTAATTGGTAAAACAAATGCCAATGTTTTGCCCGTTCCAGTCTGTAATATAAAGATATATTAAATAAATAAATATATGTGTAACACTTAAACGTTATCATGATAAAAAAACGCTGCTTGCCTTTGCTCTAGCCAAAACATCTTTTCCATCGTAAATCATATCAAAAGTAGCAGCTTGTATAGGAAATAACGCTTCAATTCCACGCCTTTTTAATAAATCTATAGTTGTTTGCGTTAATCTATATGAGCTTAATCTTAAATTCTCAGGAATCTCTTTTTCCCCTTCATTTTCTTTTACATCAGATTCTGAGGAATCATCATCTTCAAAATCTTGATCTTTTTCTACTATAACTGAAGCTAAATCTTTTTCACTTAATTTACGTTTCTTTGAATTTGGTGGCTTAGTTAATGGGGCATTTTCACTCTTCCCATCAATATCTAATATTTCATCATCTACTTGATCTTGTTCGTCGTCATGTTTCTTACGCTTTTGTTTGCTTGAAGTTAAAGATGAATCAGAATATTTAGAATTTTTGCGTTTTTTCTTACTACTTTCATCATTATCTAATTTTTCATTTTTGTTTTTGGATTTTGATTTCTTTTTCTCATAAGTCGCATTATCATTAGATTCGTTACTTTGAGAATCTAGTTCATTTCTCTTTGATTTTTTGCTTTTTTTAAAAGCATAATTTAAATCACCTTTATCAACAATAGCCGAAGCAGGCATTTTTATTAAGGTATTATGTTAGATAGATATTTTATTATTATTTATTTTTTTTTTTTTTTTTTTTTTTTTTTTTAAAAAAAAAAAAAAAGATATATATCGAAAAAAATTTTTTTTGCTGATCAAAACGCGTTGTACAAATTATACCAAGTTTTACAAGTTTGGTGATACAAGATTTGAAATAAAGCAATTATTAACCAGGATTGAGTATGTTATTATCCCTTTATTTTATATCTGATTTTCATTATTGAGAATCGGATATATTCAACAAAAAATTTAAAAATTTATTAGATATTTAAATATTTATATTTTTATATATAATATGATAAAAAAAAAAAAAAAAAAAAAAAAAAAATACAATATATAATATACAATATTTCATATACAAAATTCGTTACTATTTATATTTCAACAACAGGATCCACCTGTAACATTATATAATAACATGTAAATTTCCTAGTTATTTTAATTTCTTTCATTCGGCATGTTAACCTATAAAATAAATCAGCAAAACAAAAGATTTTTTAAAAAAAAAAAAAAAAAAATTTTTTTTTTTTTCACAAGTGGTAACATAAATGCATACCTTATTATCATTATAAATATTCATACCCAATTTTTGTAAAATTTCGATGGCTTTAGGTTGATTTGTTAAAGCTGCTAATCTTAAATATTTTTTACCTAATTCAATATTTTGTGGAACGCCAAGTTTTCCATTTAAATATAAATCTCCAAGATTAAATTGTGCAGTAGAATTCTGATTTTCAGCAGCTTTAGTTAAATATTCAATAAAAACTTTTCGATCAAATTTAGAACCTTGATTACCAACTAAACTAAAAGCATAACGTAATTGAGCGTCAGCTAAACCATCATCAGCAGCTTCTTTAAATAACGTAGAAGCAAGCTTACGATCCTTTTGACCTGCATAACCTTCCCATAAATAATAACCTTTCCAATATTTTGCTTTTATACTACCCAAATTTGTATGTTCACAAAATATTTCCCATGCTTTAGTTGTATCCTTTTTTTTATGAGCTGAAATACCATCATCTAAAGTAGGAATTTCCGGTATTGAATCAAGACTAAATTCTTCATCAAATTCTGGTAAATCTTCCCCTCCTTGATCACTTACTGATATTGGATCATTTTGGTGTAATGTCCCATCAAGATCTATTGTTTTATCTGGTTTAAGAGCTGGAGAATTACTTCTTGGATCATAATACTTTTGAGCCAATTTATTTAATTCCATAAATAAAAATTGAAGTGATGCTCTTATTTGTGGATCGTCTTGCCAAGCTAAAGGGAGAAAAATTGATGTAATTAATTTTAATTAAATTTTTAATTCTTAATTTAATCATTCAAAATTATTTTTAATATGCTTACCCGCTACTATGATTTGTTTATATTCTTTTTGAAGTTCTTCAATTTCAGGTTTATCTCTACCAAATATAAGTCTCTCTCTTTTTCCAGACAATACCCACTCTTTGATTCTTTCCATATTCCAATTTTCGTAAGGAATTTTCTCAAATGCAAGCTCCCACAGTAACATACCAAAACTAAACAATTGCTATCAGAAATTTGAAATAAAAAAAAAAAAAAAAATTTCAACCTGCTCATATTCACCTGAAGATTTCGCATTTAGTATTATATGGTTGGTCTTTGGCATGTCTCAGTTTTTCAGGAGCTAACCAATGAACCACCTTTGTTATTTCAGTCATGCTTGTTGTGGCTGACGTTGTTAAACGAGCATATTCGAATCCCGTAATTTTTGGTTCTAAACGTAATGTCATCATTATGTTTGCACATCGAATATCGTGATGAAGAATTGAACAAGTATGCAAAAATGTTATCCCACGACAAATATCAAGCGCAATCTGAACCTATTTTTGAGAAGGGGGGGGGGAGGGAAGAAATATTTTTTTTTTCGTTATTTTACTAACAAATTAAAAAGGTGATTAAGAATTATTTACTTTTGATGGCCAAGCAATATCATAAGTGTTGTAAACTTCTCTTAAGCTTCCTAATTCTGCCCACTCTACTACCATCACCATCTGACTATCTAAATGAGAAAGCCCATAAAATTTCAATATATTTGGAGAATCTCGTAATTTTCCAAGTATGGCTAGTTGAGCTTGTATTTTATTTGCTTGAGGAGAGTCATCTTCAGGAATCGTTCTTGGTATACAAGCAACTTCCACAGCTTTATAAGATTTTTTATAAATAAAGGGTTCCTTTTTACCGCGACAATCGGTTTTCTTTCCAATTATAGGATCTACGATTTCTTTTGGATCAATTGTTGTAGCTTTAAGCGTTTCAGATATTGGTAAATCAGGTCTTCTTTGATCCTTTAATTGGTCCACTTTATTTTTCATAATAATTACTTCTTGGAGAACCGTATTTATTGTATCATTTTTTTCAATAATACCACCTTGAATCTCTTTTAAAAACTATAGGAAAAAAAAAATTATAATAATTAATTCAAAATAATAATAATCTAAAAATAATATAAAACGGTTTAAATACCTTATTCATTTGAGCGATATCATCATTAAGACTTTCTTGATCAAGTCTTCTTTGTTCATCATTGGCGATAGCCATAGTAAAGCTTAAATCGCTCATAACAGCCTCAAATTCTTTAACTAAATTATTAAATTTATCTTTAATAGCGGTAGCTTTAACATATTTTTTGAAACCTTGAATCTGTGATACATCCTTAATGAAAGATTTAATTTTTTTCATAATATCAACAAAACGTAAAAATGCTTTATAATATTCTGAATCACGAAATTTATTTTCATTTTCTTGTTTACGTCTTTTTAAAGTTCTTATTGCCAAATCAGCAGTTTCAACTCTATCCATCAGAGAATTACAAATTTTTTTATTATATTGTGCATCCTCATAAATTTTTATACATTCACTTATAGTTATTGTTACTGCCGCTATTAAAGGTACAAATGGTTTTATAGCATCTCCTACTGATCCTACAACTCCTAATGCTTTTTTTGCTGTCCCAGTTGTACCTCCCATAGAAGCTGCACTATTGGCCATTGTAACGGCACTTGATACAAAATCTGTTGAATTTTCTATTGCATCTCTCCCTTTCATTTTTAGACGAATAAATTACCCCAAAAAAAATTTTAACCAATTATCCTTTATAAAGTAATTAAAAGAAAATGAAGTTTTGATATTTAAAAAAGGAAACTAAGTGACCTTTTATACCTGATTACCGGATTATCAATTCCGTCTTTCGTTATAAGTTGTGTAACATATCTCAACATCTAATCACGTGATAATAGTGTACCCGATTAAAATTTGAATGAATGAATTGATTGAATTGCGTAACAAATCTTCAGCCCTACAATTAATGCATTGTAACATTACATTACATTTTTAAGGAAACTGTTAGCTATAGAAAGTATAAGAAATTTTGGATAATTGTATAAAGAGACAATATTACCGAATTCGCGGCTCGGGCCTGAGTAAACTTAAAACAAAAATCATGTGAATGTATTATTAATTTATTAAATGCTATAACAGATAAGACAGTTAATCATTAAATTACATAAATGTAATGTAACGCTAAAAGCAAAATTTATCTACTAATTAAATTTTCAACATATTCGCGTAATTTTCAATAATTAATAATATGGGATTTTGGTAAGTGTAACTTTTTTTTATATTAACAAATTGTTACTAACAGTTTGAACATGGATTAGGGTCTATATTAGTAGTGATAACGTAAGATAAAAATTATAATATACATCGTATTATTATTAAAAACAAAATCATTATTAAATTTATTCACCGACACGAACATGTTGAAAGCATAAAGAAATATAAGCAACACCTTCAAAATATTCAGGGGGATCAGCTTTACCACTTGCCATTGAAACGCCAATTAATTTAAAATCATTATTTTTACCAATTGGACCACAACTAACTTTTTCAGCATCAGCTTTAATTCTGTTTCCTAATACACCGGTAGATTCACCATTTGAAAAATGAAATTCAATAGCACAAAGAATTCGATAATTAAAATATAAATCTACAGCAATAACGTAATTAAATTGATTATTTAATCCACGAATTGTAGTTAAATGACCTCCTTTAGAATTTCCCACAAGAGTACCGGAACGATTGTTATAAAAGAATTTAAGGGCGTCAATAATATTATATTCATTAATATTTATACCTGTTATCGTATTTGGTTTATCGGTACTAAGTTCATATTTCACTTCAGCATCATCTGATACATGAGTTCCATCAGGAAATGTATCTCTTCCATAAACTCCAAACCATAATGTACCAACGGAAGGAGGATCAGCAATTGTAGGATATCCATAATAACCTACTTTAAATTTATTTAATGTAAATGTGTACATGTAAATTTTCATGAATTCCGCATTCGATTCGTTAAATAATCTACGCTTTGTTCTGTCACATACATTAACGAAAAATGTTTTACTTTGATATGGAGTTTCTACAGGTGTATAAGAAACTGATCTTTTCGTAAGCGTATCAAAAACTTCTCCATATGATTTTTTTTGTTCGTTTATTCCTGTTTTTACGATAATTTGTTGTTTACGCCATTCTTGCCATTTCGGATAAATTTCAACAAAATATTTTATATATAAATCAACTTTTTGTTGTAATTCCATCTCCCATTGTTCTTCCAAATTTTCATTAATTTCATCCTCAAATTGTTGTCTTTCTCTTAAAATTGTAAGATGAATTAAAGAAAATGTAATATTGATAGGAATTAATTGTATTACATCTGAATTATTAAAAAATTTTTTGTAAAGATTATTACACTGATTGATTAAATTATTAATATAATAATGACGTTTTTTATTCTCATAATCATCTCTATAAAGTTTTAAATTTTGCAATAATCTTTTTAAATTATTTTGACAATTTTTTACTTCATTTTCTATTACTCCAGGTTTAAAAAGGTTTTTGGATCGTTCAGGTATTAAAGAGAAAATATCTGATTCGGATTGAGGAAAAAATTCTTCGATTAATGTGGCAATGCATTCACCAGGATTATTAAAATCTTGTGAAAATTCTCTAATATAATCGATGATTCTATCATCCCATGTTTTTGACATGTTTGAAAAAGAAAAAAAAGATCGGTTTTATAAAGGTTTGTAAAGTTTAGGAATGTTTTTAAAAAAAAAAATTTGCGGAGGGTGGTCCTGCTACTTTTATAATCCCTTAAAATTTTTCGAATAATATTAAGCCATTTTCAGAAAACGTGGGAAATTTTAACTGTTGATCATATTTACAAGCTTTGATTATCATGTGATGATATTAGATCATGGATGAATTTTGAACTTTCCGGTGTACGGTAAATCCTTGTAAAGAGATTCTTCGATAATAATGTGTTGTCTTGCAAATATAATATCTGAGAGAATTTTGTCTTTTGGATAATGCCCATTACTCGTTCTTTTCCTCTAAACTCTAAACTGGGAAAAGCTTTTTTTCGATGGTATTAGGTCTTTTTTTAAACAACTAACCTAATTTGGGAGCCTGGGAACCTACTAATTTAGAGGGCTCAGAGCAGAGCAATTAGAGCAGTATTTGCCCTGGCATTAGTTATTTGACTAATAACTATGACAACAAG
The DNA here is from genome assembly GCA_015698045.1 of Rhizophagus clarus. NCBI lineage: Eukaryota > Fungi > Glomeromycota > Glomeromycetes > Glomerales > Glomeraceae > Rhizophagus > Rhizophagus clarus. Next base: position 1,013,670 of record BLAL01000047.1, on the reverse strand, counting down.
TATTAAATACTGATACTGAGATAGTTTGCTTTTTTAGCCGATTCTTTCAAACATTTTAAACTATAATTTTGATTAACAAAAATTTTATTGTAACTTTTGAATATCGCATCTCTTCTCAACTCATATTCGTTTTTTCAATTGTGAAATAACAGATAATAATTATTGAAGACAAATTCCATGTTCTCATGTATCGGGTTACAAATTACAATTCCTTTAGTATAATATTATAGCAACATAGCCTATTAATTACCAACTATAATATTATTGTAATCCAAAGTCTGAAAATCCGATTTAAAACTTACGCAAGATTAAAAAATCAGAATTTAAAAATTATTATTTTTTCAATGACGAATTTTATTCTGAAATCGTTGCAAAAATACTTTCATAATTTGTAGTCAAACTTTCACGATTAATTTTTTTAAAAAAAAAATGCATGTTTCGCAACATAATAAGTTAATTTTAATATGGGGATATTCAATCAACTTCCAAATCCTTCGCTATCAAAGCTGATTAACTAAAATATTGTGATGTTTATTCATATGATAAGTTAAGCCACTAGCATCTGTAAATCTCTTTCCACACGTCGGTTCATTACACGCAAAAGGTCTCTCACCTGTATGAATTCTCTTGTGTCTTGTTAATTGACCTTTTTGTGTAAATTTTTTTCCGCATCCTGGTTCATCACACATAAAAGGTTTTTCACCTGTATGAATCCTCTTGTGAAGTTTTAAATTACTAGCCTGAGTGAGTCTTTTTCCACAGCCTGGTTCGTCGCATTCATAAAATTTTCGTCCACTATGCGTTAATCTCTTATGCGTTTTTAAATGACCGAATTTATTAAATCTTTCTTCACATCCAGGGCTGTCGCATATATAAGTTTTTTCAGCCGAATGATCCTTTTTGTGAATTATTAAGCCACTGGAATGAAAAGATTTCATTTCACATCCAGATTCATCGCAACTATAAGGTTTTTCCTCAGAATGTACTCTCTGGTGTTCCGTTAAGAAACTCCTTTGTTCAAATTTCTTTCCGCATGCTGGCTCATTGCACGCAAAAGATTTCTCGTTCGTGTGTTTTTTCTTATGTGTTCTTAGCGCTCTGATTTCCTTATAACTTTTTCTACATCCCGGTTCATCACACATGTAAGTTCTACGCTTCTTGTGACGTCTTCTTTTTTTAGATGAAGGTCGATAATCACTGTCACTTGTGTTTTCCTCATTACTTTCTTCGAACTCACTGCAAAATTCATTTTCTTTAATGCTCATATCTTCCTCTGATTCGCTACTAACTTCCTCATTAAGACTTTTGTTTGGACTGGTCATTGAATTATATTTATATTTTCCTAGTGGAGACATGAATCGTGATGAATCTCTGAACGGATTAATATCCTCATTGATTTCCTTTAATTGATTAATTGTTAAATTAAGATGATAAATTAAAAACAATAATCTCCATTTTTTTAACATACGTTATCAGGTAAAAAATTTTCATCGTCACCGCTAGGTATATCTTGTATAGTTGAATCTGAAAATACACTATCTATTGTATCATAAGATATAATAGAAGAATCATCAACTCTATTAGGTGAATTTAATAAATCTAGAGCTTTTTTTTTTTGTTCTTTTGTAGTTGAAAAAAAAAAAAAAAAAAAAAAATAGGTTATTTTTAAACACTTTAATTTGTAAATAGTCAATTACTTCCTCAAATATCATACCTAGATTATATCGTTTAATGGAGAACTTAGCAACGTAAAAATCTGGAAAATGACTCATTTTTTTACGAAAGAAATTTTGGTTTGAAAAAAAGTTCGAAAGTGAACTTTGTGCAAACTAAAATTAAAATGAGCTAAACAAATAAACGCAATATTATGTAAACAACCAAATTAAGATAGATGACGACGATTGCATCAGGTGATAAATGACGCGTGTCAGATGTCAATTTTTTATTTTAATTTACGATTATTTCCTTTTTAGTCCAGTCAGCTGATCAAAATAATAAAATGGACGAATATTTCTCACCAATAAGACTGTTATTTTGCATATGACCAAAATTTACAACCGACCGCAAGACCGCAAAAGGACCCTCCTGATATCATCATCTTGAGTCTTGACCTCCCTTAATGTAAAATATATTATGCAGGTCAAGTCAGACTCGTTGTATAGGTCAAGAACGCTACATTTGCTACATAAACAGGCCTATCAGCTATATTTGATATATTCTGCAGAGTTTTTAAGTTGACTTTTATTTGTTTTGATTGGGCGTTGATTTTTTTGTGCAACACAACAGAAACCAAAAATTTTTTTTTAGTTCGAAAAACATGACAGCCAATCAAAGTCGATTTAGACCATTATATTAGTCCTGTTCACTTTGGCAAAAAACGAAGCAGGTTGAACACGATTTTTTTACTCAATCTATGACGTTTTTTTAATTGGCTAAAATTGATTACACTAAAATCGGAACAGAAGTGACAGGACTATTATTTAATATAGAACGCAATTTAACAAGAAATATGGTCAAAATTATTATCAACTTTGGCTCAAATTAAATGTTATAATTTATTTGTTGAACACTTAAAAATTATGGTTTAATTAGGAAATTTCTTAAATTTCTTCTAATTTCAGCAAAAATTGTATGTTGAAAAACCTTCCGAAAATCGAGATTTGAATGGTCTTCATTTTTTTTCACGTGTAAATCGAACTTAATTACAAAAATAATTTTATTCACAAATTTTGAGTGTCAAAAAACAAACCGCCAAGAGCTTATACCTCTCATGTCTACATGAACGTGAGCTTGGTTAAGTACGACGCCTACATGATGAAGGAAATATGTAAAATGGGAATATTTATAAGTGTTCATTGGTATTATTTATTTTAAGTTATTTGTTTATTAATTTTGATTTGTTAAAAACTTCGTCTTCTTGGAATCAGAAAAATCATTACATAGTTTAAGATATATATTGATATATCTTGATGCATATTTATAGTGTATATATCTTCTCGATCAATTTGCTATTTTAACATAAATTTCTCTATTTGCATGTATATTACTAGGTCTGGATCTATCTATCTATTTCGTCTTTAGTTACAGTAAGCTAAAATATTAGAAGAGAGAAAAGGATAAGCGAGAACGTTCACTATTATTAAATACAATAATCTAAATTATTGTGGTTTTTATAGGTAATAATAGCATTGCTCAAATTACAAGAATTTTGTAATCAATAAATCCTACTTATAGTATAAAGATGTAATCCTCATTGTTTGTAAATTAATATCGTAACTGAGGGCAATAGAAACACGTGCATGCTAACGCCTTACTAACGTCCATAATCTTTTGCGGCAAGCCTTTTGGAACAACTTTTTAGTGAAACAATATAAGCCAAGTAGGACAAACGTTACAAATGTATTTCATGCATTTGTTAAAATGTTTGCTTGTATTTAAACAGGTATCAACTTAACTTTCAACTGAATACTTTAATTAGCAGTTGTAGTTCTGATAAAACAAAAGAATTTTCCTATAAAAAAATAAAGTGATCCATTTTTTTTAAAAAAAATGATAAAATGAATAAAATAAAAAAAAAAATAAAGAGAAAGTGATTCAATCATGTTAACTTTTTAAAAAAAAAATAATAATAAAATAAGAAAAATAAAAATTATAAATTGTCGACGATATCTTCTAATTTAAGCAAATTTACTTGTCTTTGAAAATTTCCGGAATATTTGGGAGATTTTGGCAATATCCTGGTAACAATTAACCCATTGAACCTATGTTAGGAATGTGGACTATTTTGTCAAGATTATCTCCAAATTGAACATAATCTATTTGCTATGTAAATTAAAATAATATTAGACAAAAAGTTAATCTGAATAATAAGTAAATAAAAAATATACCATATCAATAGAATTTATTTCAATTTCAATTGAGAGTTTAGACCTCCACATATATATCGGAAGCTGATATTCAATCCAACCTAATCTTTCTAGTTTTGACACATCTTCATATTTTAGCATTTGTGCTTTTCGTATAAAATCCTATAATTAAATTACCATTAATGTAAATTACTAAAATAAAATAAATAAAGGAATTTTTTAAATAATTAAACTTACATTCTTAACTATAAATATCATACAGCAATTTTTATATATTATTTTTTTGACGTTTATTTTCCAAATAGAATATGTTCCAGATATAACTGATGCTTTAGGCAAATTTAAATTAAGTTTTTTATTTTTATTTTTAGAACACAATATTTGCCCTGACAAGCTTAGATTTTAAGTTACAGTTGATTTAATTAATTTATAATTAAAATTTAATTAAGAATAACGAATGAATGAATAGACTTCAGTTTACCTGTTTATATTACTTTCTTGAAGATGAAGAAGTTTATTATCTAAATTTACAAGGTTTGATATAAAATAAGCCTTTATTTCTAAATTGATTTAAATACGTTATTAATTACTCATAAAAAAGTAAATTCAATATTTCCTTACCTACCTTTATACATATATTTATTGAACTCATTAACAATTCCAAGTTTGGTAAAATCATTATTTTTAATTTTACAGATTTATGACCAAAAATCTGAATACTTTTGTAATAAATGAATATATGAAAGGCATATATAAATAGAATATCTAACTAATTTAAATATTATATCCAAATCGATTTTTGCTTTATGATACTTTTTTAATTCAATAAGTATTTTACATCTAATTAAAAGTAGTAATTTACTTTTTGTAACGTTAAATATATCAAGATCTTGATCGATTTTTTTTAATATATTATTTAAATCTTTCAAACTATTTTTGTTTAATAAATATTCTAAATGAAATAATTGAAACTTTAACAAACTATTTTCAGAATTCAATAATTTTGTTAATTCTGTGTACTTTTTAAATGATAATATAGCATTATTAATATCATTCATTGTATAATAAGTTAAACTTTTAAAATAATATGCTATATTATTTAATGGATCTAATTGTATGATTTTATCAAGATCTGATAAAACTCTGTCATGTTCTTGAAGAATGTAATATGCAATAGCTCGTTTTTTCAAATTATGATTATTTTCTGGATCTATAATATTTGCTTTTGTAAAATATGATATGGCCTTACTATATTGTATCATATTACATAAAATTTCTCCATGATAACATAAGATTAAAGAATCCTTCTTATTAATATTTAACAATTTTTTTAATATTTTTAAAGTATTTAAATAGTCTCCTTTCTTTTCATAACTGTATGCGTGGTTTTTAAGGCATAAATAATTATTTGGATCTTTTATTGATGCAATATTATAATATTTTATAGCATTATTATAATTAGTATAATAACTATTATAGTAATTATCACGAAATAAATAACTATTTCCAAGTATTATATATAAATTATTGATTTTTGCCTTATTATTTAATGATTTTTCTAAATAATTTATTGCTTCATCGTATTTACTTTGTTTAAAACATATTTCTCCATAAATAAAGTAGGCGACTGGTCTTTTGGGATTTAATTTAATAGCATCTTTTGAATAAAATGTATGCTAGTTCATATTTATTAAGACATTTATAAATATAAGCTAAAATGCATCTCACCGAATAACTTGCAGGAAAAAAATTTAAAAATTCTTTACAAAAAGTTTCAGCTTTTTCATAATGTTTTTCATCCAATTCTTTCATAATATTTTTATATATTGGATATTGTTTTTTTGTAAATTTTGGAAGTATTGATAAGAATGTTATATTTGAATTTAATTTAATCATTGAATTTGTAAATTTCTTTTTTTTTCTTAATATGAGATCAACTTCTGAATCATCTGAATCATCACTATTGTATTGATGATTATCCATTATTTGATCTGAATTTTCTAATTCACTAGGAAAAGGTAAAATATGACCAGATTCAAAAAATTTTGTGTATAAATATTTATAAATAGAATGTTGTGATAAATATCTGATATTATTATCCTCAATCTTTTCCCAACAATTAGGACATATTTTTTGTTTTAACTTCTTCAAATTATTCAATGATAATACGTGTTGACATTTAAAAATACATAGCTGATCTGTTGGTTCACTACTAATTGGACAGGTAATTTCATCTACTACAACATTTAAAATGTTAGATGTTTTCTCCAAATATGAATTTTTATTTGAACTTTTTCCTTTTCCCTTTTTTCCTTTTTCATTATCATTACTTAAAATTTTTAAATCTTCGAGATATTTTTCTTTAGTAAAAATTATTAAATTTCGAAATTTTTCTGAAGAATCTGCTAAATCCAGTATTTTTCAAAGTCTTAGCGACTTTATTTGATACTACTTCAAATTTAGTTTGTGAATCTAAAATAGATTTGTCTGTAGCATTAGACCATCCTCTTTCCAAAAAGCTCCAGATACATTCCATAAGTACCAATTCTCCAAGTTTTTACTAATAATCTTTTCAGAACCTTCAGACCAGATGAAAAGATTATGTCGAATTATTAACATGATTCTCCAATCTATATAATAAGATGCTACTGGATATTTAAAGTAAGGAATAATAAAATAGAACAATTACCATTCGGAAGGTTAATTCCTACCATCGACAAAATTCCTGGTGTAATATTTAATGTAGCTTTAAGAAAGTCTTTAATTCTTCGTATAATTTCTTGAAACCAAGTTTCATCATCACGTAAACTATGAAGTGTATCTCGCAAATGGATTAGTAAGAAATCAATATTATAATTACGTTTTTTTATTGTTATTTGCTCATCTTGATTATCGTTTTGTAGATTGAATTGATTATTAAACTTTGATCTAAAGTTATTATCAAGTCCTATTTCGACAACTTGAGTTGTTTTGCGATGAATTTCTGCAAATTTTTCTAAAGAATGATAAATTTTATCTCGAAGTTCTTTACTAAGTATTATTTGTGAAAAACATATTCGTTCTAAAACTGCTACCCAAGTTCTTAAATGTAACTCCAGTCTGGCCATGCTTTGTTTTGCATAAAAATCAAATGGTGTCGGATCCGCCAAAGCAACCAAAACATCTCGAAGAATTTGAGGTGGGATTTCATTTTGTAAATTTTCAAAAAGTAATTTAAGTAAATACAAATATTTTGGTTTGGTCAGATTTTTTAAAAGTTCTTCAACTTTGTCATCTGGATTCTGGAGTAATGAATCCATCTTCTTCTAGTTTGGAAAGGATATGATTATTGAATATATTTTCATAGTAAAGTGTTTTATACAAAACCAAGTTATTAATTTCTAGCATTGCTATTGTTACCGGTAGATTGATCGCGTGATGTTGATCAATGTTGGAAATATCTAACATATTTGTTATATTTGTTATATTTATTATGTTAGATTTATTAGATAAATTAGATAAATTAGATATATTTTTATTATTATTTTATTGTATATAAATACGAGTTGAATTTTAGAGAGAAGTGAAAAAAGTAATTATGAATAGTTTTAGTTTTGATTTTAGTTTTAGGTTTAGGTTTAGAATTTATTTATTGTTACATTTTTATTTGTTTGTACTAGTTTTAGTTGACAATTGATCGTACAGAGCGCCGCCTGAGGCAGTACGAAAGATAATTGTAACTAAACATCGTATAACAATAAAAGATCATCATTTATCTATAAACATACAGTATACCTTCTGCTTACCATTTTCTAACGTCTATACCCCAATAGACAACCAAAGAACTGACCTCAACACTATGAAACTTTCGTTCTATATTATATAAAATAACTTTTAAATGCTTTAACTGGTTAAATTTTTAATTTTTTTTTACTGTAAAAGAGGTAAAGTCTATGGCGACGTTTATGGCGACGGAATTAAGTAAAATTACAATCAAAAGTATGTGTAACATAGCAACGTGCGTTTGTACTTTGAAAAAAAGTACATGTATATTCTGAACGCCGATCATGATCTCATTGCTCAACCAAGAAAATCCGTTGGAATATCTCCGGTTGTGAACTTGGCATGATTCTACATTTTTTCATTTTTTTTTTTTTTTAAAAAAAAAAAGTTAAAATGTCAAATAATAATAATCCTAAAGATTTAATAAAATATATTAATTGGTTAGAAAAATCAATTTCTGATGAATATTTAGATTATTATAAATATTCGGAATTCAAAAATATACAACAATTAGGAAAAGGTGCATTTGGAAGTGTTGTTTGTGCTAATTGGAAAAATACTGATACTATTTTAGTCTTAAAGTTTTTTAATAATCAAAAGGTCACTCTTAAAGAATTTGTTAATGAGGTATGACTAAAATACAAAATATTATTAAATTAGATTCATGAACTAATTTTTTATTTAATTATATTTATAAACTAATTATTTTTTATTCAATTATTTCTATAAACTAATTATTTTTTTATTATTAAAATTATATTTGTAGTTAAAATTACATCGAAAAGTTCATTTTAATACAAATATAATAAAATTTTACGGAATTACCAAAACAGAAACTAGTAAGAATCAAAGTAAATTAATTATTAATTTTGTAAATCATTAAAATATTTAATTTATTTCTTTTGTTTTAGACAATTATGCTTTAGTTATGGAATATGCCGATAATGGTACATTAAAAACCTATTTAGATAATCATTTTTAACGAACTTGATTGGAAAGATAAATTTTGTTTAGCATTACAATTAGCAGATGCTATATTATGTTTGCATGAATGTGATATAATTCATCGTGATCTGGTAATGTACAGTATATTTAATTTTTTTTTAAATTTATTTTAAATTCATTTAATTAATTAAATTTTATTTATGTAAATTAAAGCATGCAAACAATATACTTATACATCAAAAAAATATTAAATTGGCGGATTTTGGTTTATCAAGAAAAATTGTTGAAGTAACAGGTGACACATCAAGATTACTTGGTGTATTGCCTTATGTGGATCCAAAAAGTTTTTATGATAATTTTAAATTAGATAAAAAATCTGATGTATATAGTATTGGAGTTATTTTATGGCAAATTTCAAGTGGTTATCAACCATTCAACCATTTGAAAAATGAAGAATATGATATACATTTAACTTTAGCTATATATAAAGGAAAAAGAGAGAAAATTATTGCGGATACACCCATTGAGTACAGTGACCTATACACAAGTAAGTATATTAGCTATAATTATTTAAATATTATTAAAAAAAAAAGATAATATTTATTTATTTATTTCCAATGATTAGAATGTTAGGAGTATGAACCAAATGTACGTCCAAATATACAAGAAATTGTTTCAGCCCTCAAATCAATTTCTTTACGAGAAGATAATAATTTACTTACTTACAAAATTAGCCAAAATAATGCTAATAGTATAATATCAAATGACTGTAATTTAAAAGAATTAAGTAAAAAAATTGCAGATTCAAGTGGATTAGTCATGAAGATTAATTGGCATCAATGTAAAGCAGAAAATGGAGATAAAGTCGCACAATATAATTTGGGCAAATCCTATCAATACGGAGATAATAATATTGAAAAAAATGATCATATAACATTTGAATGGTATAAAAAGTCAGCTGAACAAAGGACATGGTGATGCACAATATAATTTGGGACTTTTCTATAAAAATGGTATCGGTACAGAAAAAGATATAAAAAAAGCAATTTATTGGTACCAAAAATCAGCAGAAAATGGAAATAAGATTGCACAATATAATTTAGCTATGTGTTATGAATATGGAGATGGTATTAGAAAAAATAAAATTAAAGCATTTGAATGGTATAAAAAATCAGCCGAACAAGAATACAGTAATGCACAGTATCATTTAGGATTATGTTATAAATATGATATAAGTGAAAAAGACTTAAAAAAGAAAATTTATTGGTACCAAAAATCAGCAGAAAATGGAAATAAGATTGCACAGTATAATTTAGCTATATGTTATGAATATGGGGATGGTATTAGAAAAGATGAAATTAAAGCATTTGAATGGTATAAAAAATCAGCCGAACAAGAATACAGTAATGCACAGTATTATCTAGGGTTATGTTATAAATATGGTATAGGTACTGAAAAAGACTTAAAAAAAGCAATTTATTGGTACCAAAAATCAGCAGCAAATGGAAATAAGATTGCACAGTATAATTTAGATGTATGTTATGAATATAGAGAGTTGCCATCGTCAACATCTTCCACGCTCCACAACATATGTCAAATTGATAAACCAGCAGTACCATATCAATCGCGTCAATCGTATCACACGTCAGCAATACCTCAAACATCATTTATTGGAAAACAATCGAAATTGCGGAATTTATATGCCTATATATATACATATATATATATATACACACACACATATATATATATGCAAACACAACTAAAAAATCGTAAAAATAAGGCTATATCGTAATTAATTATTGTAATTTACCGATAATCGATATCCTCAATGATAGATTTGGATATTTAATTAGTTTTTTTTTTATATAGAAATTTACTTCTTTGATTCATTGTGTAATCACTAAAAATTGGTATATAGTGATGTGTTCGTCCCCACTAATATATACGATAATTTTTTTGTTCTTTTTACATTAATAAAGTTAAAGTGTGCATTTACCAATTATTATAAAAAAAAAAAATCGTAAAAATAAGCATAATCAATTCGCACCAAATAAGAAACGAGATCCCAATGTTTATGATTGATCTTTATGAATAAGAGACCCATCATACCGAGAGGCATGAATTTATGCATATATTTATTTATTGTATTAAACACTAATATAATATATTGAATTAATAATTAATTAATTTGATTTTTTTTATTAAAATTAAATGTCAGAAACGAGGTAAAAAAAGTTGTTTAATTCGATGATTATTCTCCTGATGGGATTAGACAATCTGTCGAAAGAGTATATTCCCAGCTAGAAATAAAGTCTGGGGATTTTACAAGTGTGAATCATTAAAACTCGTGAGTATTAATGAACCACAATCTATGAATGATATAAAGAGGTAATTATTAAACTAAAATATTCTTGTTATAATTGTTATTTTCTATATTATTTCTATCGACGTTTGATTTTGTTTCAGCAGTTTATAATAAAACCTGGGGTGATTTAACCTGGTAATTTTTGTATGAGAAAATGATCAAATATAAACCAAATCACGTATAAACATTTCACAGATTATTTGTTTATCACAGCGTCTCTGTTCTATTACTCTTCTTTTGCCTTTAACGTTTCGAACTTTGACCTTTTAATACTGTAGGTTTTTTAGCATTGTTTTTATTTGGTTTTATCTCTTACTAATTAACCATTTCTTCTTTTTTTGTAGGTTCTTTAGTGTCTTAATAAACGGTAAGTTTCTGGTATTCAGAATTTTAGAAATCTATTTTTTTTTTACAACTACTAACCAGTCTTTTTTCTTTTTTTTTGGTCGCGTTTCTTCTTGGATTTTTTCTTGGATCTCCTGGATTTCTTTTTGGGTTTATACTCATGTTCTTTTCGGGTTTCTTGGGTTTCTTCTTGGTATGGGGTTTTTCTCACATTTTTTCCTGTTTCTTTATGGGTTTCTCATGAATTTCTTTCTGGATTTTCTCTTACATTTTTACTTGAGGTTCTTTTAACTTGCATTTCTTCTTAAATTTCGGCTGGTTTTTTCTCTCTTTTTGGGTTTGTTCATTATAAAAAAATTTATTTATTTATTTATTTAGTGGGGGATCGAGTCATCAATATGTACAAAATAATAGAAAAATAGTAAAATACTAAGTTAAATTTAAAAACATAAAGAATACACCAAGTAAAAAAAAACCCAGCCTCTTTCCCGATAATGGTACCAAAAACCAGAAAAACCTCATAAAAAAGGGTTTTCTTTCATTATAAAAAAATTCGTTACTATAACAAATAACTCGGTATCGGTAAAAATCACGTGATTTATCGATCTGATTCATTTTTTTTAAATAAAAACGTTTCTCTTTTTTTTATTTTTTCTTATTGCTACATTTCCCTTATCTTTCGTCCCTATTCCTTTCTCTCTTTCCCCTTCTTCTATTTTTCGTCTCCCTTCCTTTTCCCCTTCTATCTTTCGTCTTCCTTCCTCTTCCTCTTCGTCCCCTTCCTTTCCCTTCTTCTATCTTTCGTCCCCATTCTTTTTTTCCCCTTTCCTTTCATCTTTATTCCCTTTATCCTTGCCGCATTTCCCTTTCCCTTCTTCCTTTTGTTTCCCCTTCCTTTTCCTTTAGGGTTCGAAATCTATTAAAAGAAAAAATGGAAAGTTAGTTGTTTTTTATTTATTAGTATGTTGCAATTTCGTTTAAACTTACCTTTTATTTTTTTTTTTTTTAGGTTCTGAACAGCTTATAATAGGAGAAAACAAAAAAGATTAGCATTCCTTAGTTGTATTTCATTGCAATGTCGGCTATACTTGCATTTTCTTTTATTTTTTCTTTTGATTCCCGTAGATCTACAGTATTAGGAAACAAAACGGAAAGTTACTACTATTTCTTTATCATCATTTCGTCACATTTCGTCACATTTTTTCTTTAGTGTTAGATTTGGAGTTATTAGTAATGTATTGATTTGATAAATAAAAAAAAAATTCGTTTTACTGAAAAAAAGTTCGCTGTCTTTTTTTATTTTTGAATTTGTTTTCATTCTTTGTTTTCAATCTCTTTTTTATTTTGTTCTTTTTTTTCTGGTCACTTATTTACTACTAACAGTTTTATAATAAACAATTAAAACGTTAACTATATTAAACTATAAATTTTAGTTTTAGTTTAACGTAAATAAAATTTATTGCGAAAAATAAAAATTAGCCAATAAAAATTAGCTTATCAATAAATTTGTAAATTTATTATTGGGGATGATTTAACCCGGGTGATTTAACCAGGAGGGCAAGTTAGCAAGACTCTTTATTTATAATAATTGTAAATGCAAATAAACTTAATATTGTTTACGATTTGATATGCAAGGGAGAGTATCAAAAAATATTTGTGACTCGTTTCATCCGTCAATTGTCAATCTATCTAACGATGGGTGCTTCAAAAGTGATACAGAACAATATTATTATTGAACGCATAGTGTGCTTGTGGGATAAATCCAATACCAAAAAAATCATTTCAATGATAATCTACGGAGCCAAGCCAGCAGATAATTTTCTGGGAATAATATTTACGAAATGACGTCTAATTAATTACAGATAATACGAATAGATATATCATTACGAAAATAATTGTGTATACAACAGTATTTAATAACAATAATAACTTTAATAATCACATTATTGTCACATATGATTTATCTCATGAAATGTCATATAATAGCTGCATAAATTTGTAGTTATTCTAAAATAATAAATTAAATCCTGAAAAGACCGATAAATATCTCTTTTTTTGTAACTAGATATTCGCGATCAGCTTCACGAAATTTGCCATAACCAATACCTTAATATTTGATTCGTCGATAATGAAAGATTTAAAAATAAATAATCATAATTATGAAAAAGATACGCATTACAATTAAATTTTGTTTGAATAAAGAATAATTCGATCAATTTGTATCTGCTGTACCCTTGAAGTGTAACAATAATAAATAGGTTTATCTGTATTTTTATGGGCTGAAAATCGCGTGTCGTGACACAGATTTGAATCTTTTGATCGAACAAATCCCAAAGTTGAAATAATAGTTTTTTTTTTCAAATAATTTAAAATATTTACACTATAAGAGTTGACATACTCGCTTATTATATAGATGCGATAACATCAATTTTTGGGATAATAAGCTGCAAGATAATTTTTTCGGAATTCAGATTCTCGTCGCTTTTAAGGTTACAATTGCCCAGATCTTTCTCACAAAGTTCACGATCGATAAATATTATTTATGGCTGAGTTATAAAATAAAAAATATATATTTCTTGATAACAATTTAATTTTTTTATTTAGCCCAGTTAAAAAATTTACTTGTCAGAGTTATGTTGCTAAAGTAGATAAACCGTAACTAATAATCATACACCAACAAATATACAAATTTAAAAGAAAAGTAATTTAATATTATTTACAAAATTATTCATTGGTTACATTCACTTTAATAATTCGACATTTTTGCATATATAAATGTAAACGGAACATTTTAGAGACCATTTCTCTAAATTTTCTGAGGTTAGGGATATATTTCCAATATATATATCATATTATTATAGATAGTTTAGCTTTACCACAAAATTTCTAGGTCTATATTTTTGGAACGACTGAAAAAATGCTATGAGTTTTAAAATAAGGATTCATAAGCATGCGCATTTCACGGATAGGAATGGATAGAGAGGTACACTCACAAAAAATTCGGGAGAGAGATGTATTCCATAAATAAGAATGGATAAAGAGACAAACCCCGAAAGATTTGAGTAAGTACACACCCAGGTTCGAAAAATGAATAAAGAGGCATATTCTAAGAATTATCCATCATAAATAAGCATCTTACTATTAAGTCTGTATGAGAAAGAAAAATTGTTATGAAATATGACAACATTAGATGTCATTATCCAGTCTGAGTTTTGAGTTTTCGAGTGTAAATAACTATGCTGACACTTTAATTGTTTCATAATTCTATGTCAAATCAACTGATATTGATTATCTGCAATATCAATAAAGATGTTTTCGCGGTCCGTCGGTCCCAGTCTGTCCTGGGCCTTTGGAATATTTGGAAAAGTAGCAGCGGCTGCGCCTTAAAACTTTGTGGAATTGTAGATTGAGGACTAATAGGCGTCAAATTTATAAATCAGCTGTTTCAGAGCAATGCAGCGTTTAAGGAATAAAATGTCATTTTTTCCGGTCTTTTATGATTTTTACAAATAGTAAAATTCTGCCATTTTGTATCTCACTGTGCTACAAATTTCAAGGGTACAAATATTTGCTACTTTCCCAGTACCGCAAAAATAAATGTAGGCGAAATTAGCATATAAATGACAAAATCTTTGACATGATTAGTATTCCTGTATACATTTTCTTAATTCATGATAGTTAGTGAATAAATATTACAAGTTAAATTTCATTGTAGTTCACAATATAGCGATGCAATCCAATTACTCCGTGATTTTGAGACCTTTACGAAAAGTTCGGAATAATGTAAACAACAAGTCAGATAATTTCCATGACTTACATTTGCAAATTCCGTCAAATGAGCCTTTCATGGAAAATCGCGGAATATGAAACACGGATTAATTTTTTATAATAATTGTAAATATTTGTATAAATTTCCAAAATCAGTTAAGCAAAAGTTAATTGTGTATTAGATTTTATTATAACTATTAGTTATTGAGAATATTAAAGCAGGTCAGATGTTTTTATACTAAGCTATATGGTTTTATTTCGCCCTTTTTTACAATAAATACCTTTTTTTCTTTAAATAATCATTTCCCTTTTAATTTAGAATCTATAAATCAGCGTTAGGTGCTTGTATCTTTAGAAGTTTTTTTTTTAGTTTTACTTTATAAATTAGGTTAATTTTTTACTGTTCTTAGATCACATCAGATAATCTTTGATTCACATCAGTGTGCATTTGGAGAACAATATTTATAAGAAGATCAGAAATTTAGTTTAGTTTAGTTTTAGTTTTCATTTTTTTATTTATTTATGAATTAGTGTAAATATAATATATTAATGAGATATCAATCAGCCAATGAAAAAATAAATTTACAGCATAGTCACAACAAGTATTTATGATTCAAATAAAAATTTTGTTAAACTTTATTTTATTGTTATATAAATCAAATATATAAAAAAAAGTAGAGGAGAAGGGCAAAGGCATTGCACTTGAAAGCATTGCTCAACTTATTCCCATATTATATCTAATTCTCCTTTCCTAGACAATATGAGTGCAGCCATGATTTCAGGGTACGACTTAATTGTCTCATTGATTTTCTTCGGTCCAATGAATTTGCTCGCTTTAATTGATATATCACGAGTGATATTAACACATCTCAAGGTATTTTCTTCCTCTCCTCTATCACAAATTCTTAGCAAGACGCACTTTATTATTTTGCCTCTATAAAGGGGACGTAATATACGTGTGAATTCATCTCCCACATCACTATTTTTCCAACATTCTAATTCTTCACCCAATTCATAGAATCTTTGTTTCCAATTATTGATAATATCATCCAGCTTATTACTTTTGATACAAAAGGATTGTTTAGTGAATTCACCTTCATATGAGATGTTATCTAAAGCTTTTTCGCATATTTTTTTCAGGTTATTTATGTTCTTTATTCTAAGTTTATAACCTGTCCACACGTATTTGGCCTCTAAATTATTTAACGTTTGGTTAACTATAAAATGATAATTTTTTATTGAATTAAATTTAGGCTTTGCATATATTAGTTCCTTACCATTTATTTCATTTTCAGATCGTTCTATTAAAATATTAATATTAATTATTTAAATTTATGTGTGTAAATCATATTAGAAAATATAATGAAAATAAATAAATAAATAGATATATAAATATGTATGAAGGTTATCAATAAGTTAAACTTACTAAAATTTGGACAATCAGAAGCCTTGCTGTTTAATTGATTTATAGTTTCATGTGTACTTTCAACGCAATTTTCTAAGCTTATATCTGCATCAAAATTTTTTAAAGGTTCTTCCGTGAAACCATTAAGTTTATGACTTGACGAAGGAGGTTGTGAGGATATGCCTATAAAAATAAACAAATATTAATACGTATAAAGGTAAAGGTTATTAAACATAGGAGTTGTATAGTATTGAGAATCATTAGTAATAAGTTAACTTACTTGAATTTAGACTATCAGAAAGATTTAAGTCGTCATTATAATCACATTTTGAATTATCCATTTTATTAGTATCGGGTTGTAAGGATTGTTGAGTAGTAACCTCGCTTTTCAATTGATTTAATTGATTTAATTTATTTAAAGTCTCATGTACTTTTTCAATATCGGGTCTTAAATTAGGTTCATCATCCCAACATTTTTGATAAAGTTCTCGGTATTCTTGGGGTGTACCATCAACAGGTTTTTCTCTAAGATTACTATAGCCTATATGAAAACCTATTAAATATCGATCACTTTGTGGATAACCGGAAAAAGGAGGACGACCGCTTGAAATTTCCCATAATAAAACACCTAAACTATAGATATCTGACTTTTTAGTTTTTTTATACTTAATATTTTTAAAACGTTGTGGTTCCATATATTCAATCAATCCTATCTCATCAGCTTTTGAGTTTGTTGAAGTAGATGTAGCTTCTGATAATTGTTTAGATGTCCCAAAGTCTGCGATCATTAATATATGATTATTTACCAATATATTTTTTGCATGCTATATAATAAAATGAAATGAATTTAAATCAATAGAATTAATGGAAAAGATAAAATATAATAATTTAAACTATTATATTATATTACCAAATCTCTATGAATTATTTCATTGAAATGTAAACATTTTAATCCGCATACGATATCCAAGACCATCCGAATTTTATCATCCCATTGAAGATCATTAAAATGAATTTCTAAATATTCTCTTAAATTTCCTTGATTAGCAAATTCTAACACTATTGCATACTTATTTAATGAAGGTTCTAATATAAATAAAATTAGTAAATTATTAAAGATTAATTTCATAAAAATTTACATAAAATTTATAAACCTTTTGAAATTCCATAAAACCTATTTATGTTTGGGTGAAAACTGACTTTCTTTAAATTCTTTAACTGAAACACAAAATAATTTATATAAATTATGTGATTAATTAAATATATAATTTGAATATAATGAATGTAATGTTATGATAATATCAGATATTACCTCTTTAACAAACTCGTTCATACTATTTTCATCAACTGAGGAATTATTTATAAGAGTCTTTAATGCTATTTTGATTCCACAATTTTCCCAGTAAGCGCTTTCTACAATCCCAAACCCTCCTTCTCCAATTTTTTTCACATCACTAAACTCGTTATATTCAACATAATCTATGTTGCCATCTTTAATTTTCGTATCAATCCATTCGTTAAGTGACGTCATATTTAAGAAGGATTTTTTTTAAAAAAAAGAAATTAATTGAACTAATCGATTTATATTTGAAGAGGATGTGACACGTAGATCATTATCAAAATCTGTAACAATGTAACCTGCAGTTACACACAGAAAACGGCGTTATTTTGCATGTTGCATATTAACTTTCTCGAATTTTTTATTTTTTTTCTTTTGTAATATTGAAAAAAAATCTGTTTAATCAAAAAATTAATGTTATGTATATTTAATTATTTATAAAAATTTGTATAAATTATCTATTTATTAAACTAAAGATAAACTAATTCTTTTTCTCATGTTAAACAATAATTTTTATTATTCAAATACAAATGTTAAATTGGTAAAAGATTTCGAGCTAATATTTCAATATGCTCATGTTCTCTAATTACGTCTGGATCCTTTTTAAGAAAGCAGCTTTATCTGCCATTTGTATATGATCCCAATTAAGACAATTAAGACATTGGCTTAAAGCGAGTACCCCTGGCGCAACTAACTCTAACCATATAGCTTATGAGTTTACGAACAATTAAAGCATAAAAATTTGGTTTGGAATTTATGACCAGTGACCCAAATGGCCTCAAATACCAGGCACGTGCCATTTGGGTTATAAATTCCATCCGGCCGACATTATGAAATTAAGAAATTAACCGTGTGACAGATAACGCATGACAAATAGGATTTTACTACGTGATTATTATTTTGGAGTCTCGTAATAATTTTATGATTGGTTATAAATAATAGATCATTATTACTAAATTTTAGCTAAATTAAACCTTTTCTTTAAAAATAATCTTTTCATCCAGATACATTTTTGATTTAGAATATGCAGATGACGGTACATTAAATAAGTTCTTAAATGAACATTTTAATGAACTTGAATGGAAGGATATATTTTAGCATCACAGTTGACATCTGCTTTGTTTGCATGAACATGATGTTATTTATTGTGATTTGGATATCAAATAAGTTTTTACTATTATAATTTAAATTAATCGTCATCATTTATTTTATTTGATATAATTAGCATCCAAACAATATACTCGTTCATGACTATCAAGAAAAGTTGCTGAAGAGTCAAGTAATAATACTTTATTTATTCTTTTAATCAGAATGTTTGAAACAAGAGCCAAATGAACGTCCAATGCGCAAAAACTTGTTTCAATCCTTAATTCAATTAGAAAATATCTAGCATTAAAAAATGTGCGTGATATTTCAACGATTCGATGAGTGACAAGTGACAACATACCAACAACTCATTCGCTTCAAATTATAGCGGAAATGGCAATAAATTGCACAATATAATTTAGACCAATGTTATGAATACAGAAATGGCGCTGAAAAGGTTGATATTAAAGTATAAAAATCAGCTTAATGAGATTTTGATATTGCGCAATGTCAGCTTAAATATTTTTATAAGAATGGTATTAGTACAGAAATAGATTGCAAAAAAGCAATTTACTGGTACGTATAATACTCGTATAATAAGGCAGCAGAAAATGTAAATAAATTAGCATAATACAATTGTTATGAAGATGGGAATGGTTGAAAAAGATGTAGTTAAAGCATTTAAATGCATAAAAAGTTAGCTGAGCAAGGTGGTGATAATTTTATGAACATGGTATTGGCACAAAAAAAAGATCCAGAAATTGCTTTTTATTGGTATCAAAAGCAGAATAAACGTACAATGTAAATTAGATTAATTCTAACAATATGAAAAGTATGAAAAGCAGTAAAAAGTGTTAATAAATTATTTTAGGTTAAGGAATATCCATCATTGCATTATGGAACCATTATTTTTTTTTTATATCCGATTAATATTTCACATAATATATATAATATATGGAACTATTTAATACATAATTTTTTGCTAGTATAAATATACAGTAACTTTATAGTTAAAAATAAATATTACATTCCAAATATTATCGTAATGGATTGTTATAAATTGGAAATATACGTAAATATTTCCAAAATTGTCAAGTTATTGAATAGAACATCAAACAGTGTTATTAGTATTTATTTGTTAAGAATTTAGAATATTTTATTAAGGAGGATAATTTTCCTCTTAAATAGGTTGGCTGCCCATTTTCATTTTTTTTTTTTTTTTGTTTCGAGTTCTGCTTATTCCTGAATAATTATCATCATTTAATTTTGTAATTACCATGTTACTTTTACCCAACCCTAGTCCTAATTGTCATTTAAACTACCATTTTTCCCACATGGCTTGTATCATCGCATTGTGGTGGTACACAATTTATAAACTTCTAATTTAAGTATCGTCATCATTGTACAAAAAAAAAAAAAAAAAAAAATATTTTCTTAACCTAAATAATTGTAAAATATTTTAAATTTGGAATAACTTTGGATATTGACACTAAATAGCAAGAATGATACTTTTCAATAAAATATTTAGACCTCTTCCTATTTATTTTAGGCATCCTCATTATTCTTCTCGGTTCTTGACAAATGCACCACCTTCAAAACCTCTTAAAATATTTCCAACAGGATCATTCGTTGATTTGAGACAAAATGGTGGATATTATTTGGATAAGACTCACTTTATTTCCGAAATAGAAAACCTTAATTCTTCTGCTATTCTTTCTCTACGTCCCCATTGGTTCGGAAAATCGCTATTCCTTTCTACTTTGTCCTCTTATTATGATATAGATTATAAGGGAAAGAAATTTGAACAATTATTTGGTGATTTATATATTGGGAAAAATCCTACACCGTTAGCATCATCATTCGATGTCCTTTATTTCGATTTTTCTGAACTTCGTGACAGAACGGCTTTAATAACGAAATTACGTAATATTATGACATGGTTTAAAGAAAGAAGTTACTTTAAATATAGTAATAAAATAAGCTATTTTGAAAATTTTTCAAATTTAATGCGAAATTATAAGGTATTTTGTATTTATTCAATCATTACCACTATTTTTTTCATGATGTAGAACTAAAATTTTTTTGTATCTTTAGTTTTACGTTTTTATTAATAATTATGATACTATTGTCAATAATCCAACTCCTGATTATCAAGAAGTACTTGAACAATTTTATAGTGATTTGAGTTATGCTTGTGATAATTGTGGAACTCGTGTTTTCCAAACCGGTGTAATTCCTGTTGCAACTGCTGATTTTAATAATTTGATTGATTTAACACAAAAAATCAAATTTTGGGACATGTATGGGTTTAAAGAATCAGAATTCGAGTTTCTTTTAAATAATGCTCTTGATTATGAATTGTCAACTGATGTTAAAAAAGGGATAATGAAATGGTTTAAAAAGATAAATTATGGTTATTTTTTTCATCGCTATCAAATTGAAGGTATTTTCAACCCTGCTCATGTTCTGTATTATCTAAAAAAAATAATTGAACAGATGAAATTTATAGATGAGGCTTTTTATAATAGTCAAGAGACTTCAGTTATTATCAAAGCACTTCTTGATTTTCCTTCTGATCCATATACATTACTTTCTGAGTTAGAATCAAATTTGATCATTAATAATCCACTTGGAAAATCCATTTTTATGGAAGCATCAAGCAAAATTGAAACTGAAGGTATAGAACAACAATTTAATCATATTAATATTAACAAATTGACGACTGATCGAAATACATTATTATCATTTATGTTTTATAATGGTGCTCTTACATATCAATCAAACTCATTACAATATAAATTTCAAATTCCCAATAATGTCGTTAAAAAGAAGTTTATTGCAAAAGCACTTGAGAATTATAATTGGAAGGAAAAAGATTTAATATTTGTACAAAAATGCTTACAAAATTTAAAAGAAAATAATGATATCGAAACACTTTGTCAATTTGTAGAAAAAGCTTTATATAAATTATTGAAGATTAATGAATCAAATGAAGAAGCTTTAAGTCAAGCTTTTATAGATACTTTGATTTTTTCTTTTTATACAGATATCAGACCAGAGTTTACTTTTCATGCAGATATTCAGCCAGAATTTTGGGTGAATTATAATGTGAATGAAAAAATCATTGAATTAGTAAAGATAAGTGATGGGGAAAGAATAGCAATTGAATGTGATAATATTAAAATGGAATGTATTAATTTAAGTGAGGTACAAGAAAATATGCAGGAAACAACCAAAATATCATTGTCATTATTAGAAAAATCGGAGGATGAAATTTTAAAACTTGAAATCAATGATCCAAAACGACCAAACCTTAAGACAGTTGGTGAAGTATTGGAATGGAAGATTAAAAAGCAGAGCAAAGAGTATCTAGAACTATTGAAGAAGCAAGATGATAAATCCGTAAAATGTTTATTTATTGTTTTAAGAGTTGGTTCGCACCGTTTAATTAGCAGGAAGGTTCATTTCGATAATAAGAGTAATTAGTAATATGGTTAGTATTTATTATGAAAGTCATAATAGGGTTAAATAAAGAAATAAGATAATATTTATATTACATTTAAGTCATAGTTTATACATTTAATAGTACTTGAATAATGTTTTTCATGTATGAAAGTAGTAAAAAATATACTTTATTTCAATTATTACAATTATTAAGAAGCATGTACATGCAGGTAAGTTGTTGACTAACAAGTTTACTAAAGTATCACATTTTTAAAACATTAGGTCTATATCCGACCAACTCAATGTTATGCTCTTTTAATAATTCTTCAAAATTCCTACGTTTGTTATTATAATAACTCCAATACGTATCATTTTTACCCAATCCCAACATAGATAAAGATTCTTCATTTTTTATGTAATTCAACAGAATTTCAGAATTCATAACTGTGCCTTTTGCTTTAGTTTGAAATATTTTTAAGGTAACAAGTTTAAAATCTTTTAGATACGAAAAAATCATATTAATTTTTTCATTAGAAATTTTGGAAATGGATAATGACTTAATATTTGGACAAGATTTTGTCAAAGTAATTAAAGTATTATCATTAATTATTGCTTGTTCAGTATCACCTTCTCCAATAGTCAAAGAAAACAAACCATTTCCTGCTTTTTTTATAATCAAATTAATTACTTTAGGAGACCAATCATTATAACTTAAATCCAATTTTTTAAGATTTTTGAAATTAGAATATAAATCCATATCATCAAATTTTAAATTTTCATTAGATCTCAATCCCAATATTTCTAAATTAATACATTTATCAAGATAATCAAATGATACGTTGCTAAAATTCACTTTGATTAATATCACTTTAGTTAAATTATTGGCTCTTAATTCTAATATGTTTGTGATAGGATCTTTAACCACATTATTTCCTTTATTATCAAAAATAAATTCATTTAGATCATTTTGTGACTCAATAAAAGAAATAAATTCTTTTGTAATCTTATCAGGCCATAAATTCACCATATTATCTATTGTTAAATTTGAAATATTTTTACTATGATTTTTAAAATATTCAAAATATTCAAATTTAAATATATTCGTGATACACTTTTCATGACAAATTATTGTAAGATTCTTCAAATCTTTAATTTTATATTGCAAGATTTTCAATAAATCACCATTCTCAAAACATATATCCCATTCCAAGAGATCTAATCTTTGACATTGTCTCAGAATTGATTTCATGATAAGTTCTTCAACAGCATGAGCTGACTTTTTTGTACCCTTATAATTATTGTACCATGAATTTATAGCTTTTTTTATTTCTTCAAGTTGAAATTCTTTTAAATATTTTCCATATTGGAAAAAAAGTGGTTTTCCTCCATTTTTAAATTTGATTTTTCCATTAATGAGGTTATTAATTTCATTGAGATCTTCTTCGTTAGAAGATTGAATATAAGTTTGTATAATCGAATAGTACCTTAATTTACTATTTTTTATATTCCGAATTTTAAATGGATTTTCCCAAAGAACTGATACTGCGATTTCACTAAAAAATTTATTCACACAAAGAAAATGGAATAAACTATCCCCATTATCTCTCAACTTTTCAATAATCTCAGAAATAATATCTGCATTTAAGATAGGTAAAGACATTTTTAAGAGTGTGGGAAGAGAGCGTGTGAGAAGAGATTGTGAAAAGAGAGTGTGAGAATTTTTTTTTTTTTTTTTTTTTGTCCAATATAAATAGAATCAGCCATCCCGCAGTTATGGGAGACATTATTAATGGAACATTGATAATCAGAGATAGTGAACACGTCATTGCATGCTTTTGTACCTCAGCGAAATAAGTATTAAACTAATGCGGTAATGCAGTTTCTTTCATATAAAAAAAAAATTTTTTTGGCAGTATTCCAATAAGAATTGGTAACTTTCTCAATTTGACTTTCTGATCAACAAAGCAAAGATTTATTTGCTGTTCCGGCGGTTCCATTATAACAAGGGATATTTTGCATATTTGATCGGTTAAATGTCACGCGGTGAGATCGTATCGAAAGTCAACTTGTAACACTTCTTTATTTATAGATGTAAAATCTGTAACGTTAAATAAAATCTTCATCCAATAATTTGTAATTTGGTAAATCTATTTTTTTTTTATATTTTTTAATCAGTTTTTTCTTATCGTTCTTTTGTTTTTCCATTTTTCATTCACCTTTCAATATTTTTTTTTTTTTAACTAGTAGACTAAGTAGAGGAGAAAATAGTTGAAGACGGTAAGAAGAAACTGGCTTCCAGGCGGAAAGTTAGTTCAATATGTGCCTATCTATCACAACAACGTTTAATATGATTTACACTAAAGCATAATTTGAACAAAAAGAGAAAAGGGATGAAAAAGATCAGACTTTACCAAATGTTAGTGTGGTGAAATCTATCATTTAGCTCCAAATCCTAAACAACCCAAAGCTGGCCTCCCTTAAATAATAATTCGCGGATGTTGAAATTACTAGTAATAAACTTTGTAAGTATTAATTATTAGATTAATAACAAATATAATTAATAAAAATTTATTTATTTTTTTTTTTTTTACAATCTTTTTAAATTTGAACTGGTAAATTAGTTCGTGGTACAGTAGTATCTGGTAATTAATTGTGAATAGATATATTGATTAGTTGGGGACAGAATAAGTTTGTAACAGAATAAAGTGGATTGCATCAAAAATTTTAGATATTTGGTTAAATAATTGAATTATTCTAACTAGTTAATATTGTGGATTCAGATATGGCACAATAACGCCAATTCAAAAATACATACATGGAACGATGCGATGGAGGCGAATTAAAATTAGATAATGCCGAATTAATACGGCGGCGTAGTATTTACGCTGCCGTGTACCGAATTGCTGAATTACTCAGATAAATTTGTAGTTTGTATATTATTATTTACATATAATACATCATTTAATCGTTTATTTATCATTTATTAACACAAGAAAATTATAAATAAACTTGTAAAATATAACTTATATTCCTTCTTTGCTACCTTAAGGAACTTTCTCGATTCAGATGTTTGGAAATTGGTATTAATTGAAATGATCCTACACTAAAATTGAATGTTTTGACTAGCTTAAAAGTAATAAAAAGCATAACCTAATATCCTAATTTGCAATTCGTCATGATTCTCTTACGTGATTGAGAACCTTTGTCAAAATTCATTATACGTGTAAGATGAAGGTGCTTTTTTTTTAAACTAACAGCGTACATTTCTTATTAATTTATAATATATAAATATATACGAGTACATTAACAAGAAATATATAGTTTTTATATATAAATTGTAAAAACATGATCCTCCATATAAATATATAGCTTTCTAGGCTGTTACTAACACTATTTGTGAAAAATTATCATTAGTCAGTTAGTCTGATTTCTTGTATCTATATATTAAAATAGCCTAAAAATTATCTATTCGATTTTAGAGATTTTAGTGAATTTTTAATATTCTATCTTCGAATATATATATATATTACTAAATAGTATTTGTTCTGTAGAAAAACACGACCATAAAACTAATTTACTATATTATTGCAATGTCCAAATTTATGATAAATATAAACACATTAAAATCACATTCTATTATTTTGATTTTTTCTTATTATTATTCCTATCTCCACTTTTTCTTGCTTCATTATCTTCTGTAATTATCTTCCGCATATGATTTAAAACGTTGAAAAGAACTTCGTTTCAAAATATTCATCGTCGGATTCATTGGCTACTTGTGAGTTTCTTTTGTTTTATTCGATGTCATTATTATTATAATGCGTGTTATCCTTTAACGTTCTTTTATTTCCCTGTTTTTCTTTGTTCACTTCTTTCAACCTTTCTTTAGATCTATCTAAAATTTCTACAATATTGTTGGTTGATCTTCTGATTAACGATTCTAGTATCATTCCTATTTCCTGCTTTCATTTATCACCATTATAGCTTCGTTCTTAAAGGACTTTTTGACGCTCATTTATAATTATGATGGGTTTGGCGAAGCTGGTGTTGTGCTTGGAATATTTCCTTAATTATTCCATCCATTTTTTCCTCTTTTTTCTTCTGATTTATAATCTTTATAAAGTTGCCTGTTGCCAAGCGTCACGATCGTTGTTTATTTGTTTGGTTTCCATTTCCCTGGATACCATCTTAGATAGTATTTCATATCATTTAATATCGTAATAACGTTAAAGGTTTTTGATTCAAATAATTTACTCGTTTCCTTTGTTAATCTAATCGTTACTTTCTCCGACTTTATATTTATGAAAACGACATACTAATTCCTTGACCTGCGCTATACCAGAGTCGACATTCGGATAATTT
Organism: Rhizophagus clarus; assembly: GCA_015698045.1. Lineage (NCBI taxonomy): Eukaryota > Fungi > Glomeromycota > Glomeromycetes > Glomerales > Glomeraceae > Rhizophagus > Rhizophagus clarus. Next base: position 986,980 of record BLAL01000047.1, on the reverse strand, counting down.
ATTACCCGATCATTTCTTTTCCTATGATCATTTTGATGACGATATCGCCAATGTAATTTCGCTATCTGCTCATCTTTTTCCTTTATTATTCGATCAACATACTTTTCAATAATTTCCTTTTCTGGCTCTTTCTTTTGATCATCCTGTTTCCTTTGCTGCTCTACTTTCGTAGTCGTTGGTAGTTTCTAAAGAAAGATGTTTAAACTTTAGTGTTAAATGAAACGATAAGATTAAAATGATGGTACGAAATTGTGATATCCAATAGGAGGTATAGGTTCAAGAACAGGAATAAGCAAAATAAAAAGAACTTATACTGCGAAGATCAGGTATCCTGGAATTTGTCAATCCATCCTATTACGCCAATTCGGCAATTCGACATACGATATTTCCAAACTATAATTTAATTATTATGCAGGAAATAAAGAAAAAAAAATGGTTCTGAATTGGCAAAATACCAGGGGTAATTACGCCTCATCATTTTTTCTAATAAATTACGCCTCATCATCACTCTCATATGTTATTGTATGATCTACGAAGGTGTGATGTAATTTTAATTCTGCGGAACGATCTTCCTGACGTACTATAACAATAGCGCATTTTGATAGACATGATAGACAAGAAAATGATCCTGTTTTTGCTTTTGAAAAGATACTACGCCATTGCATATTTGTGTAACTTAATGCTTTTTTGATGTTTTTGTTTGCATTTTCGTTTTTGTTTTCGAATTTGGAAATGAAATGTAAAATCATTATAAAACAAACACATTTTCTTGACCTCAAATAATTTTTTATTATTTCGACATTTCTTGAATACAAGTTTTCCCGAAGCTAAAATCTTTTCTGAAACATACAATTTCCTGAATTCGAATTTCTATTTCCAAAATCCAATTTCCCATAATATTCAAATTTGAATATCTTGAACAATGTCTAAACTCATTCCTGATATTTTCGATTTAATTATTAGAGAGTTGGGTGATGATTATGGTGCATTATTTAGCTGTCTTTTGGTGAATAAACTTTGGTGTAAATTAACTATACCAATTTTATGGAGAGATTGTTTAGGTCGTAAACCAGAATTAACTCCTACCATTCGAATACGTTTATTAATTCGTTATGGTATACGTAGCCTCCTTCGTGAACCTCACGAGAAGAAAATTTTACTTGTTAAAATTCTTTTTACATTCTTGTCTGAAGAATCAAAAAATTTACTTATTGAGAATGGAATTGATTTGTCTTTTATACCAACACAAAAGCCATTATTCAATTATTTATGTTTTTGTAAATCTATTGCTACGTTTGATGTAGCAGAATATATTAAAGGCTGTTTTGATCCTCCACTTTCAAAAGATCAAGAACAAATTATGGAAGAAGAATTTAACAACATGCTTTTTAGTCAATGTTCTTATTTAAGTTATCTTAAAATTTCTCATGAAAATTATAAGAAACATGAGATCATTCTGAATTTAAGATTAAAAGACAATTTATCGCTATCCAATATTGTTGAATTAGTTTGTGGACAATATGTAGATGAAAAATTCTTTTATTCCTTAGCTGAGACTTGCGTTAATATCAGAAAACTTGAATTAAAAGGCAATAATAGGAATGATAATCAAGGATTAATTAAATTAATTGAAGTTCAGAATAAATTAGAATATTTCATTTATAGTGGAAATAACGGACGAAACTGGGATGAATTTTGTGAGAAGATGGGTCAAACATTAATTAAACATAAGAACACAATTAAACATATTGAAGCCAAGTCTAGACTATGTATTCCTCTTAGTATATTGAATTCTTTTGTGAATTTAGAATCTTTAATGTTAGGATATTCCACAAGTACTATGAACGGTCTACATTCAGTTAAATTACCAAAACTTCAAATTCTTAGGGTTTGTTATCTTACAGAAGTAAAAGAATTGATTCAAAATACAAGCGGATATCTTAAAACAATTAAAATTCATAATCAAAAGGCTGAAAATCTCAAAGCAGAAGATCTTATACAAGTCATTAACGCAATATATCAAAATTGTCCAAAACTTGAATACCTTTGTATTCCTTATGCCAATACAATCGATGATGCATTGGGAGACTTGTTTATTAATTGTAATCAATTAAAAGATATAGAAATTTATGATGGATATCCTGATGATCCATTAAATGGTGATATCGTATTAAAAATTTTATTAAAGACAAATCCAAAAAAATTACAGCGTATTGAAATGAAAGGTGAATGGAATTTCTCAGTTGAAGGATTTGAAGAATTTTTAGATAATTTGGAAGAAAGGAATTATTCAATTTATTTTAGATTTGGTTTAAATCATCATATTTGGGATGGGATATTTTCAGATGTATTTGAATATTATGTATATGAAAATGTTCTTAAAACTGATCCACTTAATTATCTATAAAAAATATTTTTTTTTTTCAAGGTTTGTTAGTTATGAATATTAGTGATTGAATAATATCGATACCTAATATATAGATTAAACATTCTCATTTTTGTATTTTTTTTTTTTTTTGTAATAAAAAAATATCAATATAATAAAAAAATTTTGGTTTAATTAATCATTTTTAATTTATACGTATATTATCTAAAAATCTAGTAACTATAAATTAAAAGAAAAGTACTAGTTATAAGTTACAAACTTACTGTGTGCCATTTGAATCAATTACATTTTTGAAAATCTGAATTCTGAAAAAATTGAACTTTTTTGAAATTTTGTCATTACACACACCTTCTAGTAAAAATTTTGCTGTGATTTTCAAAATTTTAAAATTACAAATTAAAATTTTGTTTTATAATACCGTAAATGGTTACTAAAGTATCTCATAATATTGTACTCTACTCATAAATTTTGATGCGAAAGACCCCAAGTTACCAAGTATTATACTATAAAACTTTAAAAAATGTAGATATGATATTGGTTAAATTTTGCTTAACACAACTAACTATATATATATTATTTAGATTTTGCAGTTGTATTATATCAGAGTACTTTATTCAACCGTTTACAATAGTAAAATTTAGAATTATGATAATTCAATTCAATTTTTTTCGATCAAATGTGAGTTTCTGAATTTTCTGAATTTGATTCGAATAATAGATATACCGCACAAACTAAACAAAATAAGATGTTAATACACAAATTTATATAATTAAACAACAATGCATAAGGTTCATCAAAGAGAATAAACTTTTTGTTAAAGCAAGCTAACATGTAATAATAACTGGTGGTGCTCGGGTATTCTGGTATAAGAAACTGCTTGTGCGATAAACCATGCATGCATTATACCGGGTTTTATGACGTTGAGCACTTATTTCTGTACAATATACACGAGAGGTTTCATGCTTCTATGCAAAAATTACATAATACAAATTTGAATTATAAGTTTAATAAATTTGATAACCATTATTCTTATTCAATGAAATGCCTAGTAAATATACAAGTGAATTTGTTAAATAAATATACATAATATTTAATATATATTCTATCAAAATATCAGCTTTCAATTTTAATTTTAAAAACATTTAAACCAGCTAAACATTTTTTTAGATTTCTTAGTCTAAATATAAAAATTAAGTGATTAATAAAGACTAATAATAAAATTAATTGACTTATTGTTAAACTTTACCTTGGATTTTAATTTTGACGGATTATCCGTAGCATCATTATCTAAGGCTTTTTTATACCAGTAAGCGGCCTGCATTAAATCTACTTGACCTATTATACCATTTTCGTAAAAGAGTCCAAGTTTACGTTGTGCATTGCTATATTCTAGCTCAGCTGATCTTTTATACCATTCAAATGCTTTAATTTCATCTTTTTCAACTCCATTTCCATCTTCATAACATCTACCTAAATTAAATTGTGCAATTTCATTACCATTTTCTGCTGCTTTATTATACCAAGAAAAAGCCATTCTTAAATCCTTTTGTGTACCAATACCATTTTCACAAAAAAACCCCAAATTATTCTGTGCATTATTTTCATCCTGCTGGGCTGATTTTTTATACCATTCAAATGCTTTAACCTCATCTTTATTAATTCCATCTCCATATTGGTAAAACAGACCTAAATTATATTGTGCAATTTTATCTCCATTTTCTGCTGCTTCATTATACCAATAAATTGCTTTTCTTAGATCTCTTCCTATACCTATGCCATTCTTATAAAAAAACCCAAGTTGATGTTGTGCCTCACTATAACCTTTATTAGCTGACATTTTATACCATTCATATGCTTTATTTTCATCTTTTTCAACGCCATTTCCATCTTTATAACATCTACCTAAATTATATTGTGCAATCCTATTTCCACCTTTTGCTGCTTCTTGATACCAATAAATTGCTTTTGCCGTATCTTTTATTGTGCCTATACCATTTTCATAAAAATACCCAAGTTTATTTTGTGCATCATCGTGTTTTTGTTTAGCTGATTCCTTATACCATTCAAATGCGTTAACTTCATCTTTTTTAATACTAATTCCATATTCATAATATTTGCCTAAATTGTATTGCGCTGTTTTATCTCCATTCTCTGCTGCTTTATTATACCAGTAAACTGCTTCTTTTAAGTCGCCAATCGTACTTTCATATAAAATTCCTAAATTATATTGTGCTTTACTGTATCCTTTCTCGGCTGATTCTTTAATTAATTCAAATGCTTTATCATCATTTTTTTTGATACCAATTCCATAATAATAGCATTTACCCAAATTATATTGTGCAATTTTATTTTTGTGTTTTGCTGCTTTTTTATACCAATAAATAGCCATTTTTAAATCTTTTTCCGTACCGATACCATCCTGATAACAAGTTCCTAACTTATTCTGTGCATCAATACATTCTTGTTCAGCTGACTTTCTATACCATATAAATGCTTTGGCTTCATCTTTCTTAACACCATATCCATACTCATAAAATAATCCCAGATTATATTGTGCAATATTATTTTTATTTTCTGCTGCTTTTTGATACCAATAAAATGCTTTGAAAAAATCTGCTTTTATTCCTATTCCATTTTCATAAAAAAACCCAAGTTCATTTTGTGCTTCATTACAATCCTTTTCAGCTGATTTTTTATACCATTCAAACGCTTTATCTTCATCTCCCATTTCATATTGGTAATATTTACCCAACTTACATTGTGCAAGTTCATTACCTAATTTTGCTGCCTTTAAATACCAACAAAAAGCCATTTCCGAATCCTTCTCTGTACCAATACCATTATAATAAAAAATACCAATTGTATATTGTGCGCAATCATATCCTTGTTCAGCTGATTTTTTATACCACTCAAATGCTTTAATTTCATTCTTTTTGGTACCGTTTCCGTATTCAAGACATTTACCTAAATTGTATTGTGCTACTTTATTTCCATTTTCTGCTGCTTTGGTATACCAGTAAATTGCTTTTTCTAAATCTTTTTCTGAACTAATACCATTTTCATAAAAATATCCAAGCTGACATTGTGCAATATCAAAATCTTGTTCAGCTGATCTTTTATACCATTCAAATGCTTTAACTTCATCCTCTACTTCATATTGGTGGAATTCACCTAATTTGTATTGTGCAAATTTATTTCCATTTACCGCTGCTTTATTATACCAATAAGAAGCAAGATCTGGATCTTTTTCTGTACCTATACCATTTTCATAAAAACATCCCAAACTATTCTGTGCATCATCATCACCTTGCTCAGCTGACTTTTTATGCCATTCAAATGCTTTGGCTTCATCTTTTTCAACACCATCCCCATCTTCATAACATCTACCTAAATTGTATTGTGCTACTTTATTTCCATTTTCTGCTGCTTTATTATACCAGTAAATTGCTTTTTTAAGATCTATTTTTGTACCAATACCATTTTTATAAAAATATCCAAGCTGACACTGTGCAATATCAAAATCTTGTTCAGCGGATTTTTCATACCATTCAAATGCTTTAATCTCGTCCTTTTCGATACCATCCCCATATTCATAACATTCACCTAAATTATATTGTGCAATTTTATTACCATTTTCTGCCATAAGTTGAAGCCAATGAGCTGTTGATATATTTCCACTCATTGAAATTGTTGAATTGTCGCTTATTATTTCCGTATGTCTTACATTTTTTTCCAATTCTATATATTTTTCTTTTACTTTACTAATTGAATTAAGAATTGAAACAAGATATCGTGCATCTGGGCGCTCATCTGGCTTTTGTTTCCAACATTCTAATAAAAAAGAATGAGTATACCCACAAGAAAATTCTCAAAAAAAATAGCATATTTGAATACACTTACTCATATAAAGATTGCTATACTCAATAGGTGTGCCATCGATAATTTCTTCTCTTTTCCCTCCATATATTGCTAAGGTCATATTTATACCGTATTCCATATTTTCAAATGGTTGATGTCCACTTGATATTTGCCACATGATGACTCCGACACTATATATATCGGATTTTTTATTTAATTGGTATTTGTTATTATTGAACCTTTTTGGATCTACATATGGTATTACACCCAGTACTTTTGAAGTATTACTTGATGCTTCAGCAATTTTTCTTGATAATCCAAAGTCCGCCAGTTTAATATTTTTCTCATGCACGAGTATATTATTTGCATGCTAATTATTATTAATAAAGAAAAAAAAAACGATTAACAAAATAATAAATGATAATTTTAAAAAAGTAAAATTAATTTAATACCAGATCACGATGAATAATATCATGTTCATGTAAGCACGATACAGCGGATGCCAACTGTAATGCTAAACAAAATTTATCCTTCCATTTAAGCTCATTAAAATGTTCATTTAAGTACTTATTTAATGTACCACCATCAGCATATTCCAAAACTAAAGTGTAACTGTTCATTTGATTAATTATACTATCTGATTATTTTTAAAAAAAAGCGTTAAAGAAGGACATAATTATTTCGAAACAGAATGAAATTATTCTTACTAGTTTCGTTCTTTGTGATTCCATAACACTTTATTATATTTGCGTGAAAATGGACCCTCCGATGTAATTTTAACTAAATCAAGTACAAAATCAATTAAACTATAAAATAGCAATGACTTATTAACCGGCCATAAAATTTATTGCGAGTATAATAGGACCCAAAATAAATATGTGAGGTTTAGGTTTAGAGTTTGCGTAAATGCGTACAATACGTAATGTAGTAATCATGTAGATCGTAGATAATTCCGGCCAAAGCATATTGCTATTTTAGAATCTGACTGAAATTATCATAATTCCGGCCCTAAAAAATCTGTGCAACCAAAAGTAAAATTTTTGATGTTATATTACCTACGGGAACAACTTTTGAATTGATGTTTAGATCGCTTAACCATAATCCAACCTAATTATAGAAAATCATATGCTAATCTCATTGAAATATTATAAGATCGCTCTTACTGTTGAGAATTTTACTTGATATGGCTAGCTTAAAATTTTATGCCCGGCTAATGATGATGAGTTTCAGTAATATAAATTTCATACCTCATTGATAACTTCTTTAAGTGTCGATTTTTCATTATTAAAAGATTTTAAAACTAATATTGTGTCAAGATTTTTCCAGTTAGCACGATGAACATTTCCAAATGCACCTTTTGCTATTGGTAGTATATTTTTAAATTCTGAATATTCGTAATAATTTAAGTACTCTTTAGTAATCGAGTCTTCTAACCAATTAACGTACTTATTCGAATTATTAACACTAGCGGCATTTGACATTTTAATAACTTTAAAAAAAAAAAAGATTTATAGATAAAAGATTGTTAAAATTATTAACATTAGAAAGAAATAACAAATAACGCTAAAATGTCGATCTCTTTAAGTAGAGATTGATATTTTCAAAACTTAATGAACTCTTAGATAGTTAGATTAGTATATCCTGTCTTTTTTGGCGATGAAATTACTAATGGGGAAATGTATGTTTAGTACAACGTACAGTTATTATTACAATCAGTGTAAGAATGTGCTACCTCGTGTTAACTAAATTACCGATTATAGAACATAATTAGTAATCACAACATACACAGAATTCTAGAAACTGCAATAAACCAAATAAACCATTAGAAAATCATACATAATGGAGTCATTGAAGCTACATGTTTGGAAGCTTAATAATTTTCTTTCAGTAATTAATCATCAATCAAGGATAGTATAATTAGTCACTTAAAATTTGAAATGTTACATGAGTGACAACTATTATAATTTTAGTCAAAAATCTTTTGGAGTCATAAACTTTGGGGTATTATAAAAATTGATGTCTAGTTTACTTCACATGAATTTTTATTTGTTATTTTAATATAATGAAATAACTTACCTATTCTGCACACATAAAGAGTCATTAAAGTTGAATGATTTCCTTTATTAGTAATCATTGTAATTTCGGCGCTGTCACCTGTACACATATTATCATCGTTCGTGTGACAGAAAATTCCAATTTCCTGGTCATAGAAAATCTTTGGAATCATTTATTTTATAGCACAACATGAATATTAAAAAACTGATAATCGCGTGTTGACCAGCATTCCAATTAATTCACGTGATCAATCAAAATAATAGATTCTGCAAGTGATTAGTACATATGCGCGCATCCTTGGAATTAGATCTATACTAGTAATTTATAAAAATTTGCCTGTTTAACCGTAATTATGTTTCACAGTCCAAATCAAAACTGTACTACATGATCATCTAATGTAATATTGGTCAGAAGATCAAAAAATTACCTCACTAAATTTGAAAAAAAATAATTGTAAATAAACCCATCTTCCGTTATAAAACTCATCTAACTTGGAAGTTGAAGCAACTTGACAGTTTCGCGAATAAGTAGTAGTACTAAATGACAGTTAAACACCATTTGACAAATATTTGAGTACAAAACATTGTTACAACACTGTAAACATTTTATTTTTAAATTATAAATATTTACAAGATAATTTAACATATTTTTTCATAATAATAATATACTATAACATGTCTCTTATTAGCATATGGAGATTGTATAATATGTAATAAATTATACTAAAGTTATGTCCAATAAAAAGTGCAAACTCTTCAAAAATGTAAAGAGCGTGTCAATATATCATCGCAAAAATAAAAAAAAATATTAAAAATATCGTGATCATCATGTGATTCCAAAAATGCGCGGATATGATGTGCAAATTTATTTTCGTACATATCAGACGCTGTATTATCTTAAATAAACATAATATTATTCATAATATAGTATAGTAAAAATAAATCTGTTATCATCAAAATTAACGTAAATTTTTCCTCTTTGAAAGTAAATAAAAATCTGACAACAATTTCGCCTCATTATGAGTTTTGCGCCAAATCTTTTTAAAAATTAAAACATTAATATTTATTTTAAAAAAAAATCATTGAGCCTTCATCTTTAACAAACAACTACACCTACATGCACCTATCTCATAGATTCTATCTACTGATACTACTGCGCATATATACTGTATATTATAAATGTGGCCGAATTCGCCGAAATTATTGCCGAAATTGAAATTCCGAGATCGAAAATAGCTGAAAATATTTTGTAATCCTGACCAAATTTGTAATGCCTGCCAGGGTTACAAAAATATTTTCGGCCATTTTCGATCTCGGAATTTCAATTTCAGCAATAATTTCGGCAAATTTTAGCCACATGTATACTGTATATCATTCGTTAGCATTACATACAAGGTTTCAATATTTTCATTCAGGTTAGAATTATGTGATCTGATTTTTCAAAGATAAATGACAAACTACCCATCAAGAACACCGCCAAAAAATTTTTGGTAACGTGACTTTATACTAAACTAAAAATGATGGATATATTCGATAGAAATTGACCAATAAAATAATATTTTTCATAGTTCTCACTTCTCACATTTAGTATTTATTTTAGTAGTATTTTGCGCATTTTTTCCTGTAATTTTGTCTTGAAATGTATAATATTCTTACAGTATTTTTATCGTATTTTATTTTGATGTTAAAATAAAAACGCGTTTTTAGGACACGCAAATTAATATTTTCGGTTCACTTCACCCGGCCGGTCATTTTTTGTAAAACCTCAAAAAAAATTTTTATATGTTGTTTATTAATAAAAATTTGCCGGGTGGACTTTTATAAAAAATTGACAACTTTTTTATATGTATTTTTAGATGTCATATAGAAATTTTTATTATAAAAATAAAATAAAAACCCGGGCCTAGGGTCATTTTTAAATTTAAATGTTATGTGAACCTAAAATATTAGTTTATGCGGCCTTATATATATTAAATGTAAAATTTATTGAACATTTGTTTTTTGCAACATTTGGAGTATAAAAATAGACTACACAGCAGTAAAGTTCCATAAATTGGATCTTTAACAAGTCTGATCATAAGTAAAATCTCGATATAACGGAACGGATTATTATAATCTATAAGTATTTAATCTCAATCTACGAGATTTCTTGATATCGGGTTAATTTGACCCGATCTGACCTTTAAATCAATCGGTATTAGTGATTTCATAGCTTATTCATAATGTACGAGACACATTCATTTTATTCACACTCGGCAAAACCCGGTAAAACTCAGAATAAGGTAAAAATTATATTAGTATCATTAGATTTGCACTAATTCGAGTATAGCGGTATAGTCTTTATTTCATTTTGATCTCTACCGAGTTTTACCGAGTTACTCTATGCAAGAAATGTGACCCGTATATTATGGAATCAGCTGGTAATAACCCATGACCCGCCATCCTGGTCAAAAACCCGGGTATTTGGGTATTTACCCTGGGTGCATCTAAGGTAGTACCCTGGATTATTGGCTAACTACCCTGGATGCATCCCGGGTAGTGCGTCAATCCGTAAGTAAACGCATTTTGGCTATTTTATGAGCAAATAAAAAATTTCTTTAATGAATATAACTTAATATATAATATTAAAAAAAAATTCTTGATAATAATGAAAGTAAAATTGTAAAAAGAAATTAAAAACGGATTGAAATTCATCCGGATGAATGGAAAATTCAATCCGTTTTTAATTTCTCTCTTTTTTTTTATATTTGAAAGAGATTTAAATTACACTAGATTGTGCATTAAGGTGTTATCTTAGGGTAACTCAAAAAAAAAAATTCTAGCCTTTATTGATTAAATCCATGTACACTTGGCAAAATGTGTCCATCCGTCAATTCGCGGATCGTAATTCTACCTGGATGCATCTAGGGTAGTTGGTCAAAAATCCCAGGTAGTTTCCCTGGATGCATCCAGGTTAACACCTTCCCTATAAAAAAATGGACACGTTTTTATATGGAATTTGTACTGAAAGATACGTTTATATAATGAAAGGCACGTTTCATAATACTGAGAAATACGTAATTGGACAATTTTCCGTATCTCATTATGTACGTTTTTATATAAAATGATACTGAGAAACGTATATACCAAGATACGGAAAATTGTCCAATTCCGTATCTCTCAGTATTATAAAACGCATTTTTCAGTATCTTTCAGTATTTAAACATATTTCTCAGTATAAATTCCGTATAAAAAACGTATCTATTTTTTTATGGGCTCGGATGCATCCGAGGTAGTGGGATTGGTAATATCAAGAAAGTATATTAAAAATCAGAAAAATAGAACCGAAAATAATAGGTAAATGAATATATTAATCGTAGGCAATAATATATCTTGTAGCACTGGGGTGTAAAGTCAGCATAGTTTAACAAAATTATAAATATATATTTTTTAATTCCTTTTTTATTGAACACCGCGGACACACGATCGTTAAAGATACAGGCTGCAACATAATCATTAAACATTAATGTCCATACAATAAACAATGAATAGAACAACATTACAAATCTATGTATGCACATGCAATACATTTTAAAATAAAAAAGAAATTACAATAAAACATCGGTTGATCCACCAGGCAAGAATTAAACTAACAATCTATTTAGATAATTTATCAACCAATTTCTTCTGTGGCTTGGATTGATTCTGATGTTGCTTTGCTCACAAGAACAGAATTCTTCGAAATTCTTTACTCTTGTTGGGCGACCTTGGCGTACTATTTTTCTTCACTTCCTGCTTTTTCGTCTGATCCTTAGTCTTGCCATTCGGTTGTTTTTTCCGCAAAGGACTACGCACGTGGCCACTCACCACCGTGAACGTGGCTCATCGCCATCGTTAGCTCTAAAGGTTTGTTTCAATGCAAACTGTAAATCAGCATGCTTTTTGAAATACCCTAATAAGATCTTTTGTCCATCGGGCACAATTATTCGTTTAAAACTTTTGACATTAAATGTTCTAATGAAGTTGACAGAAGCTTCAACATCCTTCCAGAGTTTGCTATGAAAGATCACCATCGGGCAATCGTAAATTGCCAATAACTGGAACTTTTCACAAGCTTTCCGCTCTTTGAGTTTCCAGTGCCCCGGGTACCAGCTATGGGGATATCGTCAAGCACGTACATCCAAGAACCTGCTCCAGCAAGAACAATCCGTACCTTCAGGGTTTGATACTTTTTTTGTATTACTGATGAAAATGACAACATTTTATTCCAAGGAACTCAACGCGTTTAATAATTTTTCTTGACAATGAAGAAAAAATTAATACACGCGACATTATAATATACGACGTTCTCAACGACTGTAATACTTGATGGATGATAATTTTATCAGAGCGGTCACGTGATCCATAATTATCCTTTGGTTTTGGATTTATCCGTGCGTGTGTCTGTTGAATTTGGTGATTGGTTATCTGAATTGGAAACCTCGGCGTTTGCTTTACCCTTTTTGTTTTTTTTCACTTTCTGTTTCTTTTTCTTTTCTTGGTTGGTGCTGTATTAACTTTCGATTTCCAATCTGCCTATCAATTTAACTGAAATGTTCATCAATGCCAATCCTTACGCCAAATAGCCTGACAATCATTCATTCGTTAACGCCAACACCAAACTTCTTATGACTGACTCAATCAAAACAGACAGTTGAACAAGCAAAATTAACCAAATAGAGTTAGTGTAAAATTCGTACATACGGTGGTGAGCATTATTTTTTGGAAAGCGGAAACGTAGAAAATACGCAAAAATGCGAGATAATTTTTTTTTTTTACTATTTTTAACTCAAATTTGTTGCAACTTTTGTCGCACTAGAAATGTTATCAAGGAATTCTTTATTACTCGAAATCTCTATCACTTATTAAATCCTGCATTTTTCAATTCCTGATAATCTCAAATCTTTTTTTTTTTTTTTTTTTGCGAAAAACCGAATATGTATATTAATTATTAAAAAAATTTATAAACATAAAACAGAAAAGATAGTTTGATGTCAAACATTCGGGTTTTTTAACTCATTCATATAGTGAATAAATAATTATTTAAAGTTTCACATGTAATAAAAGAGAATTTGTAAATTTTTAATTCCTATTTTATCCTGTACAATAAAAAATAAAGACAAAGTCGCAATAAAAAAGTTTTTTTTTATTGTTCTCTGGCGCAAATGTGTGATTTTTACTATTTCTGTCCAATTAAATAAAATTAACTTTATCGTCAAAAAAATAATTTTGCTTATTGTGTATATTTTATTATGCTTAATAAATTTTATAGTATATTTTTTTTTTTTTTTTTTTTTTATAAAAGGCGCGAAAAAAAAAAGAAAAAAGTAAAATTCATTTCGTAATATGGATGAAAAAGATTTTAAAATAGAAATTTCAAATGAAATTCCATCAGAAACGAAGGATGATAATATAAAAAAACATGAGGAAGAAATTGAAAAACATAAGAAATCAATTTTTCGAATCATTACTTCTCAATACATGAATGATACAGAATATGGTTCAGATGATTATGTTGTTACTTATAGTAGAAATGATGACTCAGTTCTTGGATGGTCAGTTAACATTGAAAAGAATGGGTACCAACCCGATGAATATTTTAAGATTGGTAGTAGCAGTAGCACATTTTCTTGGGACTGTCAAGTACTAAGTAAAAAAATCTTGTTCATGTGTGAGTTTACGGATAATGGACATCGTAAGTATTTACTTTGACTCAAAATAATATTCTATGTTTTAATTAATTAATTTATATTGTAATTGTAGGGTTGATTGATTTTAAAGAAACAAGTGGGATAACAAAATTAAACGGAAATATTTTCATTGATAATGATGGCAATGTTTTTGTCATAAATGGATTAAATGAAAATAAATTACAACAATTATCAAACAAGAGCACATGTAGAAATAGTATTTATACTTTAGATACTTTCAAAATTATACAAAGTATGCTTAATGAAATCATTGCCCAAGAGGACATTAAAAAGATTGTACCATGTGATAAAGAGATTGTGGTAAAAGATGAGGTTGAAATTAAAAATCTTGGTCTTTTCTTTATAATGAAAACAATTATGATCATATGAGAATTGAAATAAATGGCGAAATTCGAAAAGAATCATATATTCCTAATGTGCTCTCATTTAAACTATTAAATAATAACCAAGATGTGGTACTAATTCATATTAGAGGAATTGATATTTATACAATAAATAAAGATGGGTTTAAAAGTCGATACTTTTGGTGTAATAATGAATGGAATGATACTTATGAAAAATATGGAAAAATTTATAATATTAATTTTACTAATAAACATTTCAAGACACTTATTGGAAGAATTTTGGAAAATGATTTTGATGATTCAAAACACTCAATACCATTGCCAAAATTTATAAATAAAGATTTAGATAAAATAAAGATGAAAGAAATAGTTGAAAGTGTAAAGTGATGATTTGGTATCGTCAAAATTTGGGAATCGAAGTGTTAAAAATAGCATTTGAAAATCGCGCCAATAATGTTTTTTTTCATATAGTGAAAAATGATAATTCATTATCAAAAATTGGAATTGAAATTTAAAAATGGCAATTGAAAAAAAATACAATTATATTCATTTTCTTGTTAAAGCAATTGTTATAACTGATAATTTAGTATCAAAAATTGGAATTGAAATGTTAAATATTGCAATTAAAAAAAAATACGATTGTATTGTTCAACAATTTATTAATAATAATATCGAATCAATTCAAGATTATTCCGAAAATTACATGACTTCTATTAGTTTAAATTTACTAGAATTGTGTGATTATTATCCCGATTTCATAATCAAATATATCTCATGCACTTCTGTTATATTATCTCATATTGTGGTCGCATTGGAAATTCAAAAAATACTTCGCTTCATTCACACAAAAAAATACTTTATACATTAAAGAATCAAGTATGGATAATAAGTTAATTCAGCAATATTTATGGGTAAAGGAAGAAATCCAAACGGTCAGTTTCATTGTTCCTTTTCCTAAAATTTGTGTATATAAGATGTCTCTAAAAATGAAGACCATGATAACCGTGAGATTGAAAATAATCATGATATCAAATCAAAAATAATCACGATACTAAAAAAAATGATCACTGGACTAAAAATAATCATGATGATACCAAAAAGTAATAGTGTTTGGAATGAATTTTTATATAAACCAAAATCTATTCTTTTTTGTAATATAGATAGTAATCATTTTTATAATTGGTGGAATTTTGCTGCGATTATAGATTTTAAGTGGAAAACTTTTGGAAGAGTTTACTATTCTCTGATCTGGTTATTTTATACAATTTTTTATGTTTGTTATTCGTTAGCTTCTACATTAGAACAAAAGTCTATTCCTGATTTTTATTTTAAATTACTTTTTATAATTTCCATTATATTTGGCTCAATATTTTTAATTTTTGAAATTCGACAATGTTTATGGAATTATAAATGTTATTTTAAAGATATATGGAATTTATTTGGTAAGTAATATTTTATAATTGCTTGATTTATATTTAAAACGAAATTAATTTGATTTAATAATCAAAATAAATGTAGGGGCATATCTTTTACCCATTATAGCATCCATTTTTTGGCTTATTAATCAAAGTCCTCCACTTTGGCTTACGGCGATATCTATTATATTATTGAGTTTTAAATTTTTATTATTTTTCAGAGTATTTGAATCATTTGGAATTTATTTTGCCATAATAATTGGTGTTGCGAAAAAAGTTTTTCCATTTTTGGTGCTCTTATTTTTTTTAGTACTTGGATATGCTCAAGCATTTTTTGTTATTCTAAGATCAAATAGTATTAATGATGATAATGATCCACGAAACGTTGCAACTAAATATGATTTTGTTAATCCAGATGGAACTATAAGTAATGCAACAATAATGATTCAAGATCCTGATTCAAATACAAATTTGTTTAATTGGTTCCCCACTTCACTTTTAGCAGTATATAAACTTCTCACTGGTAATAATTGTTTTTATAAACTATTTTTTTTTTTTTTTTACAAATATTTTAATAAGTTTTTAATATAATTATAGGTGATTCCGGATCTTTATCATCATTTACTTACCGTGAACATTCCATTATGACCATTTTATTGGTTAGCTTCACATTTTTTACAGTAATCTATCTGATGAATTTATTTATTGGATTACTCAACTTGGCAATTGATGATTATAACAAAGTAGAAGAATTTTTACTACAAAAAGCACAGGTAACTATTTTTTTTACATTGTGATTATATCAATTTTATTTTATTAATTATCACTTTACCTTTCTTTTAAAGATTATTATGGAGATTGAATTATTTTATATGTTACCATGGCAACGTAAAAACTAGGAATGGTTTATGGTTTCCAGATTGGATGTATGTATTAATTATACTGTTTATAATCTGATAAAATTTTTTTTTTTTTTTTTGCATTTTATTAACATATTTTAATTATTTCAAGTTATTATGATATACCTGTTACCGAGATTCGTAATTTAATTAATACAATTGATAACAAACAGACTATGTTTAATTATCCTCCAATTATCAGTGAGAGATTGAGAAAGTTAGTGGTACTTACTGAAGAAGATAATAAACTAGAAAAGAAAATAGATCAAACAAAAGAAGAGCTTAAACAATTATTAGAATATGGGCTTACAAATCAATATGTTATGTTTGAACGACAAATAAATGAGCTTAAACAACAAAATGTTGAGCTTAAACAACAAATGGAATGTATTATGAAATACATTGGAGTAGAACAAGATAATAAGGAAGAAAAAGATAATGAGAAAGTAAAAGATAATGAGAAAGTAAAAGATAGTAAGGAAGTACATGATAATAAGGAAGAACAAGATAATAAACTAGAGAAGAAAATAGATCAAACGAAAGAAGAGCTTCCGAAATATAACGTTGGACTTAAACAACAGTTGGATAGACTTAATCAACAAATGGAAAATTTTATGGAATTATTATTAAAAAGAAACTAGAACTTACAATTTGTGGAGGACTTTATCCCCACGTAATTTTTATTTTTATTTTTTTTCGGTACAATATCAGAAAGCGTTTTATTCGGTAATAAACATTTTATAAAATTGATAATATAAAAAAAAACTTTCTTTTTCTTTTATGCCAATTTTTTGCAAATTGCAGCACTATTAAAATAATTAACCTTTTTTTAATGTGACATTTCCGTAGTCTGTAAAATTAAAAAGTTAACATGTAGAGTAAGCCTATTATAAAAAAATATATATAAAGTTCTGAAGTCATTACTACTCGCACAGATTATGCTAAAATTATTTCCTACAAGAGGATTTCTCCAAAATTAAATAATTTCGAATCTATAACATAAATTAGGGGATCTTTTGGTCACAAAAACTCAAAATGTATCTTAATTAACTTATAATAATAAATTAAAAATGGTGAAGAAAAACCTTTGCAACTTTTTTTTTCATATTCACAAAAAAGCAGCGATTAAATTTCATAGTAATAATACATAGGTGTATTAAATACAAAAACAAAACAAAAAGTTTCAAAATGAACATTTTAATACTTTGTAATTAGGTATCATCTAAGGTGAAATTTTACTTTGTAAAATAAAAATAAAGAAAGGAGCATTAATAATGTTACAAAATTAAAGGAAAATAAAAAAAAATCAAACCCGTTTTTTACTCTCAGTTTTAAAATCGATAAATTATCCAAGCTGAAGTCCAATTCTTCTTTAAGAAAAAGAAAGAAAAGAACGTTAGTAACGTTTCAAAATTAAAAAAAGGTAAGAAAAAACTTTGAAGCTCCATTTTTTACTTACAATTTCAAAGTTTATTATAAACTATTTAAGCTGAAATCTAAACTCTTCGTAAAAAAAGAAAGAAAAAGAATATTAGTAACGCTCTAAAATTAAAAATAAACAAAACAAAAAAAAAAATCTAAAACACGCTTTTTCCTTACAGTTCTGAAGTTCATGGACCGTCCAAACTGAAATCAAATCTTTCTTAAAAGAAAGAAAAAAACGTTAATAACACTCCAAATTAAAAATGAAAATGAAAAAAAAACAAAAAGCTCTTTCTATTTACCACTTGCAGTTTTGAAGATTTTAAAGTCCAAGCCAAAAAATCGTTATCCAAGAAAACTGTTACTAAGAAAAATAAAAAAAAAAAAAAAACAAAAAATGTATTGGACAAAAAAAATTGTTATATTTACAACATATCTAAAAAACAAATTTTTGATTATATAAAAAAGCCATCTTTTGGGAATGGTCTGGACCAGAATTAAAAAAAAAATTTGGATTGGAAATCTACAAAAAAAGCAAGAAATCCATCTCAAAGCTTTATTTATTACAAATAAATTTTATTACAAATAAATGAAGAACTTGGTGAAAAGCATTTAATTTATTTAAACACATACAAACATCTACAATGGTTTAAATAATTAATTTTATAACCATAAAAAATAAAGATATTAATCATGAAATTAAAAAAAAAAAGTTTACCTCCGGTCGCTAGTATTCAAGGAGGACTTGTGCAAAATAGAAATCTAAAAATTACATGAAAAACTAAAAAAAAGAAAAAAACTTTACAACCGGCCACCAATATCTGCAGCCAGAATGTTAGAAAAAGAGAAAAAAAAATTATCACCAAAAAAATACAAAAAAAATTATCTAGCAAATTATAAAGTTTTTTCTATCAAAATTAATAAGCACTTGTTCAATTCTAGACCGGATCGACTGACCGCAATCAATTCGATCAATTAAATTTGGTGTTCACCTCAGATCGATACACGACAACCAATTATATTTTCCGATCTGAGCAATCCGGCCTAG
This sequence comes from Rhizophagus clarus, assembly GCA_015698045.1. Lineage (NCBI taxonomy): Eukaryota > Fungi > Glomeromycota > Glomeromycetes > Glomerales > Glomeraceae > Rhizophagus > Rhizophagus clarus. The sequence goes on along the minus strand of BLAL01000047.1, from coordinate 967,825 downwards.
AATTGAACAGGGCTATAGATTATTACATATTGATTAAGAAAAAAATTTTTTTATTGTCCAATCACTATTAAAAAAAAGTTACCATATAATCTTGAAATTAAGCACCCTTTTTTTACTATAGGGGTGCTTAATTTCAGGTGATTTTATAAAATATTACTTTCTCTTTAAAAATTTTCGAAAATTGCATCACGAAATTGAGATTTTAGACTGCTCATTCATACTACAATGGTATTACGATCGATAATTTGTACAACCGAATGATTTTTATAAACACGGGACTTACGCAAAACACGTTTTGTAACCTGTTTAAAACTCAAAAAAAATGCCAAAGGTTTTGCACAATAGAACTGTTAAGCAAAAGCGTAACTCATATTCTGTTTATCAGAAGAAACAGGTTATCACTTATGCTAAGCTACACGAATGAAATAAAGCGGCAAGACACTTTGATCTTAACGCCAGTATGGTAGGACATTAGGTTACGGCAAGCAAAGGCTGGGATTCCGAACTTAACCAAGACAGTAAACGAATTGGCTCAGGCCAAAAAGCCTTTTATCTTGAGGCTGAAGAAAAGCTGTATACTTGGCTTATTGAACAAAGAAAACAAGGATTGGCTGTTACTTATACAATTCTATGAATTAAAATGCAAAATATCCTGAAGGAGCATGAAATGACAACTTTATATGGTGGTTCAGCAAAGGAATTTAAAACTTCATGTCAGTGGATATCCTCCTTTATGAAAAGGTATAAGCTATCCTGGAGACGACGCACAAAGATTTCCCAGAAGCTACCAAGTCAAACAGAAGAAACTTTGGCTAAATTTCATCAATTTATTAATAACTTGAGAACCAGAAAATCCTTTGATTTATGCAATATTTTCAATATGGATGAAACCCCAGTGTGGTTTGATATGGCGGGTAATTTTACTATTGATCAAAAGGGGGAAAAAACTGTTCAGATCCGCAGCACCGGCAATGACAAAAACTGATTTACAGTGGTTTTGACATGTGCTGCGGGTAGTATCTTTTTTTTCAATTTTATAATGAGAAACTTTTAAATTTTACAAAAATTCATGATTCAAATTTACAGATGGAACCAAGCTTCCTCCAATCTGTATCTTTAAGGGAAACGATTATCAAAAGGTGAAAAAATACCTCCTGGTGTAGTAGTATGGTTTCAAGATAAAGGTTGGATGGATAGCGAATTGATGAACCAGTATATTGATTATCTAGGTGACGAGACTAACAAGAGAACTGGAGCTGGAGCTCCAAAATTAATGGTTTATGATTCTTTTCGAGGACACTTGAAGAAATCGGTAAAAGAGAAGTTCCGTGATTATGGATTTGATTTAGGCGTTATACCGGGCGGTCTAACAAGTTTATGTCAGCCACTTGATGTTGCGATAAATAAACCATTTAAAGCAAACTTACGTAAGGAATGGTATCTGTGGATGGCTGCTGGTGGTGCTGGACAAACTAATAAAGGTAACCTTCGACGTGCCAAGTTCAGTGATGTGTGTGGATGGGTGAAACATTCTTGGGATGGAATTTCTGATGAGATCATCATCGATTCTTTTAAAACTTGTGGTATCTCAAATGCTTTGGACGATGTAGAGGATTTTGATAATGAAATTATTGATATTAGTGATGATGATCTGGAGGATGGTATTAACGATGATTTGGAAAACGATGGTAGTGATGACAATTTGGAGGATGACATAAGCTGGGATGATTTGGACATTGGTATAAATGAATAGATAAAGTAATAATTTTGTATCATTTAATAAAGTTAATAAAGTTAATCAATTTGTAATTACAACATTTATAATGTTTAAATAATAAAAAACTTCAATTTTTTAGGGGTGCTTATTTTTAGTATATATGTATAATGTGGGGTGCTTAATTTTAGGGGGTGCTTAATTTCGAGATTATACGGTAATTATTAATATTAGCAAAATATCAGTTAATGAGAACTATAAAATAACTAACATAAATTTACCGACCAAAATTTCTAACTATAGAAACATGGTACAAAATTATCTATACAGGGTAATCTAAAATATGACATTTTTTTTGTTATATAGATTAATAAAATAGACTTGGAGTTGCAGATCGCTCATCTTAGTATTTTAGTATTTTGCGTGTTTTCCCTGTAATCTTGATTTGAAATGTATAAATATTTATATAATTTAATAATCATAATAAAAAGTACATTAAATAGAAAAGTCTTCGTCAAAACTTTACAGTTTACCTTTATACCCTAATGTTGCAAAAAATTTTATATTTAACATATAATTAAAAAAACGCGTTTTTATTTTTGTAACAACAATAAAATTTTAGAAATAGAGTAGAATATATTATAATAAAAAGAATAATATACATTTATTGTTATATTTCTAAAATAACAAATAATTCAGTTTATATTAATAAAAAAACAAACAATAAATTTCATAAAATATTCTAAATATATATTTCTATAGTTTTTTTATTAAGGTAATGTTCACTTGCTATTTTCTTGAGAAAAAATCGCAAAAATTTTTTCCAAGATAAATGTTATAAAATTCACCTTGATTATGTTTTGGATGATAACTGACTTATCAGGTGGCAATATTTATCAGACATAACGTGATGTTTGACGTAAGCAAACTGGGCCTTTTTCGTGTATCTTATTGATTATTTTATAATAAAGTGATTAAAAATTTGTGTATCACTGTTATAAAGTGATCAAATTTGTGTATCATTATTATAAAATGATCAATAACATATGCGGAAAATGTCCAGTGCTTACATCTTACATAGAACATGTACAGTACAATAATAATTACCATAACTTTTATTTTTTTTTAGAAAAATGCCTAATTAATATACAAGTGAATTTGCTAAATACATGTGATAATTAATAAATAAAATGAAATATTCTATCCTAATCTAATTTTTATTTCTAAAAACATTTAAACCAACTAAACATTTTTTTCGATTTCTTAATCTAAATATAGAAATTAGGAGGTTAACATAAATATAAACTAATAATAGAATAAAAAATGTTTTGTCTACCTTTGATTTTTGGTTTAACGGATCGTTCATTGTATTTACATATCCATTTTCTAAGGCTTTTTTATGCCAATAATTGGCTTGCATTAAATCTTTTTCTGTACCAATACCATTTTCATAAAAAGATCCAAGTTTACATTGTGCATAACAACATTCTTGTTCAGCTGACATTTTATACCATTCAAATGCTTTAACTTTATCTTTTTTAACTCCATTTCCATCTTCATAACATCTGCCTACATTAAATTGTGCGATCTTATGCCCATTTTCTGCTGCTTTATTATACCAATAAAAAGCCATTTCCAACATTTTTTGTGTACAAATACCATTTTCATAAAAGTATCCCAGATTATTTTGTGCACTGCTCTCATCTTGAGCTGATTTTTTATACCATTCAAATGCTTTAACTTCATTTTTATCAATTCCTTCTCCATATTGATAACATAAAGCTAAGTTAAATTGTGCAATTGTGTCACCATTTTCAGCCGCTTTAATATACCAATAAATCGCTTTTTCCAGATTTCTTTTAATACCTATACCATTCTGATAAAAAAATCCCAGACGACATTGTGCCTCCCTACAGGCATTATTAGCTGATTTTTTGAATAATTCATATGCTTTGTTGTTATCTTTTTCTACGCCATTTCCATCTTCATAACATTTACCTAAATTACATTGTGCAATTTTATTGCCACTTTTTGCTGCTTCTTGATACCAATAAATCGCCTTTATTAAATCTACATTTGTACCAATACCACTCTCATAAAATAATCCAAGCTTATATTGTGCGTTGTTATATCCTTGTTTAGCTGATTTCTTATACCAAATAATTGCTTCAATTTCATTTTCCTCAACACCATTCCCACATTCATAACAATTGCCTAAGTTGTATTGTGCTGTTTTATTCCCATTTTCTGCTGCTTTATTATACCAGTAAACTGCTTCTTTTAAATCCCCACTTACACTTTTATATAAATTTCCTAGATAATTTTGCGCTTTACTGTATCCCATCTCGGCCGATTTTTTAATTAATTCAAATGCTTTATCATCATTTTTTCTGATACCAATTCCATAATAATAACATTTACCCAAATTATATTGTGCAATTATATCTCCATGTTTTACTGCTTTTTTATACCAATAAATTGCACGTTTTGGATCTTTTTCTATACCTATGCCATTTTTATAACAAGTTCCTAGCTTGTTCTGCGCATCAATACATTCTTGTTCAGCTGATTTTCTATACCATTTAAATGCTTTAGCTACATCTTTTTTAACCCCATATCCATACTCATAAAATAATCCTAGATTATATTGTGCAATATTATTTTTATTTTCTGCTGCTTTTTGATACCAATGAAATGCTTTGAGAAAATCTGCTTTTATTCCTATTCCATTTTCATAAAAAAATCCAAGTTCATTTTGTGCTTCACTACAATTCTGTTCAGCTGATTTTTTATACCATTCAAACGCTTTATCTTCATCTCCCATTTCATATTGGTAAAATTTACCCAATTTACATTGTGCAAATTTATTACCCATTTCTGCTGCCTTTAAATACCAACAAAAAGCCTTTTCTGAATCCTTCTCCGTACCTATACCATTTTCATAAAAGATTCCAATTATATATTGTGCATGAACATATTCTTGTTCAGCTGATCTTTTATACCACTCGAATGCTTTGATTTCATCCTTTCTGATACCTTTTCCGTATTCATAACATCTACCTAAATTGCATTGTGCTACTTTATTTCTATTTTCTGCTGCTTTGGTATACCAGTAAATTGCTTTATCTAAATCTTTTTCTGGGATGATACCATTTTCATAAAAAATTCCAAGTTTATTTTGTGCATTACTATATTCTTGTTCAGCAGATCTTTTATACCATTCAAATGCCTTAATTTCATCAGCCATTTTATATTGGTAAAATTCACCTAATTTATATTGTGCAAATTTATTTTCATTTATTGCTGCTTTTTGATACCAATGAAAAGCAATTTCAAAATTTTTTTCTGTACCTATACCATTTTCATAAAAATATCCCAAACTATTCTGTGCGTCATTTTATGCCATTCAAATGCTTTGACTTCATCTTTTTCAACACCATCCCCATCTTCATAACATCTACCTAAATTGTATTGTGCTACTTCATTTCCATTTTCTGCTGCTTTATTATACCAGTAAATTGCTTTTTTGAGATCTATGCTTGTACCAATACCATTTTTATAAAAATATCCAAGCTGACATTGTGCAACATCAAAATCTTGTTCAGCTGATTTTTTATACCATTCAAATGCTTTAATCTCGTCCTTTTCGGTATCATCACCATATTCATAATATTCTCCTAACTTATATTGTGCAATTTTATTATCATTTTCTGCCATAAATTGAAGCCATTGAATTGTTGTTATTGGAATCATTGCAATATCATCTATTTCTGTATGTTTTACATTTCTTCCTAATGTTGAAAATTTTTTAAGGACTGAAACAAGATGTCGTGCATTTGGGCGTTCATCTGGTTCTTGTTTCCAACATTCTAATAAAAAAAAAAAAAAGAATGAATATATTTATAAGAAAATTTAAAAATAACATATTTGAATATAATTACCCATATAAAGATTACTATACTCAATAGGTGTCCCATCAACAATTTCTTCTCTTTCCCCTCCACATATTTTTAAGATCATATTCATACCATATTCCATATTTTCAAATGGTTGATGACCACTTGATATTTGCCACATGATGATCCCAATACTATATATATCAGATTTTTTATTTAATTTGTATTTGTTGTTAATAAGTTTCTTTGGGTCTACGTAAGGGATTACACCCAGTACTTTTGAAGTATTACTTGACGCTTCAGAAATTTTTCTAGATAATCCAAAGTCCGCCAATTTAATACTCTTCTCATGAATGAGTATATTGTTTGCATGCTAGTTATAAATAAAAAAAAAAAAATAGGATGACGATTAACTTAAATTACGATGATAAAAGTGATAAAAGTTGAAAATTTTAAAGTTAAAAAAGAATTAATTTAATACCAGATCACGATGAATAATATCATGTTCATGCAAACATGATACAGCGGATACCAACTGTAATGCTAAGCAAAATTTATCCTTCCATTCAAGTTCATTAAAATGTTCACTTAAGTACTTATTTAGTGTACCACCATCAGCATATTCCAGAACTAAAATATAACTGTTCATTTGATTTATTATATCTGGGTAAAAATAATTAAGAAAGACGTTAATGCACAATACGACATTTTATAAATAAAAGGAATTTATTGATTCTTACTAGTTTCGTTCTTTGTAATTCCATAATATTTTATTATGTTTTCGTGAAAATGAACTTTTCGATGTAATTTTATCTGCATTTAAGCGTGGATTAAATTAACATAAAATAGCGATGACTATAACCGGTCATAAAATTATTTAAAGAGTAATCACGTGACATAATACGTCAACATGCTTTAATATTTTCTGAAAACGCCACAGGAACAACTTGAAATTAATTGATGGTTCGTCTGTAATATAGTAAAATTTATTATATACTAAGTCGTAGTCTCATTATTATAGGATGTTATTATTTATCGCTGTTTTCAAAATAATGTACGCAGTTATATCCGAATAAAAAAAAAAAGAAAAGAAAACCGAAAACCGGACGAAAACCAGATGAAAACTGAACAAAAAAAAAAAATGGATGAAAAACCGGACGAATATCGGTATTCGAATATCCAATCACGAATAAATAGCCCACACCATTTTGAAAACGACGATAAAGTTCTGCTTAACGTTCATATTAGGTTTCCTAAAAAAAATTTTATGACCGGTGATGATGAATTTTAGAAATATAAATTTATACCTCATTGATAACTTCTTTATATGTTGATTTTTCATCATTAAAGGATTTCAAAACTAATCTAATATCGGTGTTTTTCCAATTGGTACGATGAATATATCCATATGCACCATTTGCTATTCGTTGTATATTTTTAAATTCTGAAAAGTCAAAATAATTTAAGGATTCTTTTTTAATCGAATCTTCTAACCACTCATTCGAAATATTAGTACTATTAGCATTTGACATTTTTATTTTTAAATTTTTTTTTTTTTTTAAAAAAAAAAAAAAATATTTTTCAAAAAAGACAATGCGAGATGTAATGTCGATCTCGGTTTTAAGTAAAATTGTGGCGTACGATTCATTGATTCATTGACTCATTGATACATATTCATTATATAGCAAATTTGGGAAATGTTATTACGTTAAATATTTCTAAAAATTATAAACAACAGGACTAAATAATTACTGTGCTACGTACTGTGTTACGAGCGAAAGATGCAATTTTCAGCTAATTGGTACAGTACATACTATATTTCAACATTTTTATTTTCATTTCAAAGAAAATACGTTAATTCATATACGAAAGACACAACGAAGTGCAAGCAAAGCTAACATTACAAATTTCTAATCCTTAAAAAAAAAAAAAAATTGATATGCGAAAAGTTTTGTACTGCGCATAAGAAATCATTTATTTTAAAACAGTTACACTATCAAATATTTAGTAGTATGAGTCTAGTATTTAACTTTCATGACTTTCATAACATAAACTTAATGAATATTCATCCTTGATATCTTGTGAATTTTCTACCATTTTCTGACGATGATACCACTAATGCGCTTCTGTTGTACTAAAATTTCGTTCTTTTATTTCCTTATTAACCTTTTTTTTCATTGTTACTTTGATCAAAATATAAAAAGTTTTTTATTTGTTATTAATAACACCTTTAATGAAACTAATTAAAAAATGATACTGATTTCTACAAAATTCCTGTGCACATGAATAATTTCCCTTATTGATGATCATTGAGGTTATATCAAAGGATAAATGTAGAAATAATATAATCAAGTCGCTTGTGTGACAGAAATTTCCAAATTCTTAAGTCATGACTTAAATTGGAGCACAACATAATCTATAAAAATAATGTAATAATTACAAAAACTGGGGAGCGTAATTAAAACTGACTCAAATGCTGTAAACATTACACAACTTCTTGAGAACATGAGTAATATTACTGCGCACGCTTAATCAAATGATCCTTGTAACTTCTAGCTTAATGTTTCTTTTTAGTATTATAAATCTTATGTAATAAATAATAAATTATTTTTAACGAAAAATAAAAATAATAAGATGCCAAAATAATGAGCTTTTTTTGAAAAATTTACGTACGCTTATTACAAATATTTATTGACATCATTAGGAAATGTTTCTTATTGCACAATATTTTTTATTAATATAAGACACGTCTTATTAGGGCAGTGACATATATTAGCTAATATTTTTTTTACTATAGGCGCTTACCCCACCCCCAGGTAAGATATCTTGGTCACGTGCAACCAATCATATTTTTTTAAAATTATGTAACCTAAGATTTTCGCTTACCCTCCACCCCCCTAAAATATTAGCTAATATATGTCACTGCCCTTATACGTTATTGGAGTCACAAAGTGAATATTGTTCCTATATATTGTTCATTAATCCTGATTCACATCTCGTCACGTAATATGGAGTATGACCAACACTATACAAATATAATCACAAACATTTCTCCTTCTCTTTCTTCTCACGCTCTTCTTTAAAAATGTCATTGCATATTTTAAATGCAGATATTATTCTCGAGATTATTAAAAATTCGAGATATAATAGGAAAAGTTTATTCAAATTTCTTTTTACGAATAAATTTTTTAGTAAAATAGCAGTATCAATTCTTTGGGAAAATCCATTTAAAATTTGTAAGATAGGAAATAGTGAAAAAATAATAGAAATTTATGTTCAATCTTCTGGTGAAAAGGAACTTAATGAAATTAAAGAACTCTTTGATAGAGAAAACTTTGAAAATGGAGGAAAACCACTTTTTTTCCAATATGGAAAATATTTAAAAGAATTTCAACTTGAAGAAATAATTAAAGTTATAAGATCATGGTACAATAATTATAGTCGTAGATCATCAAATTATTCAAATGAAAATAAAGCTTTAAAATTGATCATGAAATCAATTATGAAACAATGTCAAAGTTTAGATCTCTTGGAATGGAATGTATCTTTTAATAATGATGAATTATTGGAAATCATGCAACATAAGATTAAAGATTTGAAGGAACTTACAATAAATCATTATGATGATCATAACAAAAGTGATTCTAGTAATTATCGTAATAATAATATTAGATATTATGGATATTATAGAAATAATTCAATAAATCGTTATGATGATCATAACGAAAGTGATTCTAGTAATAATATTGAATGTTTCGGATATTTTAAAAATCATAGTAAAAATATTTCAAAATTAACAATATATAATAGTAAGAAATGGCCTGATAAGAATATAAAGGGATTTATTTCTTTTATTGAGTCACAAAATGATCTAAATAGTTTCATTTTTGATAATGAAAAGAATAATGGCGAGTTTAATGATCTTATTACAAGCACATTAGAATCAAGAACCAATAATTTAACTGAGATGATGTTAAACCATTTGAATTTTAGCGACTTATCATTTGATCATATTGATAAATGTATTAATTTAGAGACGTTGGTATTAAGATATAACAAAGAGTTAAAATTTGATGATATGGATTTATATTCTAGTTTCAAAAATCTTAAAAAATTGGATTTAAGTTTTAATGATTGGTCTCCCGGAGTAACTAATTTGATTATAAAAAAAGCAGGAAATGGTTTATTTTCTTTGACTATTGGAGAAGGTAATACTAAACAAGCAAAAATTAATGATGACACTTTAATTACTTTGACAAAATCTTGTCCAAATATTAAGTCACTATCATTTTCCAAAATTTCTAATGAAAAAATTAATATGATTTTTTCGTATCTTAAAGATTTTAAACTGGTTACCTTACAAATATCTCAAACCAAAGCAAATGGTACAGTTATGAATTCTAAACTTCTGTTGGATTACATAAAAAATGAAGGATCTTTTTGTACATTAGGTTTAGGTAAAAATGATACGTATTGGCTTTATTATAATGACAAACGTGTGAATTTTGAAAAGTTATTAAGAGAACATAATATTATGTTGGCGCCATATAAACCTAAAGATATAAAAATGTGATGTATCATTGCAAACATTTATCTTTTATTGATAATTATAATTGAAATAAAGTATATTTTTATTGCTTTTATACATGAAAATCTTTTATGTATTATATATAGTGAATGTATAAAAAATCAACCGAGCACACGTGCTACACTTAGATTGTTATGCTGATTGTTATGTGATCTTCGTGTAACTTTGTACAAACATCACTGCATTCCACTACCGCAAATGAATATATTGTTAATTAATGTTTCATATCTAATTTCCTTTTTTAAAAAATTCCTACAATGACAAAAAAACGCCAAATTGCCAAGCGGCATTCTCGGTTAAAAATATCGCCCATAAATATAATAAAAGACCAAAATTTTTTCTCGAATTATAAATTAAAATCAGTCAATAAATATAAAAATCATGAAAACTTACATATTTATTTTTTATAGAATCGCCGGTGCACTTTATTTTATTGTATGTGTCTGCACAGGTATGAATTTTTTTTTTTTTTACAAGAAATTTTCACTTGTACATTTATTTTTTAATAAAAATTCAATAAATTCAACATTTTTTTTTTCTTTAAAAAAAGAAATTTGGTATTTAATAACTTTACATGGGATTGGAGATATTTATGATTATTTGTAAATATATTTATTATCGTTTTTATTATTAATTTTATTTTATTTTATATGTGTTTACATTAATTAATTTATAATTATCAATATTTGTCAGTTTTCTTTTTGGTAATATGTTGCTAATAGTGACGTGTAAGTAATATTAAAATTTTCCTATTTTTATTTTTTTAATAACATAACTTACATTTTTATTTATTATGTTTGCTTAGTTCTATTTGTCATGAAAAATGATTGGGACAATATAAGAATATGTTCTTGGTAAACATAATTAAGATTACCGTTTTTGTTATATTTAATTTTAAATAATCTTATTCAATTATGTGTGTGTTTTTATATCTTAACAGTGCTTCATTTTATGTTCAATTGATATTATTCTGTAAGGTTTATTCTAATGTTATTAATCGAATTTACTTCTTTAATACATTTCATTAATTAATTAATTAATTAATTAATTGTATTCACTATTGTAGTTATAATTTTAATTAGGTCTTTATTTAGTACATATCCTTTTAATTGTAATTTTCATGAATCAAAGAGCGTTATGGTCGCATGTAGAGTAAGACTTTTCATAGGGACATTTTCATTTGTGATTCCTTTACTCCCTTTTTTAAGTATTGCATTGTATTCTAATACAAGAGGAATTCGTAACTTTTTAAAAGGAGATGTTCTTATTCTATAATTTTATGTATACTGTGTATATATATAGGTATGTATAAAAATGTATATTTTTTTCTTTAACGTGATGAATTTTATCAAAGGAAAATTTTATAACTGATGAAATGTAATAAATCATAGAAATTCGCCAACAAGAATGAATTGAAGTTTTATCAACATGTTATCTATTTAAATTTTGTGATTTAATTATATATAAGAAAGTGAATTAATATTTAATACAGCTAGTATCATCAATATAAAATACTGATGTTGTTCTAAAAAAAGATAATAGTTAACGCTCGACGATTTTCATTTATATGATTTCCTTTTTGTAATAATAAAATTTAACAAGTGCTTCTTACACCCTAATCAGTTATTTGCAATCTGCATTATAATAGATTACAAGAGATGGTGGTAAATAAATACTAAGATATTTAAAGTCAGTTCAAAATAAGTGTTAGTTGGGGGCGCAGGAAACTTCCACGTGGTTTTGATGCTGATACATTAAAGCTCGTGTAAGATGATTATGCTAGGAATATTTTTTTTTTTCTCCCATTATTCATACTTTGCATTATAATCGTTCACTATTTCTTATGAAAATTGTCCATTATTATAAGTATTGTTCAATAAAATAGGAACTTCATATATATATACCAAATAAAAATAAAATATGGTTTTATCTGTAAGAGAAACAGGGTAACATTCTTCTCTATATTTATTTTAAAAATTAGATAAAACATATAAGAATTATTTATCAAATTATGATAATTATGATGGTGAGATTAACAAGTTTTCATATTATATTTTACGAGAAAAACGAAGCCACAAAGCTTATTGCATGAACTTATTTTTTTAATTTTTGTTTTTTATTCATCACGCTATATAATTAATACTTTATTATTAATAAAGTACAAGTAATATATTATTGTATACTGTACACTGATAAAAGTGTATCTGATTTCATATACATTTTAGAAATGGTCAGCATCAAATCTGGTGATACTGGGGGACAAAGTTAAAAGCTGGAATTAATAATCTCAAATTCTCAATGTCTTTTGATCTGCATGACTTCGTCACATCTGCTTAAACTTTATGTTGTACTACTCTCAAAGTTTGTGTAATTTGGGATCATTCTCATAAGATAATACCTCTCTCTCTCTCTTTCTCTCTCTCTCTCTTTTTTTTTTTTAAAAAAAAAAGAGAAAACCTTAGAAATAAAATTTTTTGACAAAATAAATCTTTCGAAACAAAATTTGCACCATGTCTATTATTCGTAGAAAATCAGTTTATGCAGCAGTAAATAGCTGACTTTGATATTTGCGATGATATCCACAAACAATTTGAATTTCAAAAACAAACAATTAATACTGACAAATCTCTTACAAAAGATGAAAAAATGGCAGCCATAAAAAATTTAAATATGGATTATGAGTTATTTTTGGTTCAGGAACAAGAAGAATTTGTGAAAATTGTAACGAAAAATGTGTGGCTACATTGTATTGTGAACACTGTGTTCGAAATTATTTAAAGATAAATTTTATAAATTGGACATCTGGAAATGATGATATTGATAAATTGATACAAGAATGTCAAATAAAAGCATATGTACCATATAAAATAATTGAATGGGTTCCATATGATAATTTAAAACATATTAAATATCTAACAAGAGGCGGATTTTCTGAAATTTATACAGCATCTTGGATCGATGGAGGTTATGAAGAATGGGATCCTAAAGAACAAAGATTATTAAGGTTTGGATATATGCATGTAGTACTGAAAAGTTGGAAGTGTAAATCAAAGTTGGTTTGAAGAGGTTTGTTATATAATTATCAAAATTGTATTTGAAATTAACCAAATTTTAAATAGTAACGTTGATTTTCTAAATCCTATAGGCTAAATCACATTTAACCATAAGTAATAAACTGGAAGATATTGTCAGTTGTTATGGACTAACAAAAGATCCATCAAATGGAAATTACATGCTTGTAATAAGAAAAATGAATTTTGATTTAAGAAAATATTTGCAACGAAATCATAAAAAACCTACATGGAAAGAAAGAATTAGAATTATATATGAAATATCCAATTCACTTTACTTTATTCATGGAGAAAATGCAATTCATAAAGATTTACATTCCGGAAATATACTATATTCACAAATTGACGGAACTTGGGTTATTGGTGATCTTGGATTTTGTGGACCTGCTGATAAATCATCAAAAAGTATATATGGAAATCTTCCTTATATTGCACCTGAAGTTATTGCTGGAAAAGGTTATACTAGAGATGCCAAAAGTTCGGTTATAACCGGTTATAACCGGTTTTTGCCGGTTCGGTTTCGGTTCGGTTTTAGTCCAAGACCGACCGGTTAACCGTCGGTTTTGTATATAAAAAAAACCGATGAAGAAACCGATCGGTTAATTGTAAATATTTTATAATATATCCCGAAAAAATATCTTTGCTTCAATTGAAAATAACTAAAAAACATGAATTTTATTATTTGAATTTATGGTACTTTCCTTTTTAAAATTATTAATTTTGTGCGTTGATCACGTGATTTTTTGTATCGTCAAAAATCACAAAATCAGCACTATTTTTGTAAGAAAAAATTATGTAAATTTAAATGTTATTGCTAAATAAAGTCATAATTAGCACTTTATATTAATATTTTATTCGGTTTTGCAATCGGTTTTGCGGTTCAGTTTTATCGGTCGGTTTTGCGGTCGGTTCGGTTTTGGTTGAAAACCGCGGTTTTAAAACCGAAACCGAACCGAACCGACCGTTGGCATCCCTAGGTTATACTGATAAATCTGATATATATAGTGTTGCTATGCTCATGTGGGAAATTTCATCTGGACAGCCACCATTTATAAATTGTGAGCATAATTATGAACTTGCATATAATATTATTGATGGTATAAGACCAAAAATTATATCAGAAACTCCTTTAGAATATAAAGTTTAATGGAACAATGTTGGGATGCTGATCCATCAAAAAGACCTGATATTATTACATTTGATAAAAAAATAGGTGAAATTTATAGGTTATACCAAAATAAACCAGATGAAATAATGTTTCAACCAAATGTAGATGGTAATAATTTAGAAATGAATGAGACAAATATTAATTATACAAGTAAAAGCAGGGTTTATCAATTTGAAAATTTTCCTGAACCAAGAAATGCAACAAAAGGTATTTATTAAATTTTAATTTAAAAAAAAAAAATACTCTTAATTAATATACAGTATATTTCTTAATTATAATAGAAGAACAAGAGTGTTTAAATTAAAAATTTCTTTACAAATTATTTTTAATTATAAATAGTATTATTTTTTTTTTTTAAAGATATTTTATTGTTTTGATATTTTGTAGTATTTTACGGTAAATTGTATAGTTTAATATTCCCTATAATAGTTAAAAAAAAAGTCTATTTATTAAACCGATTAAATGAACAAATAATTGATAATTTACAGATAATAGTAAAATAATAAATTATCCAAAGAATTTAATAAAGCTACAAGGTAAGTAAGTACAATTAATTTTATTGATGTTTTACCAAACATATATATATTAATTTACTTGTTGCAGGATTTCAAGAATCGGACTGTAACGATTAGATTATAATACAAATACATTATATTTGTAATACTTGTATATCACTTACAAAATTTATAAAAACCTTATAATTTTACCAGATATATCTTTCGAAAAAATATTTTACAATATAATTATTGGCCGACCTGGAACTTGCATAACATGACTCTAGCGCACGTAATTGATAGTGCTAGCTAGTGCTAGCCAGAGTTACCGTTAGAGAGAAATTATGCCGCACTACGACACGAGAGCTTGATCACGTTTATTACTTAATTCGTGTATATTCTGTTTTCTGTCAACGTAACGTATTCATGGAATTTTTAAACTCAAATAATATACTTTGCTAACAATGCAGCAGATTCACAGGTAAAATGGAATATTTGATAAAGGATAATATTTTATAATTCATTAAAATGCAAATATTATTATTATTAATATTAAATCATTGCCGCACCTAAAATTTTTTTTGATTTAAAATTTTTGACTGAAATATTGACCTGTTCATAATATAAACCATGCTATTTATTATACGTAAATTTATGAATAGAATAAATTTTTCTAGGTTAAAAAGGTCATTTTTCAGATATTTCTCGAGAAAAATTGCATTCATAAGCAAACCGTTTTTTTTTTTTATTAATCTTTAAATTTTGAAAATTTTGTTAAAAAAAATTTTTTTTCATGTGATTGATATCTAACTAGCACATTTGTTTACTTATTTAGTATTTAAATTTATTTAAATTAAGATTTTTTAACAAGCGATTCTTAACTCTGCAAAATTAAAAAACAAAAATCGCCTGCGGCGATATTTAGCAATACTCTATTTATTTAACCTTATTAATTCTGTTTTTTAGAATATTGTACATATTTCCATTCCCTAAGTCCGACGTTTTTTAATAACCCAATTATTTTTTTGACGGATACTTTTAAAATTTTTATTCAGAAACCTTTTTTTTTTTAATTCAAATATAGTTCTTTAGTATTTACTGCACATGATTGCATAAAAAAAATTATAATATTATTTAAGAAATATATAGTTTGCGCAATAAAATAATTATATTCACTACAAAATTAAATTCTTTGCTAATGTATCACTAATAATCTTTTCATATTGAAATTTTCAAACCTTAGGTTAAATTTTTGCTTCATCGTAAAAATACTGTGTTTTTACCACGCCTTTGAAATTTTTTTCCACGATTTTTAAAATCTTCAAAATAATGAATTTCATCATAGGATATATTCGAAAATTTTCCAAAATTCTAGAATTTTTTTTTTTTAGTGATTACTTCTAAATAAAATCTTTTATTACTAATATTTATTTCAACGACAAATTTAATTTTTTCAAAAATGAGTTTACTGGGTGGTACAATGCAACAAAGCTTCTATCTTAAAATTACTAATCACGTACTGTACTACTCAACTTTCTCGTGAATATTCGTCTCACCTTATTATGATTAAAATAAAAAATAGTATGGTTACCTATCCTTAAAATAGTTGTTAATTTATAACAATTCCAAATTTTTGTGCAATTATGATCAGCAAGTTAATTTCAGTTGCATTACATTTTACGGATCTTTTTAAATCAATAACTGACAAAGCTAAATATAAATAAATAAATATTTATTTATTTATACATAGTTATATTATTAATTAATTATTTATTTTTTAAAATAGTTAAAAAGTGAGATCAAGATAATTTCATCATAGATTTGGAAGCCCGAAAAAAAGGATTAACGAAGTATAAATAATTTGTTGATCTGGCGTTCGATTATGATGATTACTAATATAATTTGATACTTACCGGGATCATCCAACGCCGCCATCTATTTTTTTGATTATAAATTCATTAGTAAAAGTAAAAATTTTTTATATGTATAAAAAATTTTTTTTGTCTTAATAATATTTCAAACTTGTATAAAAAAATTTACATTATGTCGACTATTCGAAAAGAATTTGTTTATGCTGCAATTAATAGAGCAAATATGTTAATTGATTATAACATTTATGATGATATCCATAAACAAAATAAATTTATGCAACATACAATCCTTCTTGATAATTCTCTTACAGATGATGAAAGAGATGAAGCGATAAAAATATTGAACATTGATTATGATCGAAATAAAGTTAGAAGTGGTGAAGGAACAAAAAGAATTTGTGAAAATTGTAATCAAGAATGTTTGGCTACATTATATTGTGAACATTGTGTTCGAAATTATTTAAAATTAAAATTTACAAGTTGGACATCTGGAAATGATAATATTGATAATTTAATACAGAAATGTCAAATGGAAACTTATGTACCATATAAAATAATTGAATGGATCCCATATGATAATTTAAAAGATACTAAATATTTAACAAAAGGTGGATTTTCTGAAATTTATACATCAACTTGGATTGATGGAGAATATGAAGAATGGGATTCTAAAAATCATCAATTAATAAAATCTGGGACTATTGATGTAGTACTTAAAAGTTTAGAAAATGTTGAAAGTGCAGATCAAAGTTGGTTTAAAGAGGTTTGTAATTTAAATTATTCAGCCATATTAGTTTTTTAGTGCTAATAGTAAAATTTTAAATTTATAGGCTATATCACATTTAACTATAGGTAATATTTATGAAGAAATTGTCAGGTGTAACGGTTTAACACGAAATCCATCAAATGGAAACTATATGCTTGTAATAGATAGGATGGACAATGATTTAAGAAATTATTTGCGACTAAATTACAATAAAATCACATGGAAAGAAAAAATTAAAATTACATATGAAATAACTAATGCTCTTTGGTTTATTCATAAAGAAAATGCAATTCATAGAGATTTACATTCTGGAAATATATTATATTCAGAAATAAATGATTCCTGGTATATTAGTGATCTTGGATTTTGTGGACCTGTCGATAAACCATCAAAAAGTATATATGGAAATCTTCCTTACATTGCACCTGAAGTTATTGCTGGTAAAGAATTTACCTTTGCATCTGATATATATAGTGTTGCCATGCTTATGTGGGAGATTTCATCTGGACAACCACCGTTTATACATTGTGAAAATGATTATTATCTTGCAATGAATATCATTAATGGTATGAGGCCAAGGATTGGGTCAGAAATTCCTTTGAAATATAGAATATTAATGGAACAATGTTGGAATGCTATTCCATCGGAAAGACTTGATATTTATACACTTTGTGATGAAATGAGTGAAATTCATTTATTGTGTCAAGATAGGCCAGATGAACTAACTCAATCAAAAGCAAAAGAATATCCAGAAATAAATGAAATCAGTAGTAATTATACAAGTAGCAGATTATTTACGAGTAAAGTTCATCAATTTGAGAATTTTCCTGAACCAAAAAATGCGACAGAAGGTAGTTATTTTGCTTTTAAAATACACTATTTATTGTTTACAACTAATATGATTTTTTGATTTAAATTATCAACAGAAGAACAAGAAGGTATAAATCAATTATTTTTTTATTTAAAAAAATTTTTATCAATGATTTTTTATAACATCTTTGATACATATAGCATTCCATAGTAGTAAATCATATAGTTTTAATATTCCTTATAATGGTAAGTGTTTATTGAATTTATAATGGATAGGGTGGTATTTAGATATTGATTGAATTTTCCCTCTAGTTGAAGATTTTGGTAGCAAGATTCTTAAAGGTAAATTTCCTCAAAAAAAAAAAAAAAAGGTTTCTTTTATTGAATTAAATAAACCATTATTTCAACGGTTTTTAGATAATAATAAAAGCGATTTATCTAAGGAATTTAATAAGCTGCAAATAAATGGTAAATAAAATTAAGTTTGTTAATTGCAAGAATTTTATCAAATATTTATTATACACTTTTTTAGATAATCAAAATAATTATAATGGAGAAAAAATATTATCACAACAAATGATGAAACATTATATTGACACTGATGGTATAACATTAAAGATAATTTAAACCTTCAATGAATAATAAATAATATGTTAATATTATGTTATTTTTAATTTTAGATGAAAATGAAATATATAATAATCCAAATCTTCATTCAGAAGAACAAGATGAATTGAATATTCCTGACGGTAAGAGACTGTCTTTTTGCTACTTTTTAGAAATTTTATATTTTACATAACTACTAATTACTAAATTTTTTTATAAAAATTATTTAGATATTTAGATTATTAACATTAAATGCAAAATATTTTTTATTAGTTGATTTTTTTGATTTTTTCTGTTATCATTCATTTAATTATTAAACTAGGCTTTATAATTTATGTATGGAATTAGTTAAGAGTCAAGTATCCGGTCATAAATAGATGGTCTAAATTGTAATTGGATAATTCATTAATTTATTTTATTTATTCAACACTAAATTTAGAGTAATAAACATTTTTCTATTTCTGAGTCTGTAATTGTTATTTGAAAAACATATTTTAGTAAATTATTTTGTTAAACGAATACTAGCTGAAATTATTACACAAATCAGCTTATTCTTAACACTAAATTGTTCGCTTACCTTTTCTATTCTAAAACGAAATTTTGATACTGCTTAATTTGTTTTTATAAACAATTCTTTTATATATAGTAATCATTAGAAAGGTCAATGTTTTGCCATTTGATAGCATTTATAAAAAATAGCTTATCTCCAATTAGTTTAAAAAGAATTAACATGGTATTATCAGGGAAGACGTATATTTTATTCATGTTAGGTTTACAGTAATATACTTATCTTAGACCTACTATTTCTATTTTACAATGTATTAATGGGACATGATTTATAAAACTGAAACAAACTATTTGTTTTTATCAGATAAATCATCAAATCATATTTTAATTTATCGTAAAAAGGATTTCCAATATGCAATTTCATACTTTCTAATTTTTTAAAAATTATGCTCTTTGCTTAATAAAATAATTGAAGCTGCGCTACTACAATTTGTTATGAGTTTATGTTTTTCAAATGAACTTTTTTATTCATTTCAAATATTCGAATTTTTAGTTTAAAACGTAAAAGTAATGTACTATTACTGTGCATTTTTAAAGTCATTATATATTTCTCATAGGAACTAATATTTGTATTTCATTCCATAAACATTCAAAGTATTTGTTACTTTTACGGTAATCACTTTATCATCTTTATCATTCAAAGTAACTGTAATAAACACTATTGTACTGCTGTTCATCCGAGACGTGCAGAATGCAGATTGATGATGTATTGGGTCAAATTAGTATCGAAGTTATCTCATGATCTGCATGTCTTCTATCGTATTGTGCTACTTTTGCACTACTCTAATAAGTTGCACGAAATTTTGTGTAATTTGTGCTTAAATACACAAATTTGTCGGAGTTTACGTCTTACATTTCAATATTCTTGTGAAATTTGCATGATGTCATCTATTCGAAGAGAATTAGTTTATGCAGCAATTAATAGAGTATATTATTTAATTGACTTTAATATTTATGATGATCTTCACAAACAATTTGAATTTCAAAAACAACTAATCCTCGACGATGATTCTCTTACTAAAGATGAAAGAACAGAAGCAATAAGGTTATTGAATAGAGATTATGATCGAAATAAAGTTAGAAACAATGTAGGAACAAAGAGAATTTGTGAAAATTGTAACCAAGAATGTTTAGCTACTTTATATTGTGAACATTGTGTTCGAAATTATTTAAAAATTAATTTTGCAAATTGGACGTCTGGAAATGGTGATATTGATAATTTGATACAAAAATGTCAAATGGAAACATATGTACCATATAAAATAATTGAATGGATCCCATATGATAATTTAAATGAAATTAAATATTTTAAAAAAGGTGGATTTTCCAAAATTTATACAGCAATTTGGACTGATGGAAGTTATGAAGAATGGGATTTTAAAGAGCGAAAACTGACAAGATTTGGATCTACAGGTGTAATACTTAAAACTTTAGAAAATGTTAAAAATGCAAATCAAAGTTGGTTTGAAGAGGTACTATGAAATATAATTGATTCAAAAAAAAATATTTAATAAACACTTTTATATTAATAACGAAATTTTTAAATTTTTACTAGGCTAAATCACATTTGACTATAGGTAATAAATGGGAAGAAGTTGCTAGATGTTTTGGTATAACACGAGATCCTTCAAATGGAAATTATATGCTTGTAATAAGAAAAATGGATACGGATTTAAGAAAATATTTACAACAAAATCATAATCAACTCACATGGAGAGAAAGACTCAGAATTACATATGAAATAACTAATGCACTTTATTTTATTCACAGAGAGGATGCAATTCATAGAGATTTACATTCTGGAAATATATTATATTCGCAATTTAATAATACTTGGTATATTAGTGATCTTGGATTTTGTGGACCTGTTGATAAATCATCTAAAAGTATATATGGAAATCTTCCTTACATCGCACCTGAAGTTATTGCTGGTAAAAAATATACTTTTAAATCTGATATTTATAGTGTTGCTATGCTTATGTGGGAAATTTCATCTGGACAACAGCCATTTGTAAATTATGCTCATGATTATGATCTTGCAATGAATATTATTAATGGTATAAGACCAAAAATTTCATCAAAAATTCCATTGGAATATAAAAATTTAATGGAGCAATGTTGGGATGCTGATCCATCAAAAAGACCCGATATTTTTACACTTGATGAAAGAATAGGAGAAATTCATTTATCATGTCAAAATGAACCAAATGAATTAACATGTCAATCAAATGTGAATAGTAATGATTTAGAAATGAACAAAATAAATATGGATTATACAAGTAACAGGTTATTTACAAGCAAAGTTCATCAATTTGAAAATTTTCCTGAACCAAGAAATGCAACAAAAGGTATTTATTAATTAATATTTACTTCATTGAATTTATTTTAAGATACTTTATTCGATTTATTCAATATTTCTTTCTAAATTAATTATTAACAGAAGAGCAAGAAGGTATTAATTAATTATTTCTATTTAATTTATTTTTTAATTTATATATAATAACTTTAATGTTTTTAACTTTTTATAGCATTTTACAGTAAATCATACTCCTATAATGGTAAATATTTACTAATTTATTTAACTTAAAAGAATGTAATGGAATATTATTAATTAAATTTTTCTTTTAGATGATGGTTTTAATAGCCTGATTTCTGAAGGTAATTATTTTGTAAATCAATTTTTTATTTAGTAGTAGATCATTTAAATGGACAGGTATTTAATAATTTATAGATAATAGTAAAAGTAGATTATCTGAAGAATTTAATAAGATACAAATAAATGGTAAGTATAATTAGTTTCATTGTTTGTTAATTACTAGAATTTTACTAAATATATTTTGTAAATCATCGTAAAATATTATAATATATTCTACTAATACTATATAATAATTGTTTAAACTTTTATAATAATAAATACTAATATTATATTTATTGTTTCATTATTTTTTTATAGATGATGAAACCCCAATTTAGCAAATACTTTTTATAAACAATTAGATCTTTAAGTAAATGTTTAGATACAAACATGTTTTTATAAATTGATTTTTTGTCTTTTTAATAATGAATTATTTAACATTAAGGTTAGAGTAGCAACATATATTGCAAGTTTCTTAGTTTGTAATTGGATAATTCATTATTTTTTTATTACTATATAACTTATTATATGAAATATAAATCATTTTATAACAATTTGATTTTGTATGATTATTACATAATATAAATTCAAGTCTAGCATTGATTACAAATTAATACTTGCTAAAATTGGTTAAAATTATTACGTAAACCATGTAATCTTATCAAATTTACACAGGTCAAATAAAAAAAAATTGCCAAAAATTGGCAGTCTGATTTTTGTCTGATTTTTGGATATTTTTGTCCGATTTGTTGCAAATTTTTGCCAATTTTTTGGCACGAAAAGGTAACAAACGACATTGCCAATTTGTCACAAAAAATCAGCATTCCGATTTTTAAATAGTGCATGCAAATTGGCACTCCGATTTTTAAATAGTGCATGCAAATCGGCACTCTGATTTTAAATAGTGCATGCAAATTCAACCAATTTATTTTCTTTATTATATTTAAAGAAGTACGACACATGCAAAAATTTATTTTTTCTCAAAAAATTTTATTCAAAGTAGTTTAATTTAAAAATTTTACACGTTTTATTAGTAATTAAAAAATAAGAATTTATTTTAATAGAAAATTAATCTAAAAAAAAAGAAATCTATAATGAAAATAAAAAAAATGAATCAAAGTAAAGAAATGTGTTAAAAAATAGGAATAACAATAAAGAAAAAAAGTGAAATAAAAGAAATGAAAAGGAAGAAGAAACGGAAAAGGGAGGGAAATGAAAAGAAGTAAGGGGAAATAAAAAAAAAATGAAAAGAATACAAAGTTAAAGAAAGTGAAAGGAATGAAGAAGGAAATGTAAGAAAAAAAGGATAGTGTAATATATAAAAAAAAAATAAAAAGAATAGTAGGAAAACATAAAGGAACGAAAAGAGAGAAGGGAGATATAAAGAAGCGAAAAGAAGGAGGGGGAAATGTAAAGGAACGAAAAAGACAGAAGGGGGAAACGTAAAGGAACAAAAAGAAAGGGAGGAAATATAAATAAACAAAAAAAAGAGGAAATGAAACGAAAAGGGAAAGGAACAAAATGAAAAGAAGGGGAAAGCGTAAAGGGTGAAATGAAAAGGAGGGAAAAGATAAAAAATAAAATGAAAAGAGGAGGAACGTAAAGAGATGAATGAAAAGGAGATGAAATGTAAAGGAATAAAGCAAAAACGAGGGCAAATGTAAAGTGATGAAACGAAAAGGAAGGTGAAACGTAATAGAACGAAAAAAAAATAGAAGGAAAAATGTAAAAAAAAGAAAAAAAAGAGGAAGAAATGAAAAGAATGGAAAGAGAAATGTGAATATACAAAAATAATTGAAAGGAGGCGAAAAGAATGGAAAGAGTGAGTGAAAAGAGACGAAAAGAATTGAAAATAAACGAAAAGAAATAAAGGGGATAAAAGAAAAAAATGAAGGGAAAGTTAGTAAATAACGAAATGTAATCGATCATAAATGAAAATAAAATGAAATAAAAAGAAACATACTTGTAAAGAAGCCTAATTACTAAAAACGTCTGATCAGAACCTGCAAAAAAAAAAGTTGAAAACGTTAGTAAAACGTTTCCTAAAAAAAAAAGAAAAAAAAACATTTCGAAAATTCGAAACTTACATTCATTACGTTCATCGTCCAAGAATCGAAGACCGGAACCTACAAAAAAAAGATGGAAACGTTAGTAAAACGTTTCCTAAAAAACAAAAAGAAAAAGTTTCAAAAAAAACTTCGAAACTTACATTAATTACGCCCATCGTCCAAGGAGAGAAAAAAGGGACATTTATAGTACGTTTCTATTGTCAATTTGCCTTTCTATAAAAATGGAGAAAAGAAAGAAACATTAGAATATTTCTTTAACACGAAACTTGCTGTTTTTACAATAAAGCTAAGAATTTTTTTTTTAAATTAAAAAAAAAATAAAAAAAAATTCATTTTTTTTTAAGTTAAATAAAAAAAAAATTGTTTTTTTTTAAAATTAAATAAAAAAAAAATTTGTTTTTTTAAATTAAAAAAAAAAAGATGAAAACGTTAGTAAAACGTTTCCTAAAAAAAAAGTTTCAAAAATCGAAACTTACATTAATTACGCCTATCGTCCAAGAATCGAAGACCAGAAGCTACAAAAAAAAGAGATGGAAACGTTAGTAAAACGTTCCCTAAAAAAAAAGTTTTGAAAATCGAAACACATTAATTACGCCTATCGTCCAAGAATCGAAGACTGGAAGCTACAAAAAAAACGTTAGTAAAACACGTTTCCTAAAAAAAGGTTTCGAAAATTTCGAAACTTACATAAAAAAAAGAAAAAAAAGGTTTGTTTGAAACTTACCTAAAGACTAAAAAGACTACATCCCGGAAACTAAATTATTTTAGAAACATTCTAATGTTTCTTTGTAGTTTTCGCTTGGAACTATGGCATTCTGGTTTTTAAGATACTTTCTTTTTATCTTTATTATTTAAGGAGACGTTTATTAACGTTTGTATATATTTTTTCTTTATTTGTAGGTTTCGCTTGACGGCTTCTTTGGATGATGGCATTTCAGTGGTGTGTACTGATTTTTTGTTTGTTTGTTTTTTTTATTTAAAGAAATGCATTCTAACAGTTACTTTTTTTTTCTATTTGTAAATGAGCAGAAGGAAAAAAATGAAATGTAATAAGCAAAAATAAAAAAAAATCAATAAATCAATAAACAAATGATGTAATTGTATAGCCAGCCAATTAAAAATGACAAAACTGACAATTATTTGATTGAAAAATTGGCAGAATTATACAAAAATCGGCAGAATAATATAAAATCGGCAGAATTATATAAAAATCGGCACAATTATATAAAAATTGGCACAATTATATACAAATCGGCAGAATTATATAAAAATCGGCAAGAGCATATTAAAATAAAGCAAATTCCGATTTTTTTTCATTTGACCTGTGTTAAACAACAACAGATAAAGTTGCTAAATTTCAACTTTCATTATATCTGACCTACTTAGTAGTAGAAACCAAGCTAATATTATTTGCTCATATCCTATTCATTGAACTATTAACTAACTAAATTAGAAAGGAGGTCACTATTACTTTCTCTATAAATTTACTAAAGCAATGTCTTTTTATTCAATTTGATTTACTATTTTACTAATAATTTTAGATTTCTATTTCTTTCGTTTTCGTATGAGGAACTTGAGTGGAGTAAAAGCTAGAAATTGCTATTTTATCTGAGCGATCATGGGACACTCGCTCAGACTGAAGTTGATAATTGCTAATACATCTTTGTTTTTAACAATTCAATAATCATAGTATTCATAAATCTCTTATTAATCAAGTAATTGTTTTTTTGCTCGCATTAGTTGTTTCACTATATTTACATGTGCATAACATTATTTTATCTTCATCACACATAAGACCTAAATACAGATAAGAATTCTTTAAGCTGCCCTATAAAAAATAAATATCCAGAAAATGTTATCAAAAATGTCCGGAAAATGTCTACTTTTTTGGTACATGTCTAACACACTTCTGATACTTAAAATTTTGACATGTCCTAACTTTGTCCAGAATTCATCCAGTATTTGTTTGGTATAAAATTTTGGACAAATTCCAGACAGTTAAACCTGGACAAATTCTGGACATAGCAAAAAAACCAGATAGACAAATTCCGGACATGAAAAAGTTCAGGACAAATTCTGGATACTATTTCCAAAAAAGGATAAATTAATTTTGTGAAAAAATGCAAAAAGCACAAAACTGACATTTAAAATCTTTTCTGTCGTACTAATTAAAATTGCAGAGCAGGCAAAAATACTATATATCTATGATATAAAAATTTTGGGTTAAGGAATAATGATGATCATCTATCCATTAATCATCTTTTGTGGCAAAATTTTACAAAAATATATTTCTGGACAATTTCAGGACAAATTTCTAATATTCCGGAAATGCAGTATTTTCGGAACAGTTTCTGGACACACAGTGTCCAGAATTTCTGGACAATTATTTAGACAATTTTTCTGGACATTTTCTGGACATTATCCGGACACATATTTTTTATAGGGCTGTTCTGTCATCAATATTTTCTTTAAAAAATAGATAATTATTAAAGCATATTACGTAATTAGATTAACTGAATACAGTGAGTTCAAACAGGCTAAATAAATAACTGAAGCTTCTAATGTAAAATTTCTATATTAGAAAGTTATTAACTTTATTATCTGATTATTATCCTGCTAAATGTTCCAACTAACGTATTTCACGCAGTTAGCCCCTAGGCAGATAAAAGTTTAAATGACCATGTTAAAAAAGTATGATGTCTTATTACTGACTTATTGGTTAATTATAATTTAAAAAGATTTCAATGTTACTAACCCGTTAACATTATGACATATGTTTACAAATAGAGATTTATTAATAAAAAAAAAATGCTGTACTTAAATTGGTAAGCGTGACACGTGGGACAAATTTTCTGACCCTAAATAATTTCACCAAAATACACCAATTTCCAAAATTTAAATTTTTTTGCACATATTCAAAAATGCAAATAACTTCATAAAATTCATACTTTTATGTATAACTAATGAAGAATAGAAAAAAATTTTATAGGCGCCAGAAGTTTAAAAAAAAATAATCAGCTGATGATGCATGCAAGAAGCCGTGGGGACAGGGACCCGTAAAATATTTTTTTGATTTGAACAACAAAAATTTTGATTTATTTCGATATATTATTCTAGTCAAAATTAATATAATTTTGGTCGAAATTAAGAATTTATCATATATATATATATATTTTTTTTTTTTTTAATTGGTAAATGCATTACTTTATTGATTATTTATGTGAGAGAACATACATCAATTTTGAATAGAAAAGTTATAAACTTCATTTTGTTGAATTCTAAATACTATTCTCATACAATTACTACGCTATCTAATAAAGTATATTGATTAAGCAAATGAACCAATTTACGTTTTTCTATTTTTTAACATCATAACTCGCCATCCCAAAATCAATCAAGTAAACATTATCATTTATTCTGTTCATATGTCATTATGAAGTACACTTTTACTGTGAATTGCATTTAGTGCATAAGGACCCATAACCCTTTGTCATTCTGTTATATGCTTATAATTAGTTAAAGCAGTACCAATAAAACTTGTACCAACAACATAACACATCCCACCTCCATAGTAGCCATAACACATTAGTTTTGGAATGTATTCTCCCTGAATTTTAGAAAGAATTTGATAGATCTTGACTTAATTTTGCATTTCTTTCAAGATATATGGTGGAGATTTTCATAGATCGGTACACTTTAAGGCAATCGTATTTTCCCGAAATTCACATTGAGTGTCTTTTCATTTCGTCCCTGACCAAGAATACCATTAAACTTGAAATCCATAAAGGAGAGATATTGGTTATTCTTCTGATCTTTATACAAAGTGCTAGAGGATGATGAGCCTGAACTATTGTCAGAAGAGCTTTTTGTTCTAGCCTTAAAGATCTATTGTGTTTAGAACTGACCCTTCTTCATCTTTTCTCATAACTGACTCCAGAATTTTCATAACATGAGGAGAATAATAAGAATCATCACCATCACAGCATAATTTCCGAACCATGTATGCATACGCCTTGAGAACTAGTGGAGATTCACTTGTTAATTTAAGGGTTTCTGAAATCCAGAGCTTTTTTGGGTTATTACTTGGCTGGTACAGAAACCAGTGCTTATTATATGTTGAGAGAACGCCATATTGATATTCATTTTCTGTCATATAACTAAAATCTGTTTAATCACCGCTCTTGCTTCTGCACTTTTTTTATAAAATTCTGGAAATTGGAGTTTTCCAACTTCTAAGAGGTATTCTGGCTTGATCTCAATTGGAAAGAGTAGTGTTGATTGAGCAAAGAAACAATTAAACTCCGGATCACCAGGGTTTTTTGTATTTTTTCTCGAAAATTCATAATCGGGTAAAAGCTCATTTAATACTTTGTAGATATTAAATTCAAAAATTGCTTGAGCGCTCATTTCACCAATGCCCAACCTAGAACAAGAAAATTGCGATCTTTGATATCTTTTTTCATCAGTGAATTCATACAGATTCACACTCTCCAAGAAGTCATCCCATAGAAAAACATCACCTGGTACGTGATCACCTGAATTCGGAATAGATTTGGCCAATTTCTTAATAGAAGCAGACAGAGGAACATACGATAACGCTTCTTCAAGAGTTAAAAGCCCTATAGAATGACAAATGATTATATTTGAAGAAAAGCATAAGATTAAGTATATGGTATTATATGATTATATAACAGACAGGTAAACCATAGAAGCGAGTAATAAAATAACTGCCTTGTGCAAGGCGTACAAACGTTAAACTATTTTATGATAGCCCTATAAAAAATATGTGTCCGGATAATGTCCAGAAAATGTCCAGAAAAATTGTTTAAATAATTGTCTGGAAATTCTGGACACTGTGTATCCAGAAACTGTTCCGAAAACACTGCATTTCTGGGATATTAGGAATTTGTCCAGAAATTGTCCAGAAATGTATTTTTGTAAAATTTTACCACAAAAGATGATCAATGGATAGATGATTATCATTATTCCTTAATCCAAAATTTTTATATCATAAATATATAGTATTTTTGCCTGCTCTGCAATTTTAATTAGTATGACAGAAAAGATTTTGAATGTCAGTTTTGTGCTTTTTGCATTTTTTTACAAAATTAATTTATCCTTTTTGGAAATAGTATCCAGAATTTGTCCTGAACTTTTTCATGTCCGGAATTTGTCTATCTGGTTTTTTTGCTATGTCCAGAATTTGTCCAGGTTTAACTGTCTGGAATTTATCCAAAATTTTATACCAAACAAATACTGGATGAATTCTGGACAAAGTTAGGATATGTCAAAATTTTAAGTATCAGAAGTGTATCAGACATGTACCAAAAAAGTGGACATTTTCCGGACACATCAGATTTATTCTGGACATTTTCTGGACATTTTTGATAACATTTTCCAGACATTTATTTTTTATAGGGTAGAACTTACTTTGATTATTCAACTGTTCAACAAGCCCTGCGATTTCTGATGCTGACCTGCCAAGAAGATTGTAAGGAGGATTCAGAAGCTATTGTTCAGTCAAGCAGAGGAATGACCGATCAGAGACCCTTTATTCACGAAGAATTACAAAGTCATCCTCGGTAAGGTTCTAGTCTTTTTCTCGTAAAAAAGTTTCAAGTTGTTCTGTACCATATCCTTTTACTTCCTCGAATGAAGGATCAGTAGAAGTGCTTACAGAAGTAGACATGATTTATTGGTTTTAAATCACTCAGACGATCATCGTGACTATGCACATACTGCGCTTAAAGCCTTAAAGCCCAATTGTAACAATTTTTCAGATACTGTACATTAAGAAGCCACGTAGAGGAAAATGCTAGAGAGGCAAGTGAAATATATGATGCTATCAAGGAAGGAGGGAGTACACCCATTTAATGCGAGTCTCAGCATCAAGTTATTTCTTCGCTCTCACACTTTTCCGATAAATTTCTACAACTAATTTATTTTTATATCCATGCTAATTACGAGATTCTCGTCATAACAATACTCTCTTTCTACACTAGATTTCTTAAATAAATTATCCCACTCATGTCTACAGATTTTTGTCTACCTATATCTTCACGTGCCAAATTTTTGAAAATATCATAGCGCAGAAAAAATTAAGCGATTATTTCCTTGTATATCGGGCTTGATGTACTGTGCAAGACTTTTACTACAGTCAAGATTTTCTCGGCAAAGACCAAAATGCTGATACATAGCAAGAAAAGTAAAATGTCCGTTTTATTTTGGAACATCTATAGAGGCAGGAAAATCGATTAACATCGTGATGATGTTCTTCTAGAAGCTATCTGAGCAATAAAACCAACCTGCCTTATTATAACTTCACAGAATATGCGAGTTCGTTTTGATTGTTGATTTCGATGATGTTAATAATAGCAAGTTTTATTTTTCGTTTGATTTTTGCATTAGTTGTGCAAGACAGAGTTCACTAACCGGGACATCACTTTTTTATATCTGGCTATAAAGCACTCACGTGATTTGCCCAAACAAGTCCTTGATAGGATGTGTTTCCTGGAGTATCTCATTCGGATTGACTTTGATTAAATTTCGGAGCTAATCTATTGTGTAGATCCATCATAGAACTCAAATGCAAACCTTGCTTTTTCTGGAATAGAAATCTCTGAATTGCTGAATACCATCTTGTTTCAGTATTTTGGTAGGCTAAAGCGGTCTCATAGTCGCTGTCCCCCTCTGACTCTGGCTCTTCTTCTGGTTCGGAAGGTTCGGTTGACTCGGGTGGTACTGGTGCTGGGTCTCCCAACTTGGCAAAAGATTTCCAAACAATTGTCCTATTGCGCCGGCTGGGTGATACTACCAAGTAATCCGCTCATATTTTCTCAAAGGTTATATATGATTAGAAAAAAGTTTAAAATAAAAATTATTTTATTCGGATAATTAGAGTTACTAGACATTTATTCAAAAGAAACTATGGCAGGATTTTATCGTTGCTCTTATACTATCCTACGAAGTAGTGCAGTTTGCAATGAAGGATGCTATTGCCCAGAAGGGTGTAAAGTTCATTTGGATTCTCCTAGACGGGTTCCCTGTATTGAATGCGGAAAATTAACTTTCTCTATTTATAATGCCTATAGAAAACATGCAGGAAAGTACCATTTTCAGGAATTTTATCGGCAATAGAAGCTTGCAAAAATTCAGGCGAACGCTTTGCCCCAACCATTTGCCAATTATATTCCATATACGGAAATAAATAGTGAATCAGATGATAGCATTTCTTTATTCGAATAAATATTATGCTTTTATAATTGCTTTCAGATATGCCTCATGTAATAGCATATACTAGAAAAGGGTCGAAAAAATATATATTAGCATCCGTCCAGTGAAACCATCAACTATCAGGATAAGTATCCCGCAAACATATGTCACATGTTTGTAATACGCACTATCACACGAAATGCTCATGACCCTAGGCTTTTTTTTTTTAAAAAAAAAAAAAAGAAAAGAAAAATGCGTGCGCCTTTTACCAATCAGACTGCATGCGTTTTTTTATTTAAATATTGTAGAAAAATCAAAAAATGTAACATAGCTCATACATGATCACAAATTTATCCATTCCTTTTTATATTTTCATTGTTTATATCTTTTAGGATGTAGCATGGTAATTCATCACTTGTTTGTTTGTTTGACTACTACAAACTTCATTTCATCTTTGCCTTTTTTTTTCTTTATTTCAATTTCAAACAATAAATATAAATTGAAAATTATCAAATGTAAAATTTATTTATTTTATTACTTATTTCTTTAACTGTTATATTAACTGGTTTATTAACTAAATTTATTCATAAAATAACATTAAAAATAAAATGACTTCTTTTTATATATATAAAAAGCTAATATTCCCGATTGGAAAATTCCTTAACTTACACGGTATGTTTAACACATCACGTATCCTTAAATTTATAGAAAATGAAATTCTTAATAAATAAATAAACTTTAAAAAAATATCTAGTAAATAGGTTTTTGTCCGAATTTTTACTTATTATTAGAACGATAAATGATCGGCATAAAGTTTACAATATAATTTTTAATTCATTTTCATGCCGTGTAATCAAAATATGTGTGTATGAAACATGAAAGCCGAAAGGAAAAGTAATATTAACAATTTGGTTATTTGTAATACGTAAATAAATATATATAAATAACTCTGTAATAATAATATTCTTTTTTTCTCTTTACAAAAAAAAAATCTAACATGTCAAATAACAATGATTCAAATTACACTGATTGGTTAGAACAATCAATTGCAAATGAATATATGAGTTATTACGAATTTTCAGAATTCAGAAATATAATACAATTGGGAAGAGGCTCATACGGAAGCGTCGCTCGTGCCAATTGGAAAAATACTGATACAATTTTAGTCTTGAAAACATTTAATGATCTAAATCACGCCCTTAAAACAGTTGTCAAGGAGGTATGAAAATTTTAAGTCTTAAAATCATTTTTTGAAAGTTATTTCTATTAAATTAATTTAAAAAATATTTATAAATTAACTTCATATTTTGTAACACATATTTTAATTGTAGTTAAAGTTACATCGGGATGTTCATTTTAACGCGAATATAATAAAATTTTATGGTATCACGAGGAATGAAACTGGTAAGGATAAAAATTAATGTTTAGTATGTTGCGTGGTTTATTTAAAATAATTATATTTCTAAATATAAAAATGTTTCTTTTTTTCAGGTAAAAACAATAACTATTCTTTAGTTTTGGAATATGCTGATAGCGGCACATTGAATGATTATCTAAATGATCATTTTAATGAACTTGGATGGGATGATAAATTTCGTTTAGCGATACAGTTGACAGATGCTATATTATGTTTACATGAGCGTGATATTATTCATCGTGATCTGGTAATATAATAAATTAATTTTGTTTAAATGTTAATTCACAAATTATTAATCAATAAAATAATTTTATTTGTGATTATAGCATCCAGGTAATATACTTATACATCAGAAAAATATTAAATTGTCAGACTTTGGCTTATCAAAAAAAATCGCCGAAGCATCTGGTAGTGGGCCTAATATATTTGGCGTACTACCTTATATAGACCCGAAATGTTTCAATAAAATTAATAGACCAAATAAAAAATCTGACATATATAGTATCGGAATTATCATGTGGCAGATTTCAAGTGGATATCAACCATTTAAAAATGTAGAGTACGACATAAATTTGGCCTTAGCTATACAAAGAGGGAAAAGAGAAAAAATAATTATTGGAACGCCTATTGAATATAGTGACTTATACAAAAGTAAGATATAATACAAATATTAATTGTATATGCTTTTTTTTAAGTAGAAGGCAATCCTAATTGTTCTTTTGATATATTTATCTCAATTAGAATGTTGGGAGTATGAACCAGATGATCGTCCAGATATATATGAGCTTATTACATCTCTTAAGTTAATTTCTTTACAAGAAAGTAATACTAGTGGAGCTAGTCAAAAAAGTGACATATTCATACCTGAAGATTATATTTATGAAGAGTTAAGTGAAATATCTAATGAAATGAGTGTAAAACATACTGAATTTAGCGGAGGTGGAGTAATGCAACAAATAAATTGGTTCGAAGTAAATGCGGAAAATGGAGATAAAATTGCCCAATATAAATTAGGTGCATGTTATCAATATGGGAATAATGTTGAAAAAAATGAAATCAAAGCATTCGAATGGTACGAAAAATCAGCTAAACAAGGATATGGTGAATCACAAAACAAACTTGGATATTTTTATGAAAATGGTATAGGTATAGGAAAAGATTTAGAAGCAGCAATCCATTGGTATCAAGAAGCAGCGGAAAATGGAAATGAGAAAGCACAATACAATTTAGGTCTTTGTTTTCAAAATGGAGATGGTGTTGAAAAAGATGAGATTAAAGCATTTGAATGGTATAAGAAGTCTGCTGAGCAAGAATATAGCGATGCACAAAATAGTTTAGGATTTTGTTATGAAAATGGTATAGGTGTAGAAAAAGACTTAGGAAAAGCATTCTATTGGTATCAAAAAGCGGCAGAAAATGGAGATAAAATTGCACAATATAATTTAGGCATAAGTTACGAATGTGGAGAAGGTGTTATAAAAAATGAAAATATAGCGTTTGAGTGGTATAGAAAATCGGCAGAACAAGGATATAGTGATGCACAAAATAATTTAGGGATTTGTTACGAAAATGGCATAGGTGTAGAAAAAGATTTAAAAAAAGCATTCCATTGGTATCAAGAATCAGCAGAAAATAGAAATGGTAATGCACAAAATAATTTAGGAATTTTTTATGAAAATGGTATAGGTGTAGAAAAAGATTTAAAAAAAGCAATCTTTTGGTATCAAAAAGCAGCAAAAAATGGAAAAAATGACGCACAATATAATCTCGATAGATGCTATAAATATACAGATGGTATTGAAAAAGGTGAAAACATGGTAATTGAATTAAAATCAGCTAAACAAGAAGACAATGATAATGATTTACAAAGCAAACTTGGTGATGCTAGTACTGAAAAAGGTGAAGTCGCTATACAAGCGGACGACAATAAAGGTTTACAAGGTAAACTTGGAGACATTAGTATTGAAAAAGGTAAAAGCGTTATACAAGCAGGAAACGATAATGATTTACTAAGTAAAATTAAAGGTGGTATTAAAAAAGATGAAAGCGCTGTACAAGTAGACAACGATAATGATTTACATGAAAGTGGTATGGGTACAGAAAAAGATTTAGATAAAGCAATTAATCAGAATCAAAATTTGACAGAAAATAATGATAAAATTGCACAATATGAAGAAACTGGTGGAAAAAATGAAGCTCAGTCAGTTGAAGAATCAGCCGAACAAAAATATAATAAATTAGATATTTGTTATGAGAAAAGTATTAGCACAGAGAAAGACTTAGAAAAAGCAATTTACCAGAATCAAAAATCAGCAGAAGATGAAAGCAAAATTGAACAAATTAATCTCAATGGAAAGGGTAAAGTTAAAGAAATTGAATGGTACAAAAAATCAGCTGAACAAGAATATAGTAGCGAAGCACAAAATAGTTTAGGTATTTGTTATGAAAACGGTACAGGAGTAGAAAAAAATTTACAAAAGGCAGTTTATTGGTATCAAAAGGCAGCTAACAATGGAAACGCGTACGCACTATATAATTTAGGATTATGTTATGAAAAAGGAAAAGGTATTGAAAAGGATGAAAATAAAGCATTTGAATGTTATACAAAATCAGCTGATCAAAGTTATAGTGGCGCGCAATATAGTTTAGGAATTTGTTATGGAATTGGCATAGGCGTAGAAAAAGATTTTGAAAAAGAAATATATTGGTATCGAATAGCAGCTGAAAATGGAAATAAAATTGCACAATATAGTTTAGGATTATCTTACGAAAGTGGAGTTACTGTTGAAAAGGATTTCATTAAAGCATTAGAATGGTATAGAAAATCAGCTGGACAAGGATATAGTGAAGCACAAAATAGTTTGGGAATTTGTTATGAATACGGTAGAGGCGTAGAAAAAGATTTTGAAGAATCATTTCGTTGGTATCAAAAAGCAGCTGAAAATGGAAACAAATTCGCGCAATACAATTTAGGTCGATATTATAAGAATGGAAATGGTACTGAAAAAGATGACATTAAAACATTTGAATGGTTTGAAAAGTCAGCCATGCAAGATTATGACGGAGCACAATATAGCTTAGGAATTTGTTATGCATTAGGTATAGGCGTAGAAAAAAACTCTGAAAAAGAAATTTATTGGTATCAACAAGCGGCTGAAAATGGAAACAAATTTGCGCTGTTTAGTTTAGCACAGTACTGTGAAGATGAAAATAATAATACTAAAGCATTTGAATTGTATAAAAAATCGGCTGAACAAGAATATGGTGATGCACAAAATATTCTAGGAATTTATTATGAAAAAGGTATTGGCGTAGAAAAAGATTTTAAAAAAGCATTTTATTGGTATCAAAAAGCAGCTGTAAATGGAAATGTATATGCACAATATAATTTAGGACAATGCTATCAAAATGAAATTGGTGTTGAAAAGAATGAAATTGAAGCATTTGAGTGGCTTAAAAAATCAGCTGATCAAAAATATAGCGGTGCACAAAACGGTTTAGGAGTTTGTTACGAAAAAGGTGTAGGCGTAGAAAGAGATTTAGAAAAAGCATTTTATTGGTATAAAGAAGGGGCTAAAAATAAAAATAAAGTCGCACAGTATAATTTAGGCACGTGTTATCAATATGGAAAAGGTATTGAAAAAGATGAAATTAAGGCGTTTGAATGGTTTCAACAATCGGCTGATCAAGATTATGGCAATGCACAAAACAGTTTGGGAATTTGTTATGAATATGGTGAAGGTACAGAAAGTAATGTAGAAAGAGCATTTTATTGGTACCAAAAATCAGCTGAAAATGGAAATAAATTTGGTCAATTTAATTTGGCACAGTGTTATCAATATGAAGTAGGCGTTAAAAAGGATGCAAGTATGGCAATTGAGTGGTATAAAAAATCTGCTGAACAAGAATATAGTGGGGCACAAAACAGTTTAGGGGAATTTTATGAGGATATAGAAGTAGATTTAGAAGAAGCAATTTATTGGTATCAAAGAGCTGCTAATAATGGAAATAAAATTGCACAATATAATTTAGGAATATGTTATCAATATGGAAGAGGTGTCGAAAAAGATGAATCTAAAGCATTCGAATGGTATGCAAAATCAGCTGAAAAAGAACACGATGACGATAGTGCATCATATGATGATGATTTATCATATTTATAATGAGAGCATCAACCACACATATAATCTCGGGTTATATTTTTTGTAGAATATTCTTGACGCCCAATAGTATATAAAATTCTGAACGTTATGCAATATAATTAATTTACTTTTATTAATCAAACTTCCATATTTAGTTTAGACTTATCTGTTATTAGTTTATTATACATTTATACAGTCAGCCCCCTCTATAGTCACACCCCTCGGGACCAAAATAAAAAATGTGATTATAAGGAAAAGTGACTGTTTAAAGGGATTTTTATATATAACTACTAATTAGTGGGTCCAAGGGGGTGTGACTATAAAAATGTTGTGATTATAAAGGGGTTTTTTTATATAGAGTTAATAGGCACTGGTTCTTACGAAAGGTGTGCTTATAAGAAGGGATTTATATGATGTGATTGTACAGGGGGTGACTATATGGGGGTTAGACTGTATTTCATATTTAAACAGAACATATTTGTTATAACGCTTTGAATATTTTATCCTATTTTATTATAATAAAGTTTTTATATTTACTGCTGTTTATAATATTTTATTTTTATTTTAGAGAATATGAGATTATAGTGACATCATGAGTACTTAAACCTTATGTTTTTGTGATCAAATTTATTTACAATGCCGTCTGAAAGCAGCAGTTTGCCGTTCCCTGATGCTAGATATCTAGCCTAAATTACGTTTAAACCAAATAACCAAACAAGTTGAACAATTGAATTAACTCAGTCAAAAACTGGTATTGACAAGCCCTCAAAGAAAAAAACTGACTACTAAAGAACTACAATAGTACACTAACATTAAAGTTGCCTGGATGATACGACCTGGATCTCCAACTCAATCTCTTCATGCATTAGAAAATCATTTAAAAACAGCGAAGACTTCTACGAATTAGCTAAATAAAGAAAGTTGAAATTAATCACAAACGATGATAGAGCTATGATAAGACAAAAGGAAGCTAACATTACCTTTGGTAGCGCTCAAATCAGTCTCTATAACCTAACATAATTAAGCAAAATGTATCTTAGGAGTTTATTTTAACCTTTTGACAATAATACCTTCACAATTAACAAAATACTTAACAATTTAAAATATATCATATGGACCGATCAGCGGAATTGTCAACTGATGTTCAATCAGCTGAGTGGCGCAGTTCTGATTAAAATCAAAACCGTTCCCAAATAAAAATGATCAAATATTATATCAAAAAAATAACCCTTTCAAAATTTTCTATTACAGAATTTACTTCATTTAAAACAAATAAATCCATCCTAAAAGATAAAGGAAAATACTATACAGTTAGTTTATTAAAAAATAAAAAAAAATTCATAATATTTAATGAAAAAAAAAATTAAAAAATTAATAAATTATTTAAAATAATTACTAAATAAATCTTAAATATTTTATTAATTCGTAATTCAATCTGCTGTAACTTAATAAATTACATTTAAAGCTATTAATTATGATTTTTTGAATATTTCTATCAAATAATGTATTTTTTTTTCTCTCAGATTTTAAAAAAACTTTTAAAGAATAAAAGAGAGAGCTACAGCTTGTATTCAAAGCAGAAAAACTGTTATATATGCTTTCAAAACTTTTCAGCTTACCTAACTTAAAAACTGATGAGGAACTAACTGATTAGAGAAACTAACGGAGTTTGCAAATGAAAAAAAAAAATATTTGATTAATTAAAAGTAAATCATATCACATGACCCTATAACATAACGTGATTTGATTAATTTACTAAATACAAAAAAAAAATAACTTACAAAATATCCTAATTTCATTAATTCTACTAAGGAATTTAATTATATTGATTATGATCGATTATTGATCGATCAATTAATCGATCACAAAATTTAGAATCCGATTAACTATGATCGATCAAATATATAATCAATCAATACAATCAATCAATAACCTCATGATAACTTCTATTTAATTGATTAAAAAATTCTAATTTTAGTATACAGGCAGATTTTTATAATATTATTAATAATAAAAACTTTTTGCCGGAAGCTGCAAGCGAATTACTTTTTTTCTATTTGAATAAACTAAGAATAATTTAGCTTGAAAATACATAATAAAATAACAAATGATAAACTTTCATAATAAATTTTTTCATAATATAAATATCGATTATCAAACTTAATTTACTTAATTTAAAATTTAATATGGCGATTACTATTTGATCGATTAAATTGGTCGATCAAACATGATTGATCGAGTTTAATCGATCATACTCTCTATAAAATAATCAATTAATCGATCAAAGGTTTTGGAGACAATTAAATTCCCTAAATTCTACCAATCGGCCTATACGATCTTAAGCAAAATATTTATATACATTTAAAGACAAAATTTAATTAGATTAGTGACGCAATTTTATAATTATTTTTAGCATATAACTACATATCAAAAAGAAAATTTCTATGAATAACAAGAAATAGAATTATTGGAAGGGAAGCTGGAAGCCCTTCAGCTATCACCATAATAAACATTACATGATTTTAATTAAATGGAACTGAAATTATTTATTCTTATTATTATCATAATAAGCCAATCATTGTAGAGAATGACAAATACAAGCAGATTGAAGAGAGATATCCTATTGGTACTATCGAAATTTACTCATTTTTATCTTATCACATGTTTTACTTTGAGCTTAGCGATTTTTTTGTAATTTGCTTTAATTGATTCAATCTCACACTTAGTGCGCTTAGCGAACAGTTACTACAAGCATTTTAAAATCTTGAATCTTTATCTTTTTCTTCATTAGCTTCTTTATCCTTTGTCTTTTATTTGGATTAATTTATTTATTTATTTCTCTTTGAGTTTATGTTTTTGGTTGATTCAGTCTTTTATAAATGTAAAATATGAATTTATTTGCTGGTTAATGATCAAAGATCAAAAAATTAAACGCTTGTGTGAATTGTAAACAATCAAATTTCTAAGTAACTTGTGATCATCTTAATTCGTGATTGTGATCAAACAGTTATGTACCACTTTTCACTTTAATTACAAAAATGTAAAAAATGTTGGGGGAGTTCACCCTAGAAGCTGAAAATACATGACAATTTAAACTTGTAGTATATGTTATTATAAAACTTCTTTGTAATATGAACAATCCAATTAATCTAATTAATCTAATGAAACTTCTAACATTAAAGCCAAGCCAAAACAACTATTTGTAAAGATTTTAGAGATTGATACTAATAAATACTAAATACTTAAAAAACGATTTAACTAGTGTAGATTTTAATTGCTGATATAATAGCGTTAAATGATGATCCAGAAAATATATCCATGAAGATCGTTGACTTACTAGGTGAAAGTGGCGGCTGCTACTATATTTTTATGAAGATTTTTATATTATGCATATGACATTTCAGTATTAATGTAAATCTCTTACAAAGACACGAATCTGTTGAAAACAAAGAGACAGAATACCAGTTGTGGGATTTAATTGCAACTGTCGATTTTATTTTTTACAAAAAAGAAAATGTTTTGGAACTTTAGATACAACCATTTTCTTGTGAAAGATATTTTATTATTATGATAATTTTTTTTGAATTTTTTTACTCTTACAAAAAGAGAAAAATTTTAAATCAAAAATAGGAAGTGTTCATTTTTTTATTTTTTAAGATGAGAAAAAAATAAATAATAATAGAAAGTGATTTCGATTTTATTTTATCAATTTTATTCCTATGAAAAGAGAGTTTAAATTAAAAAAATAGGTATTTTGATATTCTTTTTGAATTTTATTTAGATACAACCCCATTCTTATTATTATGAAAGAGAAAAAATAAATAAATCAAAAATGGAAAGTATTTTCCATTTTTATTTTGATAATTTTCAAATTTCAAATATAACCTTCATTTTTATGAAAAAAAAAAAATCATTAATGAAAGGAGATCTCCATTTTTATTTTTTTTCTATAAGTTTTTTGAATTTTTCATTTTTACAAAAAGAGAAAAATTCAAATAAAAATGAAAGGTGATTTCCATTTTTATTTTTCAAAAGTTCTTCATTTTTACGAAAAGAGAAAAATTTCAAACAAAAATAGAAAGTGATCCCCATTTCTAACAGAAAAAAATTCAAAAAACGTTAGTTTCACTATACTAACAATATATAAAATTATTTGCGACTTTTTTCATCCAAATTGGGAATTTTGGTTAGATTAAAAATACGCCCAATTTTTCATTTTAAGATATGATTGTCAAAAAATTAATGCATTTCAGGATATGATTTTTAATTTCGATGCAAAAAATGTCAGATAATTTGTTAGGTGTTTTAAATTTATTTTCAAGACATGATTGTCAAAAAATTAGGTTATGATCTTCAATTCTGGCGTAAAAAAAAAGTCTCAATTTATGGTGTATAATTAATAAAAAAAAAAAAAAAATTTACATATTTGCATATTTATTCTAAATTCACAATGTTAAACTAGCCAAAAATCAGAGACCAGAAGGATTTATTTTTTCCAATTTTCCGATGTCGTGTGCTCTGTATACAGCACTTGGTAAGAAATTCAAAGGTTCTAGACTAATGATTCATTACTAGATTATTTTAAACGAATTGTATTAGATCAGCAATCCCAATCCTAATCCTGATTTGTCTTAGCTGATGAATTTTTTTTTTTAAAAAAAAGAAGACAAATGCGTCATGCACGGTATATACCATGCGGTTCCTGTTACCAATCATATTGCATGCATTTTTTGTTTAAATATTGTAGAAAAATCGAAAAATGTAACGTAGCTTAAACATGATCACAAATTTTAGCCCTTTTTATACTTTCATTGTTTGATATCTTTTTAGGGTGTAGCATGATGATTCACACGGTACACCCACTTATTTGTTTGACTTCTGCAGCTTCACATTTTCCTCCTTTCATTTTTTGCCTTTAATTCAAACAAGAATTATAAATTGAAAATTATTTTAAAAATGTAAAATTTATTTATTTTATTACTTATTTCTTTTAACTTTATATTATCTGGTTTATTTTTTTTTTATTTTAATTTTTTTACATTATATACAAAAAGACTTAGAGCATAGTTTTTGATTAAAATAATTGTTTAGTAAACTTAGACTAAATGAAAACCCAAGTAAAGTTAGTAATTATTGTTTAAATTCTAAAATATGAAACAAATAAAAACCGAAACCAACTATATTTATTTATAAACAAACATGCATTAAAAATCATATGACTTCCTTTTTTATACTCATAAAAAAGCTAATATTTCTAATTAGAAAATTTCTTAAGTTACACGGTACGATATGTCCAAACAAAAAATATTTTTCTTAGAACGTTAAAGAATATTAAATGATCGGCATAAAATTTGCAATAGTTTATAATTAGAAATTTCTTTATTTCATTTTCATTTAAACAATGCTGTGTAATCAAAATACCGGCTAAAATTGGTTCAACGTACGAATATGGCGAATTTTATCGCCGAGCTTGTTGTTTATGTGGGTATGAAACTTCTTGTTCCGATCAGTTGAAACATGAAAGCGAAAGGGAAAGTGATACTAACAATGTGATCAATTAAATTTAATTTGTAATACGTAAATAAATCATGAATTTATATATAAATAAATCCACTTTTGTAATGGCAACATTCGTTTCTTTTCTTTTCTTTTTTCCTCTTCATAAAAAAAAAAATAATCCAACATGTCAAATACAAATGATTCAAATTACACTGATTGGCTAGAACAATCAATTGCAAATGAATATCTAAGTTTTTACAAATTTTCAGAATTCAGGAATATAAAAAAATTGGGAAGAGGCTCATATGGAAGCGTCGTTCGCGCCAATTGGAAAAATACTGATACAATTTTAGTCTTGAAAACATTTGATAATTTAAATCACGCACTTAAAACAGTTGTGAATGAGGTACTATGAAAGATTTAACTCCTATCAAATTAATTTAAAAGGATATTTATAAATTAATTCTATATTTTATAATACTTACATATATTATATTGTAGTTAAAGTTACATCGGGATGTTCACTTTAACGCGAATATAATAAAATTTTATGGAATCACGAGGAATGAAACTGGTAGGAATAAAAATTAATGTTTAGTGTGGCATGTGATTTATTAAAAATAATTATATTTCTAAATATAAAAATGTTTCTTTTTTTCAGATAGAAACAATAACTATTCTTTAGTTTTGGAATATGCCGATAGCGGCACATTGAATGATTATCTAAATGATCATTTTAATGAACTTGGATGGGATGATAAATTTCGTTTAACGTTACAGTTAGCAGATGCTGTGTTATGTTTACATGAGCGTAATATTATTCATCGTGATC
Organism: Rhizophagus clarus; assembly: GCA_015698045.1. Lineage (NCBI taxonomy): Eukaryota > Fungi > Glomeromycota > Glomeromycetes > Glomerales > Glomeraceae > Rhizophagus > Rhizophagus clarus. The sequence continues at coordinate 924,468 of BLAL01000047.1, read as the reverse complement.
TGGTAATATAACAAAATTAATTTTATTTATATGTTAATTCACAAACCTCAATCAATAAAAATAATTTTTATTTGTGATCATTATAGCATCCACGCAATGTACTTGTACATCAGAAAAATATTAAATTATCAGACTTTGGCTTATCAAAAAAAATTGCCGAAGCATCTGGTAGTGGGTACAATGTATTTGGCGTACTACCTTATATAGACCCGAAATGTTTCAGTAAAAGTTATAAACCAAATAAAAAATCCGATATATATAGTATTGGAATTATCATGTGGCAAATTTCAAGTGGATATGAACCATTCAAAGATGTAGAATACGATATAAATTTGATCTTAGCTATACAAAGAGGGAAAAGAGAAAAAATAGTTGCTGGAACGCCTATTGAATATAGTGACTTATACACAAGTAAGCTATAATATCAATATCAATTAATCATACTTTTTTTAAGTAGAAAGCAATTCTAATTGTTCTTTTGATATATTCATTTCAACTAGAATGTTGGGAGCATGAACCAGATGATCGTCCAGGTATATATGAGCTTATTACATCTCTTAAGTTAGTTTCTTTACAAGAAGATAATACAGGTGGAGCTAGTCAAAAAAGTGATATATTCATACCCGATGATTATTATATCCATAAAGAATCAAGCGAAATATCCAATGAAATAAGTATAAAACATACTGAATTTAGCGGAGGTGGATTAATGCAACAAATAAATTGGTTCGAAGTAAACGCGGAGAATGGAGATAAAATTGCCCAATATAAATTAGGTGCATGTTACCAATATGGGAATAATGTCGATAAAGATGAAATCAAAGCATTCGAATGGTACGAAAAATCAGCTAAACAAGGATATAGTGAATCACAAAACAAACTTGGATATTTTTATGAAAATGGTATAGGCATAAGTAAAGATTTAGAAGAAGCATTCCATTGGTATCAAAAGGCAGCGGAAAATGGAAATGAGAAAGCACAGTACAATTTAGGTCTTTGTTTTCAAAATGGAGATGGTGTTGAAAAAGATGAGATTAAAGCATTTGAATGGTATAAAAAGTCTGCTGAGCAAGAATATAGCGATGCACAAAATAGTCTAGGATTTTGTTATGAAAATGGTACAGGTGTAGAAAAAGACTTAGGAAAAGCATTCTATTGGTATCAAAAAGCAGCAGAAAATGGTGATAAAATTGCACAATATAATTTAGGCATAAGTTATGAATGTGGGGAAGGTGTTATAAAAAATGAAAATATAGCATTTGAGTGGTATAGAAAATCGGCAGAACAAGGATATAGTGATGCACAAAATAATTTAGGGATTTGTTACGAAAATGGCATAGGCGTAGAAAAAGATTTAAAAAAAGCATTCCATTGGTATCAAGAATCAGCAGAAAATAGAAATGGTTATGCACAAAATAATTTAGGAATTTTTTATGAAAATGGTATAGGTGTAGAAAAGGATTTAGAAAAAGCAATCTTTTGGTATCAAAAAGCAGCTGAAAATGGAAAAAATGACGCACAATACAATCTAGATAGATGTTATAAATATACAGGTGGTATTGAAAAAGGTGAAAACAAGGTAATTGAATTAAAATTAGCTAAACAAGAAGACAATGATAATGATTTACAAAGCAAACTTGGAGATACTAGTACTGAAAATGGTGAAGTCGTTATACAAACGGACGACAATAAAGGTTTACAAAGTAAGATTGAAGATGGTATTAAAAAAGATGAAAGCGCTGTACAAGTAGACAACGATAATGATTTACATGGAAATAGTATGGGTACAGAAAAAGGTTCAGATAAAGTAATTAATCAGAATCAAAATTTGACAGAAAATAATGATGAAATTGTGCAATATGAAGAAAGTGTTGGAAAAAACGAAACTCAGTTGTTTGAAGAATCAGCCGAACAAAAATATGTTGATGTACGAAAGAGTATAGATATTTGTTATGAGAAAGGTATAAGTACAGAGAAAGACATAGAAAAAGCAATTTATCAGAATCAAAAATCAGCAGAAAACGAAAGTAAAATTGAGCAAATTAATCTAAATGGAAAGGGTAATGCTAAAGAAATTGGATTGTACAAAAAATCAGCTGAACAAGAATATAGTAGCGAAGCACAAAATAGTTTAGGTATTTGTTATGAAAACGGTACAGGAGTAGAAAAAAATTTACAAAAGGCAATTTATTGGTATCAGAAGGCAGCTAACAATGGAAACGCGTACGCACTATATAATTTAGGATTATGTTATGAAAAGGGAAAAGGTATTGAAAAGGATGAAAATAAAGCATTTGAATGTTATACAAACTCAGCTAATAAAGGTTATAGTGGCGCGCAATATAGTTTAGGAGTTTGTTATGGAATTGGTATAGGCGTAGAAAAAGATTATGAGAAAGAAATATATTGGTATCGAATAGCAGCTGAAAATAAAAATAAAATTGCACAATATAGTTTAGGATTATTTTACGAAAATGGAATTACTGTTGAAAAAGATTCAGGTAAAGCATTAGAATGGTATAGAAAATCAGCTGAACAAGGATATAGTGAAGCACAAAATAGTTTGGGAATTTGTTATGAATATGGTAGAGGCGTAGAAAATGATCATGAAGAATCATTTCGTTGGTATCAAAAAGCAGCCGAAAATGGAAACAAATTCGCCCAATACAATTTGGGTCGATATTATATGGATGGAAAAGGTACCGAAAAAGATAACATTAAAGCATTTGAATGGTTTGAAAAGTCAGCTGCTCAGGGTTATAACGGTGCGCAATATGCTATAGGACTTTGTTATGCATTAGGTACAGGTGTAGGAAAGGATTATGAAAAAGAAGTATATTGGTATCAAAAAGCAGCTGAAAATGGGAACAAATTTGCACAATTTAGTATAGCAGAGTGTTGTGAATATGAAAAGAACGAAATTAAAGCGATTGAATGGTATAAAAAAGCGGCAGAACAAGAATTTGGTGATGCACAAAACAGTGTAGGAGTTTGTTATGAATACGGTAAAGGTGTAAAAAAGGATTTAGAAACCGCATTTTATTGGTATCAAAAAGCAGCTGAAAATGGAAACAAATTTGCGCAATTTAATTTGGGACGATGCTATCAACATGCAATAGGTGTTGATAGGAATGATGTTGTAGCATTTGAATGGATTAAAAAATCAGCCGATCAAAAATATAGCGGTGCACAAAACAGTTTAGGAATTTGTTATGAAAAAGCTGTAGGAGTAGAAAAAGATTTAGAAAAAGCATTTTATTGGTATAAAGAAGGGGCTAAAAATAACAATAAATTGGCACAATATAATTTAGCCCAATGTTATCGATATGGAAAAGGTATTGAAAAGGATGAAATTAAAGCATTTGAATGGTTTCAGAAGTCTGCTGAACAAGGTTATGTCAATGCACAGTATAGCATGGGAATTTGTTATGGATTAGGTATAGGTATAGAAAAGAATGTAGAAAAAGAAATGTATTGGTATCAAAAAGCAACTGCTAGTGAAAGTGGTGGTAGTATGGTTGATGATAAATTTTCACATTATGTTTCAGGTCAAGTTCATGAATATAGTAACGATTTTGTTAAAGCATTCGAATGTTATAAAATATCAGCTGAACAAGGATATAGTGAAGCACAAAATGTTTTAGGATATTTTTATGAAAATGGCAAAGGTATAGAAAGAGACGGAGAAAAAGCATTTTATTGGTATAAAATAGCAGCTGAAAATGGAAATAAATTTAGTCAATATAATTTAGCACGGTGTTATAGCAAAGAAATAGGTGTTAAAAAGGATGTAACTATTGCAATTGAGTGGTATAAAAAATCGGCCGAACAAGATTATAATGGTGCACAAAACAGTTTAGGAGTCTGTTATGAAGATGGTATAGGTACAGAACAAGATTTAGAAAAAGCAGTTTATTGGTATCAAAGAGGAGCTAATAATGGAAGTAAAGCTGCACAATACAATTTAGGAGTATGTTATCAATATGGAAAAGGTGTTGAAAAAGATGAAACTAAAGCATTTGAATGGTATGCAAGATCAGCCGAATAAGAACACGAATAATAATAGTTTAACATATTTATAAAGAAGGCATCAACCACACATATAATCACTCTTTATCTCTCAGATTACATTTTTGTAGAATATTCTTGACGTTCATTAGTCAAACTTGTACATATATATATTAGATTTATTGGTTTATATTCATATTTAGTCTAGCAATTAAACAGAGCTTAATATAAAATGTATTAATTATTCGTTGTTACACTTTATTATATAATAAAATAGGATAAAATATTCAAAGTTTTTAAATTTCATACTGCTATTTATAATTACTTTATTTTTTATTTTTAGAATATGAGATCATAGTAATATTGTACCTAATGTTTTTGTTATCAAATCTATTTATCTGAAAGCAGCAGTCCACCGTTCTCTGGCGCTAGCTATCTAGTCCAAAATACATTTAAACCAAATAACCAAACAAGTTAAACAACTGAACTAACCCAGAAACTGGTGTTGGCAAGTCCCCAAAGAAAAGGAAAAAAAGAACTACAACCAATTACAAACTTCAAGGTTACTTGGACGATACGGCCTGGATCTCCGACTCAATCTTTTCATTAGAAAATCATGAAATTAATCACAAACGACAGAGCCATAATAAGAGCTAACATTACTTTCATTACTTTTAATAACGCTCAAATTAAAGCATTTATGCCCAACATAATCAAGCATTAACCCTTCGAAAATAATGTTTTCCCAATCAACGAAGTACTTAAACATTTAAATACACCTTATGTAAAAACATTTAACGCATGATAAGTGTATATTTTAATTAGATTATTAATGGCGCAATTTTATATTTATTTTAAGTATATAATTTTTAGTTTTAGTAGGCTTTAGTTCGGATCCACAATGGTCCGTAATGACTTAAAACAATTCTTTTTGATGAATTGAAAGTGGACTATTTTGCTAATATTTATTTTAGGGATGAATTTATAGTATTTAAGGGCTTTATATCGTTTATTTAACATGCATGTTTTTATTGTTTAACTTGTATTTTGAATTTATTAATTATCAATAAAGATTATTTTATTTTTAAGAGAAATCTGTAAGGTACAGGTGGTAGCAGCGTCTTATAACACCATCAACAAAGTCATCCTTCCACGCATTGAATATCTCACATCACATTTTCATCCCTCGAAATTTCGTTATCTTGACTCTAAAACAATTATAATTCGGTAGTACATAATTTTTTTGATCTTCAACTGAGATCACAATCCGCTCTTCTTACTGTCCAAGCTTCTTTCCCCGATCACTAGTGATTGTATAAAATTAATGTATTTTTATTATCACAAAAAAAAAATATTTAAGCATTTTGAACGCACTTTTAAAAATTTACCTGTTTAGAATATCTTTTACATATTTTTAAACATTATAATTTATCAACATCTTGCAATTTTAATTTTACTATAGCTGGAGGGTATAACTCGTAATAGACTATGTTGTTTCTAATCGAAAATATTTTTTCTCTTTGTATTCAATCATTATCTAACAAATGGATTATGTTTTTAGACCAGATAATCACAGCAAACAACGAATATTTACAATCATGGAAACATTAAAAAACAAATCATCAACAAACGAGGTCGAACGCCAAAATGGTATCAAGTCTTGGTGAATAACATCACTACGAACCCTAATACACTTCGACTTCAAGCCCACAACCTATAAGATCTTAATCAACACATACATCACAACAACACAAAGCATCAGAAATACCTTAACTGACCTAGAAAACGGATTCACCATAACACACATTTAACATTATATACGGATGGTTCCCTAATATCGCGTGGCAACAATCTAAAAATAGATAACGACATCAAAAAAACACTAAAAAATGTTATTTACATCAAAGATTCCTTCAGTTAGTCATAATCTCTTAAACCTATAGCCATCGCATCATACGAAAAACTTATACAGTAGACTGGAAATGGACTAAATTTGGTTTAATTACAACCCCTTCGATCTCCTAGCAGTTAACAAAAATACAAATCGGAACATTAAAAATGCATCATTTTCTTTGCCTACGTTAGATCTCTTGAAACAACGCTATCCCAGCGGCAGAAAATGGATATATATGTACTCACGCGATATAATTCAGGAAAACATTATGAGTGGAAAGTTAAAATCAAGGGTAAATTATTATTTAACTAGTATATAATAAATATTTCTTTTACCGACATATTTAAAATTACTATAGCACTTTAATCTTTTTGTTCTAAATTTTGAATAATGTTATTGTTGGCAATTAATAAAATGGCATGTAATCAATCAATCAGAAATTTTATAGAAACTTTTTATCTTCATGCCATGAAGATAAATTAAATATACTAATTTAGAAATAAGTGACTATGAAGTACTAGCTAATCAATTATACTTTCCGCCGGCGGAAAGTACCTTATACATAACTATCTATAGTATCGAATACCACTATTAAATAACCTGGCCAAAACTTAATCTCTCAAAATATAATTATTAACAACTTTTTACTAGTGTTAAGCATGTTCAAAAAATTATTGTCAAATACAAAATTCATTTGATTTATAAACTATTGCTATTTTATGTGTCGACTTTAAATAGGTTTGAGATTGTCGTTTCGATCGGCGTGCACACTTTTCGGCGCCCAAGTCTAAATTTAAATGTTAAGCCCATGTATATTTGCTACCTAAAATGTAATGGGACTGGACTAGACTGATATAACTGACTTTATATCACATAATTTATTTTTATTTTTCACATTAAGACGACAGGACACTATTTACAATGCGGTTCTAATCAGAAACTAGACAACCTAATTTTATAACTAGAAACTATTCTGCGACGCCGAAACTACAAAAGGCTCGCTTATCGATAATCTATAAAGACCTGGGTCAAACTAAACCTAAAAAAAGAAGTTGACTAAAAGGGTTAGTATAACGCCTTGTTACCGCAGCCAATTGGAACTAGTAAGGTCTATAATCAATTACCACCTATTTGTACTACATTATAACATTATAACCACATTTAACGTGACAATCGTGACAGAAGGTTTTATCTTACATTCTATGCGTGACCATATAGATTTTCGCCACCTTAGGGGCTGTTGCCTTCGTGCAGCGTTCAGTTATATAAGAATAGTTGTAGCTTCCAATTAGACCTTTCCAGATAGTTGGTATGTGAGTTGAACGAGTCTTGTTCTTTCAACAATTGTAATTGTATAACTGATACTGTAATCTGTATCAGCCAACGTTTTAATTTCCGGAATTAAGTTGGTTAAAAATAATAAAATTTTAAATTGAATTTTTAGTAAACTTTAAAAAATTCGTCCTGTGAAAATCACCAGTAGTGATCAAAACTTGAATAGAAATACAGCAGAAATTCATAACAATCGTATTATATTAGGCGTTCCTTTGGATATTTCATGGAGAAAAAAAGCAAAGAGAAAATTTCATTTACTTATTTGTTGGTTAAAAATTTTGATCGTTGGTTAATTAGCTCATGCGTACTGTAAATTACGGATTTTATTCATACATTTTTATTTTTATTAAAGGCATATTTTTTATTACTATTATCGTTGCTTCATCATTTAACTTTTTATTTTTATTTATTTATTTTTTTTTTCGGGGAATCTTCTTTCTTCGCAATTAACCGAACTTACACATCTTTCAAACTCGACTCGTATGAAGTTCAACTTTAAACCTCAACAAAGAATCTTGAGTAATTCGAGTTTTTAAGTTACAAACAGCCTCTGAATAGTAAAAGGAAAGGCCAAGGAGACTCAAAGGAGGTGTCAGTCAGGGACAGTAGACCTTGAAATACGATTTATTACCGCCTCATCAATTCCTCTTTAACTTCAAATATCGAGAATATCGTGCATGTAGTACATGAATATACAATACGCGAAATATGGACGAAGCTATTGTTCTACCACAATATAGTAAGCCTTAAACTCTAGATCATCACATGTTGTGTTATCTTTTCGATGAGGCTTTAAAGTGAGGCTTATTAACATTTAGGAAAATTTTTTTGGTTGAAATGAATAGAAATTTTCAATGTTGTTCCAAGAAATTAAGGATGAAATATCCAATAGACCTTCCACGTTTTCAAAAGATTCATCACTTATAACGAAAATGAACAAGAAAGACATTCACCGACTAAACATTGGTCCAAACTTCTTATTATTTAATATTCGCAATGACTCATCGTATGATCAAATTAATAACATTTCGTCAAATGAATAATATAAGACTTTACAAAATGTGACTGGACGATTGAAGAATGTCCTGATGTTTCTTGTAAGTAAATTATAAAGGAGAGGAGAAACTTTCTTTTAAATTACATGATTGAATCAGTATATGTGGCCTCTAATGATTTATTTATTTATTTTTTTTTTTTTTTTTTAATAAATATTGATTAATAATCATGATGAAAACGTAATATCTATGATAAAATAATATAAATAAAAAAAGAATTGTTTGTGCATGGATCTACCTCCGCAGTAATCTTTTTTTACCTTGTTGTACAAATTTGGTTAGTCTGTTTTCTTTTAAATAAAGATTTGTGTGAAGGGGTAAAGGTTATTTCCGTGATTTAATTGATTTAATTGGGTTATTTTGTTCGGCTATTTTCCTCAATAAGTCTCATTTATTATTACATTTCCTTTATCATCAAACAAAAGCCACGATACTGAAATTTGTTCATCTAAATTTTTTTTTTTTTGCAATACCTATATAAAGTGATGCCGTACGGTATTTATCTTGAATTCTTTTTTTCCCTTTTTTTTCAGAAAAAAAAAAATTTTTACACTTGATATCATATATAATAATATAACAATTTGAACTTTTTTGCTCTTGCGTCACACTTTATTATCGTACATATTCACTCAACAAGTTAGTTTTATTTTACGTCTCACGTTAGCTCCAAAATATATATTATGAGTGAGGAGGAGCGTAGCTTTGGTCTCGTATTGAAGTGTTATAAGACAATAACTGTCTGTGGTGCCTTTAGATGTTCTGGGCCGCGTGTGCGCTAAATAGATAAAAAAAAAAAAAAAATTGATGTATGATTGGTTAAAATTATTTTTCTAATGTATACACTTATTTTTAAAACATTTTAATTCATTAATTTTATACTTTATTCATTTATTCTCTTTATTATTTTATATAATGTTTCACTTTACGTGAAACAAAGTTAAGGAACGATTGTTCCTTTTTTTCAATCTTTTAAATTGTTATATGTTCAATGTGTTTATTTTCCCTCTTTTAATTGTCCAATTTGAACTATTGGCACAAAAACGTGCCCTTTTTTATTTTTTTATGGGAAAAATTTCCAATTTGAATTATTGGCACAAAACGTGTCTTTTTTTATATATGAAAATTTTCCAATTTGATTTATTGGCACAAAACGTGTCTCTTCTTTATATTAGAAAAACTCCTGTTGTGGGCTGGTACTGATCGTTCCAATTTGAATTATTGGCACAAAACGTGTCTCTTCTTTATATAAGAAAAACCCCTGTTGTGGGGTTGGTGCTGATCGTTCCAATTTGAATTATTGGCACAAAACGTGTCTTTTCTTTATATATGAGATTATTCTCCTTTTTTATTTTTTTATGAAAATTTTTCCAATTTGTCGTATTGGCACAAATTGTTCTGTTCTTATGTTATCTATTTTTCCGATTTGCTATATTGGCACAATTCTTGTTAATTTTTATTAATCACAATTACTTAGTTATTATTATACCCTTTTACGTTTTTCTTCTAACTATACTTAATATATATATATATTTCAACCATTTATAAGAAAATACAATTTTTCAAAAATGAATTAAAATTATTGGCCAGAGACATATAAAAGTTTCATTATTAATTATTAGTCCACTTGATTTTATTTAGCTACAATTATTCTTTTTTTTTTTTTTTTTTTTTTTTTTTTTTTTTCTTTTATTTCTTTTTTAATAAATAAAATTTTTTTTATTTTGTAAATCTCAAAAATATACTTTTGCAAAAGTTTTTTTTTGTTCGTTGACTTTGTGTGTTTGTTCGCATTTAAAGGTAACTGCATCTCGCTACTAACTTTACTTGCAATATCGATTTTCAGAAGTTATTTTTTCTTTTTTGTCATCAACAATATCGTCATAAAAAGACATTAACCTAAAGTAAAACCGAGAATTAGGAACTAATAAAAAAAAATTATATTTAAGCAAAGTTATTTTTTATTTTTATAGCTTGATAGTGAAACTCATACAATAATATCTCGTCTAATTTGTTATATACAGAATATATAATAAACCAAATAGAAACCAAATGGAAGCTGACTACTAAGTCGCATAAGCGATTGTCCGTATGATGCCATCAACCTACCCAAATTTACATCAACATAAAAGAAAAGCCCGAGTGATGAAACAAAAGACCTCATAGAACTCACCTCACATAACAAACGACAACGGGAAGAAAGAGTTAGATTAAAGCATCACCCACAACAGAATTTTACAAAACGACCGATCGATAGGAAAAGATCAACTATCCTTTTTATTATTTTTCTCTTTGGAAAGTCCCTCTGATTTAGCTAGATCATTTTTAATGCATTTCATTAAAATTTCATCAGCTCCAATGTAATCGATTCTTTTTTGTAAAACCGTATAGACAGGTTAGGGACCGGAGATCTCATACTTCATTCTTGTTTAGTAAAGTCTTAGGAAGATTGTAATGGTGATTTTGCTGGTGATTTGTCAACTTGATGATTTTGTCAAAATTGTAGGATTATGATGATGTCGTTAGTGTTTGCGTTTGTGATGTTTGTATTTGGTTTGGTGTTCAGTAAATTTGATGATGTGGAAGTTAGTTAATAAGGCTCTTTGAAAACTAACGAACATCACATCACAAGACGTCATGGTTGATGATGTGGACAATATTCCTGGCCGCGATGACCTCACCTTTCATGGGAATTTCTCTATTTTTCGTTTACAGTAAGCCCTCCCATCTTTTATTTGGTTTGTTGAAGCATTGAAGCATTGATCTAGCTTGAATGAAAGTACAAATCCTATAATTTTATGCTGTTTGGCTTCATCATGGTGTTTCAACTGTTCCATGTATATTTTCTAAGTATTGTAAGAAGGATCCAATCCTGATGCTGTGAACTTACCGGTGAGAGAGATGCTTATACATTCTGTATAATTCTATGTTTTAATGAGTTTATGTTCTTGGATAGATGGGTTTGATTAGTTTCACGTTGATGTTCGGTACCGTCAACGACGAGTTGACATGTTATAGGAAGCTATCATCAAAAAGTGGTAAAGGATATGAAATTACATGTTTCTACTGTTTGGAATTATGGATGAAGCTTGTGAGTCGTGATTTAGTGTTTCCATTTTTCTTTTAACAATTGTCTGAGACGCGTGAAACAGTGTATTTGTTGCTGAATCGGCTGGAGATTTTGGTTTCGTCGGTGAAAGTGTGAAGAATTTACCTATTATGTATTTTGAGATTTTCAATTTTGGAATGTGTTGTGTGATTGCCTAATTGTAAAAGGAAAAATTGTCATTTAACGTTGTATTGGGTGTTGCAGGCCTTTTATTCTTGTGTCGCGGCTTCACTTCAATGGCTCGAAGACTATGGAGAAAAGGTAATATGTGTCGTTCGGAGGACAATTGTTTTTATTGTCTAGTATTTGTTTATATTGTTTTTGTTAATGGAACTCCACGCTTTGTATTGCGTGATGGGTATCGCCTTGGCGTATGAGTTGAAAAGTACTCGGTAAAACTGTGTCACGAATTGCTTTTTGAATTTCCTATCCTTAGGTTAACTTTAGGCTGATATGATAGGACCTCTTTAGAGGTCGAAAAGTAATTTTCTGGAAATAAGTTTTGCTTATTTTTTTGTTTGTTTGTTTTATTGTTAACGACTGTTACGCATAGACTCGCTTATTTTTTTCTAACAAATTTTTTCGCAAAATGATTATCATGTGTTAATCTTAACCATATGTTCCATCTGCAGAATCTAATTTTGTTATGTACAAACCTAAATTTCAATCGACAACTATCAATAAAGTTTTACTTCGAAATGAAAAATATGAAGTAAAACAACGCGAAATCTATTAGGGTGGCAATTTCACGTTAAATATAATAGATAACTAATAACCTTTCTTTTGTTGTTTCTTAAATATTTTTAACGCATTAAAGTTGTAGGAAGTTGTAAGAGTTTAGAACTTTAGAGCAAACCTGGTAATTGAATTTTTTCATTTTCATTTTTCTTGTTTGTGCCGTATTTAAGTGATAACAAAATTTTATTGTTGTCGATTTTTTAATTATTCAAATCTGACAGGGTAGATGATAACTCCTTGTCAATAACAATTTTGTAATATATTATTAATATATTATTAATCCTTTTTTTTGGAAATTGGAATTTCGCGTACTACACACGTAATAAAGTCTAAAATCCATCACTGATGGGCATGAAAAGAGGAGAGAAGGAGAGGCTGAAAGGCGGGATTGATTCTTGTCATATTTAAATCGAAAGTAAAATTTCTTTTTTAATCTAATCGTGGCGTGAATGATGGCCTGCTCGAGTTGGCTGATTTTCTGGCGGGTAGGAATTATTAGTTGAAAAATATTACTAATTATCAGAATTTTCATATTAGGGTCTCACGCCTGATCATTCAGAAGCAAAAGAATGAGAAAATGAACTCTCACAAAGAAGCCGGTTAACGTCTATCGTGAAAAGTGTATGAGGAATTTGTCTATTATGTATGTATTTGGTATTATAATATTTGGATTTGATTTTCTATCCTGGAATGTGATTATATACATAGTAAATGATTAAATTTTATGCGTTTACCATTGTACAGAGTATTTACAGTGTTGTCTTTTATCTCCATATTACAACTTCAATGGTTCGAGGATCATGGCGAAAGGACATTAGATGTCGCTTAAAAATCATCGTTTTTTATTGTCTACAGTATTTTGATTTATGGTATACATGTTTCGTCGAAAGTTTATTATGGAGATCGATTATGTGTGCGTGATAGTGAAAAGAGAAGGAAAACTCTGACCGGAAATGGACCTTGGCGTGGGAAGTGGAGCGTCTTCAGTAAAACTGGATTCCAATGCTTTTTGAACTTCCTGTCTTTAGGTTTATCTTTAGTATGATGTGATAGGATCCCTTCAAAGGTCAGAAAGTAATTCTGTTGAAAATAAAATGTTTTTGGGTTAGACTCGTAGGTGCTTGTTTTTTCGTTCAAATTTTTGGCGATCAGAAAGAGTTTTTCTTTTACTACAATGGAAAACTTAGGTTAATATAATACAACTTTATACGCTAACTTATTCGTGCATATAGCAAAATTATATTTAAGATCAAATTAAGACGCCCAGCGAACTTTGCAACCTGCTTTTAAGTACAGAGCTTAGTGACGCTAATATTCCTCCACAATAAGAATTTACAAAAAAAAGGATTAAAATAACAAGAAAAAACTAAAACCATGAAAAAGAGTTTAATATTAGAACGAAAATACTATTCAATTGATCTATTCAAATAGAGCTTTAAGCACAAATCTCCTTAGCTGTTAGTTTTAAATATTTTAAAAATAATTAGAACTTCAACGATATTTTTTTTCACCATTTAATCCCATTAAAAATTTCTTTAAAGACCATATTTCTTATATGATTTATAACAATTCGGGGGCGATTTCACAATTGTAATTTATTTATACATCCATTCTAAACATCACAAATTTTTTCTAAAAGTTATATATATAGATACTGTACATATTTCGTGTACGTTTATTGTGCTAATATTTCGCACGTGACAGTGTAACTATTTTCCGTAAATTAACCGTTAGAGCTTCCGAAGTGTTGTAATCTCATGATCGTCATTAAAATAGCAGTATTTCATATTCGATAATTCACCAAAGTTACGTGCCTACGTGGGCTAATTGTAAAAAAAGCATACGCCGATCTTTGATAGTTAAGGTCAATTACGCAAATGGGCAGATATGATCTTTATATTATACGTTTGCACAAATAGCACGGGTAACCAAAGCTGAAAATTTTTTACAACACTCAATATATTGTAAATTTAATATACAATCATTCAATATGATACGTAATAGTTTAAAATACATAATAATTTAATTCATAATAATTTAAAATATATATATATATATATATTACATATAATTTGCTAGATGAAGATTATTATTTACACTTTCCATCGCGTCTTCTCCCAATTCCTCCGTATTTTTACTTCTTTCAAAACTATGATTTTCAGTATTAATATATTCACTATCATTAAGCTCCGAATTGGACGTATTATTTTTAGAATCGATATTATTAAGATCTAAAATTACTTGCTTAATGCTTGGTCTTTCTTCTGGTTTATGTCTCCAGCATTCTATTTAATAATCAAATAAATTATGTAGCTAATCTTGAATTTTACGTTACAAAAATATATATTATACTTACTTTGATAAATTTCAACAAATTTAGCATTCGTATTCGGAATTGGCTTTTCCCTTTTACCTTCTAAAATGTCTTTTATAAGAGCATAATCAGAATATGTCCTGTTTTCAAAATTAAAAGGTGATAAGCCACTCGTTAATTCCCAGAATAATACTCCTAAACTGTATATGTCAGATTTTTTTGTTAAATCGTATGAAAGACTTTGTTTATCCGTGGTTTCTCGCATATTAAAAATTATAGGATCCATATACGGTATTACACCACATGCTTTATTAGTATGACAGACCGATTGTTGCAACCGACGAGAAAGGCCAAAATCCGCCAATTTAATGGTATGTTGATGTACTAGTATATTATTAGAATGCTACAACAATAATATAATTATCATTAAATTATGGATAATCACCATCCTATAATATTTATATATACACACGATAATTTTGCATAATATAAGTGAATAATAAACTTACAAGATCACGATGTACAATTCCATTATCATGTAAACATACAATAGCACTTGCTATATCTTTAGCAAAATTTAATTGTCTCTCCCAATTAAAAGTATCGAAATTTTTCTTTAAATATTTCCTTAAAGTTCCATTATCTGCATATTCAAGAACAAGCAAATAATTTATTCCCTTAGTTAGTTCATCTGAAAAAGAAAAGGTTATAAAATCAACAAATAAATAATTATTGAAATTAAAATTACTTCATAATGTAAAATATTATTTCACCTCTTAATTTTGTAACTCCACAAAACTTAATTATGTTTGGATGAAAATCAACTTTTTTCATTAAATTAATCTATGAAAATAAACAAGAATTTATATATGAATATAATAATTATAATAAAATAGTAAGTAATAAGCTTGCGCTACTAGCATACTGAACCTCATTCTTAACTTCGTTTATAGTAATAGAAATTTTATCAAATTTCTTAATTGCAAATTTTGATTGTGTGTTTTTCCAGCTCGTAATATAAACTGA
The DNA here is from genome assembly GCA_015698045.1 of Rhizophagus clarus. NCBI lineage: Eukaryota > Fungi > Glomeromycota > Glomeromycetes > Glomerales > Glomeraceae > Rhizophagus > Rhizophagus clarus. Next base: position 908,992 of record BLAL01000047.1, on the reverse strand, counting down.
TGCAAATCCACCGGAACCAATCTTAGATATATCATTAAAATCTTTGTAATCATAATACGTAATTTCTTTATTTTTAATTGATTCTTCAAACCAATCAAATACTTGCCTAAAAAATAATAATGATGATAATTTTTAAAAAGGATTCTGAAAATTGGTTTGAAAACCATTTTGTATATACCTATTATATAAATTATGTTGCGCGTCTTCATTTCCATTACTTGCCGCTCTTTTATACCAATAAGCCGCCTTTTTTAAATCCTTTTTTGTGCTTATACCACTTTCGTACAAAATTCCAAGTTGATTTTGTGCATCACTATAATCCTGTTCAGCTGATTTCTCATACCATTTAAATGCTTTAGCTTCATCTTTTTCAACACCATATCCAAATTGATAAAATTTACCCAATTTATATTGTGCATAATTATCCCCATTTTTTGCTGCTTTTTTATAAAAGTTGAAAGCCATTTTCAAATTTATTTCCGTTCCTATTCCATTTTCGTATAATGATCCAAGATTATTGTTTGCTAAGTCATGATTCCCTTCATCGGCTGCTATTTTATACAAGTCAAAAGCTTTTGCATGATTAACATCAACTCCAATTCCTTTATCATAACAAGTTCCAAGTGAAAATAGTGCTTTCATATTTCCTTGTTCGGCTGATTTATTATACAGTTTAAAAGCTTCATTCTCATCCTTTTTTATTCCTTTTCCGAATTGATAGCACTTTCCTAAATGGTACAATCCGCTTAAATTTCCGCTATCAGCTGCTTTTTGATACCAGTAAATTGCCTTATTTAAATCAACATCCCTTCCTGTACCATCTTCATACAAATTGCCAAGATAAAGTTGTCCACACACACTATTATTTTCTATGGAATTACGTAAATATGTAAATGCTAAAGTATTATCGATTGCAGTACCTCTTCCTTCTTGATAACATTTGCTTAAATAAACTTGTGCAATAGGATAATTTTCTTCAGATGCCTTCGAAAATAATCTAAATGCTTCATCATCATTATTTTCTACAATAATACCATTATAATATAGAAAACCAAGAAAAAAAATATATTGAGGTTTTGTTAGATTTTCTACAAGCCAATTAAAAATATCAGTCGATGTCTTGACAGAGAGAAAAATACATTGATAAATAAATTGAGTTGTTTCTGTAAAATTATATCCTTTTTCATCCTGCATTTTAATTAAAAGTACGATCAACCTATCAATTACTGTTTCAATATTATTTGCATTATCAATTTCAAATTGTGTGTTCATATTTTCTTGTTCAATTGATACATTAAATAATTCAAATGATTTATTTTCATATATTTCAACATTATTTATATATTGATAACATAGGCTCAAATTATATATTGCATGTTTGCTTCCATTTTCTGCTGCTTTTCGATACCAATAAATCGCTTTTTCAATATTTTTTTCTGTACCTATACCCTTTTCATAAAAAGATCCAAGTTTACATTGTGCATGTTTATAATCTTGTTCAGCTGACTTTTTAAGCCATTCAAATGCTTTGACTTCGTCTTTATTAACACCATTTCCATCTTTATAACGTAAACCCAAATTATATTGTGCAAATTTATTTTCATATACATCATCTAATTGTTCACATGCGTTATTATTTTCTATGCCATTACATAAATATGTGATTGCGAAAGTATTATCGATTTCAGTTCCTTTTCCATCATGATAACATTTACTTAAATAAACTTGTGCAATAGGATAGTGATCTTCAGATGCCCTTAAAAACAATCTAAATGCCTCATTGTCATCATTTTCTACTATTAAACCATTATAATATAGAAAACCAAGAAAAAGAGTATATTGAGGTTTTGACAAATTTTCATTGAGCCAACTTAAAATATCAGTTGATGTTTTGTTAGAATTAAAAATACATCGACTAATAAATTTGGCCGTTTCTGCGATAGTATACTCATTTTTATCATGCATTTTAATTAAAAGCATAATTAACCTATCAATAACAATTTTAATACTATTTATTAACTTAAAATTATCTATTAAATCAAACATCTCAATTTCTGCTTGTTTTATGATATAAGGAACGAACTCATTTTCTAATTCAGGACCTATTATAAAATCACTTAAAACCAGGTTATCAAATGCATTATCATTTTCTTCATATATAATTTCTTTATTATTATCGTATCCTTGAAAAATTATTGATTTAAGAGTCAAAATAACTTGTTGTATAGTAGGTCTAATATTAGGATCATATGACCAACATGCTAAACAAAAAAAAATGAGAAATTTATTAGTAAAAAAATTGATAAAACAGTTTACTAAAAATAATTATGATCATGAACTATTAATATTTACCTGTATATAAATCACTATATTCAAAAGGAGTGTCTATAATAATATTTTCTCTTTTTCCATTTATTATCTCCATAGCCAAACTTGAATCATTTTTTGTATTTTCATCATCAAAAGGATCACGTCCGCTTGATAATTGCCAGAAAAGAACTCCAATACTATAGATATCCAATTTGGTATTTATCTCATAAGGGTGACTACCATCTTTGTCATTAAATTTGTTATATAAATATTTTGGATCCATATAGGGTAATAAACCAGTTATTATATGTTCAGATGCTTCAGATACCTTTTTAGATAAATGAAAATTCGCCAATTTAATATTATTGTTATGAATAAATATATTATGTGCATTCTATTAAAAATTAGATAATGAATAAAATTAATATTATATTTTACTTCAAAAGAAATTAGTAAATTTTGTTATTATATTACCAAACCGCAATGAATAATTTCTTCATTATGAATACATTCTACAGCATTTGCAAGTTGCAACGCAAAACGATATTTATCATCCCATTCAAGTTTGTCAAAATTTTTCTTTAAATATGAAGACATGGACCCTCCGTCAGCATACTCTAGAACCAATGAGTATTTGTCCATTTGATTGACCGATTTTGAAATTCCATAAAATCGTAAAATATTTGGATGAAAATCAACTTCTCGTTGTATTTTAATCTAATAAAATATTTTTTAATAACTAAAATTTAATTTTTATTTTTAAACCTAAAATATTATTATATAAAATACAAATATTATCATATCTTGCTATTAAAATTCACCTCATTTATGATTTCTTTAATAGTTAATTTATTTGAAGATTTAACGATCAAAAGAGTGTCAGTCCCTTTCCAATTTGCACGAAGAATTTTTCCAATGGAATTATTGTCGATTTCTTCAATATTAGTAAAATTGGAATAATCATAATATTTAATATAATTTTCGATAAACGCATTTTCTACCCAATTAATACAATTATTGGGTTCATCAGTTTTCTTTACAGTTGTCATTTTATTTGCAGAAAAAATATAATTTTTTGAATGCATTAAAAGGAAACCAAGTTCATATTGTGTCGATCACAATGTGTTGTGTGTAAATGGCTAATGTTTTACAAAATTAGAAATGTTGAAAGAAATCATTGCCTTTGTGTTTTTTGTGAATAGTGAAAACCACAATTTATCCTAAACCGGCTAGACCTGTAATCTATCATCATTTTATTTTACGATAAATAAAAAATATTTTTGGACATTAGATTATTTATGAAGTTATGAAGGTTACCGTTTTTTTTTGTATGGTAATCTCTCAGCCAGTAATAAGCGTAAATTTACATTGTTATCATGTTATATTCGTTATATACTGTATATTGATTCACCGAAAAAGGATAACAAGAACCAAATTTGCTATATATTAGTTTCTGTTGAACTAGCAACTTGTGCAGGGACTACTTACGTTTTCATAATTATTGAAAAGGATTTTTCTATCTATTCTTAGTGTTAAATAAATGACTCCTTAAAATTATAATGATGCAAACAATCCATATGTTGATTTTTATTCAAGACTTCCAAGATCAGAACCGTTCCTAAAAGAAGAAAAGAAACGAAAAAAAATTAATAAAAAATAAAAAACAATATATAATGAAAACTACCTAGCCTTGTTGAAGAATATCCTATAGTTCATTATAAACCAATCGGAAATGGTGAACAATGTGCGGAAGAGTTCCTAATATTACACATCCATTAATTCCGCAACCACAAGCGATGTAAATGTACTTTTTAAAATTTTATACTTTATTGACATAATTATTTTCAGCTTAATATTAATAATATAATTACAAAAGGTTATCCTCATGCAAGAATCATCTGTGAGATAGCTAACATACAAAGCATTCCTGACTGGATCATGAAAATGTGAAATATGGGTGCATGTTTCGTTGTGTACTTGGAATAAAACGTTTTCTTAAAAAACTATAGGAAGAGTCATTAATCAGGCAATGTTGGTATGTCTTTTACATCCATAAGGATTCCATAAATTGCCGTAGAACCTTCATACAAAATTTTCCGGGTTATACTAAATATTATTGGTTAGATTTGTATCGAGTTTGAAGACGACTTAGGACGAGTTAGAAGATACCAAAATTATTAAGTGAATAGGGCGATAAATATAAATTCTATATATATATATTCCATCGATTATAAATTTTCTTTCCAGTTATATTACTCATATCAAATTGGAATGAAAGAAGATTGCGTAATTATAGGCGACCTTTTCTTTTATTTATACTAATTGTTGAAAAGAAGGTCGTTCGTGATAAAGTCGTACGTGTGCATATGTTGTCTTAGGGACACTGGATTTCTTGTATAAACTGGACTTCAAAGGTAAATTGAGGAGGAGGAAGTGTTGTCTTGATTTTTCTTTATTAAAAATGTTTCTAATGTTTCACATATTTTCTCTTGTGCAAACTGGACTTAAAGGTAAATTGCAAAGGTAAATTGAGGAGGAGGAAGTGTTGTCTTGATTTTTCTTTATTAAAAATGTTTCTAATATTTCACATATTTTCTCTTGTGCAAACTGGACTTAAAGGTAAATTGGAAAGGGGGAAGCGGTGTTTTTTAATTTATTATTTAAGAAACATTTCTAACATCATATTTTTTTTTTATTCTACTTCTAAGGACACTGGATTCCTTGTATAAATTGAACTTTTTTCTTTTTAGATTATTCAGTTGTGATCAATGTATGATTTTCTTTCATTTTTTGTTTTCGTTTGTTTGTTTGATATTTCACTTACAAATAACACTTTCCTTTTTTTTTAGGTCATTTAGTTCTTCCGGTTTTGCAATAAAAGTATTTTTTTTTCTTTATTTTGTTTTAATTTTACGTATCATTTCTCTCTATTCATTAATAACTTCATTTATTTATTCTTTATTTTATGGTTTTCATTTGTTTTGATATTCTTTCGTTTTTCGCTTTTTTTATTTCTTTTCATAATCCGTGTCATCTTTCCATTTCTTATGTCATTTTTTTTCGCATCCTATGTCATCTTTCCGTTTCTCCACGTTATATTTCCATTTCTCATATCTTTAATTTTTTTTGTCTCTATTTTTACTTTTATCTTTTACTCATTATTTTTTTTTTTATTACTATTATTAAGTTTCTTTGTATTATTATTGCTAGTCCTATTATAAGAAAGTGTATAATTTTATTGGATTTATCCATGTATAAAAAATTTTTTTTTTTTTTTTGTAAAAATTAATTTAATGAAAAAATAATTATTTTACTACGAAAATCAAAGTTATAGCGAAAATGGGTGAATTTGTAATATCTATATGTTTGCTAACTACCGTTATATAGTAAAATATATTCTAATATGCAGTGATATTATCATTATACATAATAATAATCATGTAAATTATTAGTATGTGCGCAGAAATTTTGCTTTGTATATATGATTTTTTATCATGCAAAAAGAAAATATATGTTTATAAACTTTTTTTTTTTTTTAAAAAAAAAAAATAAATAGAAGAAGCCGATCTTATTAAGTTGTAAAATAATTTTTTCATACCATAGGCCTTCTTAAGATCGCTAGTGTATACCAGGAGAGAGAGAGAGACGCTTTCGCCTTTTGTCTATATAGCAAATTTCATCATTAATTCCTACATGGCTCACAATGTCATTCGTCTCATACCAAGTACCCTTTTTAAAAAAAAAAAAAAAATTTTTTTTATTTTCGCTTTAAAACAGTTATATTTTATTTTAACAAGTTATGACGATACTCAATTCGGTGAACATCAGTCGCAAAGTCATATGATTAATACTCCAGATTTTTTTTAAAAGTTTATAAACTAAATGGTCTAATCTTTTAAATGGTGTACGCAAATCATGACACTACAAAGATACCATTTATCCATCACAAATCCATCATAAAGAAAAATAATTTTTTAAATATACAATTTATTTAATTTTTGCGTAAAATAATTTGATCGAAAGTAACAATAATTGATGAATAACAATATTTTATTTTTTTTAAAATATTTATGAAAATATTTTTTTTTTTTTTTTTGCGTAATAAAATAGACAAATCCTGGGTACCAAATTCCAGATAAATTCTAGACAAATTATGAATAGAATCAGACAAATTAAAGGAATTTGGGACGAATTATTAAATTGGAATCATCCTATTCGCAGTTTTGTAATATTACAATAATATATAAACATTGATAATCACCTGCTGCATCTGCAGCGCCAAACGTCTGCCCTAATAAACTTGTGAAACTCAAGCCACAGATCGTGTTACCGTTATTGTGAATCCCTTATCAACGGCAGATAAGATTCTCGGGTATCGAACAAATAACACAAAATGATGGTGCAACTAAACTTATTTTATAGTAACAATAAATAATATATGAATGTTTATTTAGTGCTCAATTATTAAGTAATCTGTATTCATTGATGGGAAACAACTTTTACAAATATTTTCTTCACTACAATAATAATAACAAAATTCATAAGGGCAGTGACATAAATTAATTAATATTTTAGGGGTGGGTGAGCGAAAATCTAAGGTTACACAATTTTAAAAAGATTGGTTGCACGTGACCAAGATATCTTATCTGGGGTAAGCGCCTATGGTAAAAAAAATATTAGCTAATATATGTCATTACCCTAATTAAATAATTATTTTTATTTGTTCTTAAACTCTTTGAATTATAAAAAATTCTCCAAATTGAAATGAACGAAGAATCAAGAAATTTTTATCATTTTTTTTAAAAATCAAATCAATGAAATAAGGATAATGTTCATTAAAAAAGATGGACCTATCATTCTTCTTTTGATCAAAAATTTGATAAGATTTATAAATAATTACGTATATTACATGTGCATTGTATGAATTATAATGATAATGTGGTTTCTACGTGATTATGATCTCTGCGCGATCATTGATGATCAGACCATAATAATAAATATATTAATTATAAATAAAATTACAAATTTTATTTTTCGATCTAGAACGAAGTTGAATATTATTTAATTAATTCATTATTATTCTCATCTATTTGTAATATGATTGAATTATCAGCCAAAAATCACCTGAACCCGAATTTTAAAGTTATTTACGCGATGCGCGGTAGTTCTTGCTAATTTTAGCTTATGATTTTCATCAAACAGCGTATTGTACTCATTACTTATCATTGATTATTATTGGTGAAGGATTAATTCTATCATAAACTTAAGAGAATTTGTTCTTTATTCGTTGAAAGAACCCCTTTTTAATGAGTCTGCATATGAATAAGTGAGTTTTCATTGGTTACAAGTAATTTCTATAATAATTAATTTTTATTTATTATTTAAATTGAAAAATCTCGGAAAACACCGTAATTGATAGGCAATAAGAAAATATTCTAAATTTGGTTATAAATTGCTTATCTAAATTAATATGGATAATCGTAATCTCATCAAACAATTTCTTATCTTGTAGAAGTAATAAACAAATATGCGAGTTATTCATAAAAAAAAATTCAACCAATTCATATCCCTGAATGACTGAAGAAAATTGTAGTGACTTTACCCAATGAAAATTTGTCAATTCAACCTTCTTTCTTCATTAAAAATATAATAGATATAATAATAGTAATAATTATTTTTCTCTCCAAGACTCGGTTTTTAAACGTATTACAAAATTTATTCTCGAAAGATTACTTAATCGTATAATAGTGTAGTTAGCCGAAAAATTCAGCCGAAGGCGCAGTCTATTCATCACACCATACATGTGATAAACAGCGTGGACCGGTCTAGACCTATCCTTTTTTGGTATAAATATATATGTCGATCATTAACCAGCAATAAATGTCACGCCCGTGAAAATATTTTTACTGCGCCTTCGGCTGAATTTTTTCGGCTAACTACACCATAATCTTAATCGTATTTATTATATGCAGTATATCACCTGTCAAATAACTAAATTATGCTACTAATCTTGGTGTGGGAAAATAATTCGCCATGCGCCATACAAATAAATTTTCTTTTTTTTCGTATGAACTTCCAAATTATAATCTCATATTCAGAAATCTTTTTTTTTTTTTTTTTTTTTTTGATAACGTTTTTTTTTTCTGGTTATTTTTGGGAATATTCAAGAATTTCATTTAAGATGACGATCATTCATATACATGACAATCCTGATTTCCGCATATTCGCGTACGTACGACTTTCTTATCTCTTCCGATAAAAAAAAGAGGTTATAAACATGCATTATTTTCTTATCATTTATCATTTTTTTTTTTTTATTTTTATTTTTTTTTTTTTTCATTTATTGTGTATTTATAAATATTATTCAGTTTACGTTCATTATACACAATTGATGTTCGTAATTTAAATTTTACATTTTGTACTAACATTAAAATAACAGTCATGTAATTTTAAGTTTAATCCTTTTAAATTTTTATTATCATGTTAAAAAGCTTAGGAAAGTTATGGTATGCCTCTTTCATATACAAATTAGCTCAAATAAATTCTTTAATTCTTTCATACGCTGTCGAAGTTACTTTTTGGTGATCACTCATAAAAGTTAGAGTATATATATCTGTTGGTTTATTTTCACATGATATAATATTTTCAGAATAATTCTAATAATTCTAAAAAACATTAACTATTCTACGGACAATAACAATAATATGCTCCGATCGAGTCCTATTTGGTATTTTTTTTTTTTCACATTAATTCGATAATGAAGATACCAAATTGATTTCGAGTTGTATAACCTCAGATGCTTTTTATATCACTCTCGCAAACTTTTCATATCCCCTTCCTTCAAAAAATTTTTTTTAAGAGGCATACTGCGCAAAGTCACAAAACCATCTTTAAAGATGTCATTCTATGATGATGACGACGATGATGATCAGATGATGATGATAGACCACTTTTATAAAAATAAATTATCGGTTTCAGCTGAAAAGAGTTTTACATAGACTATAATGAACATATGCAATTTGGATCAGAAAAAATATTTTTAAATCTTCATTTCCATTATATATTAGACCGTGTTGATTCAGGTTGATCTTACTCCATTGAAAGGTTCAGCTAGTTCAGATTATACGTTATATAACAATCATGAATCTAAAATTTCAGCTGAATTACTAGTAAAGATGATAATGATTTTAAAATTGAAACAAAATGGGTGTAGAGTTTGTATCCGTTGTTTGAACGGATATAAGTTAATAGAGTGATTATCCAAGATTATAGATAAGGATCTGCGAATTTGGATGGTTTGGCGGATTGTCGTTAAGCCAGTGATCACCTATAATAATAAAGTTTTAATAAATTACCTTTCGTAATAATTGATTTAAGAATTCAGATATCCGGATAAATGGATAACGGATACAAACTCTAAATGGCGAAATGATTGAATCAGATATTAACAGTTCTAAAGATAAAATTGAAGCGTTTATAAAATTGGGTAAATACGCTGAATATTGATACTGATGGTTTCAAATAAAGATACAGTTGAAACTCAATCACATTTGGACGAGCCGTATCACAACCGAGTTATATTACTTTAAGATACGACATATTAGAACTGGTAAATGTGCCGTAACTGGAATATACATATCGTATTTATTGAATTTATCTTAAAAACATATTATATATTAAATATAGTGTGAGTCACTAAACTTGCAGGATTGTAGTCAAGAATTTTATAACTAGTACAGGATATAGGAGAACATAGTTAAACTATTTATACTCAACGGCATCATTGGCTGCAATAAAGTTACGGCACTAAATGACATTAATGACAAATTAGGATTCATAAGTCTTTGTCGAACTGTGGCCAAATTCATTGGGACAGTTCCAACTGAATCACTAGCGTCAATTCCAAAATTGAGAATGGTTGAGTCAGACATTAACGATGCCACAGCTAAATTGAAGCAAATAATTTCAGGTTTACTTGAAAACAGAAAATAGTTGATCTTACTTTTTTTTAAAAGTGTAGGTTCAAGCCGTTCTCAAGCGCCCCCCTCAATGTGATTGGCCATTGATTGAAATAGTGCTCAAGGATTACAATCAATTGAGTAAAAATGGCAAGCAACACGAGGAAATATGATACAAATTAGGAAAAATAGCACTTTTTAACCAATCAGCACAACTCTATGAAAAAAAAAGATGGTTCGTAGCTCCAGGTTTTTTTGATTTAAATGGTCATCATAATTTGCCTTTTTAGTCAATGATTAACCCATTGAGGGAGGCGCTTGAGAACGGCTTCAGTTAAAGAAGATGAACTAAAAATAGAAGCAAAAGTTCAATAGTGCATTGTTATGACTTTATGAGGCTTATGAGCTAAAGATAAAAACGTAATATTCACGTTGTTAAGTACAACAGTAGAAAGTGAACTTGAAATAGATAAAAATATGTTATTAACGTTATTATCTGGTTATTATCCTGTTAAATGCTCCAACTAAACGTATGTCGCACGATTCTTACCCACAGGCTAATAAAAGTTTAAAATGACCATGTTAAAAAAAATATGATTAAGAATAATTTAAAAAGATTTCAAAATATCTTCTCCAAATATTAGAAAACTAGCATTAAAAATTTTAATATCATTTTAGATTAATTAATAGCTTTAACTGCATACTATAAACCACCTTCCGATATTTGATGGTCACAAACTGAACTTTTATTAGTAAAAGAATTTCTGTACATATCAGCTGATCAGAAAGGCTTAAATATTTAATTTAATCAATTTTTCAAATCAGCAGATATGACTTGAATGGGTAAGTGTGCGACACACACGACAAGATTATATACCAGATTAACGAAAATGACGTGAAATTTAAATTTTTTTGCACATATTCAAAAATACAATAATTTCATAAAATTCATACTTTCATAACTATTAAAAGAATAGAAAGAATTTATAGGCACAAATAAATTTAGATTAGATTATGTTGAACATAATATTTTTATTGTTTAACGTTACATTTGAACTTATTTGATCCGTATATTTCCGTAATAGACAATTATATTCGTATTTATTTATTTATATTTAGAAAATTACATCATAATCAAGGAAAAGACGTATTAAAAAAATTCAGATTTGCCAATTGAAATAGAAAAAATTAAATATAATTTAAGCGGGATTTGCGTATTAAAAAAATTCAGATTTGCTAATTGAAATAGAAAAAATTAAATATAATTTAAGCGGGATTTGCGTATTAAAAAATTCAGATTTGCCAAAATAACGAAAGACGATAAGGAAAAAAAAAGCTTAAAAAAAATGTTTATGAAAATATATAAACAAATTACAGTACATCATTATAAGGAAAATACAAAACAACATTAATAATAATAATAACAAAGATTATTTATAATATGGTTTTTTTTTCAAATTGATCAACCTCCAATTTAATGTAATGATTAAATTCTTGAATTTATATAATCACATAGATTCTTATATATTAACTTATTGTTTCTGGTCGTAGAATTCCATAACTCTCTTACAATCTCATCGATAATGCACTTTTCGTATGCGTGTTGGGATTGTTTTCTTACAAAATAATTTAATAACGTAGTACATCTTATGAGAACGTTTCTACGAGATGTTTTTGGTCTAAACGACTTGACAATATCCTCAATATCGTTAGGGGTGTTAATTGGCGGCGGAAAAATTTGAATCCCATTACCAATTTCTTGACGTAGCATCTGTAGCATCTCTTGAGGGATAGTCATTATTATTTATTAAAATAATTATTTTAAAAAAAATTTTTTTTTTTATTTTTTTGATATTTTTTTTTAACTTTTTCTTCTGTATTTTTTTTTTTTTCAGGTTTTAAGAAAATTTCGTCATTTTATAAAAAAAAATTATAATAAAGCATGATGGTATGTATCTTGATCACAGAGTCATATGATCCAAATTTATCTTTATATGTAAGATGGAATGCATTCTGGACTTCGCCGATTCAGCATGCAGTATTGAACGAGAGTACTGTGTACGCTTCATTAATTATTATACGTATTTATATATTGTTTTGATTGTTAATTACCATAAATAGAAAGAAAATTTTGCAAGTAGATTGATTTTTCTCCCAGTAACACTTTGATTAGTAATCGTATAACTAGAGATTTTTATCCAATATCAACAAATAGGTATGATATTTGACATGTTTGACATGTTTAGCCACTTGGCACAAATAATTGTGTCATGAGGACCTCAATATATGTATATTGAGGTCAGAGGACATTGGTTTTTAACAAGGTCAGTATGCAAAATTTATACTTAACCCCAAAAATAAGCAACCCAATCTCTTGGCTCTATATCATATAATTTTTATTGTATAGTTTAAATTATATCTTCGGATCTTGCTGATCCAAAATAACTATAAAAATAGGCTACCAATTATATATTATTTTTGTTCTTCATCTGTCTACTACAAGAACGATTAATATAGTGGTTAATTTTGTACTACAGATGCATACTACCTTCCTAATTTACCTTCTTAGGATGTATAGTACATGCAATGTTTTAAAACCCTTTGTAATTATTTATGACTTGAATTAAGTGAAATAGAGATGCAGATCAATTAATGTATTTAAATCATTAATATATGTAGCAGTGATGGCACGTATTTTAAAACAAGATATTTTAAAACAAGATGTTTTAAAACAATTTAAATCAGTTTTTTATTGTTTTAAATCATTGATTAACATGATGCATGATTATTATAATAATAATAGAGATTTACAAGGTCTGAAAGAATAACAACTAATAATCAGGGGAGAAAAAAGAAGTATATGATAGGACCTTAGCTTAATTACTTACACTATGACAAACCGCTCCAGTCATCCATCGCCTATCAAATTATTTTTTTATTTTTTATTCGCTTTACATTTTTGTTTAAAAAGTGTCACACAAAAAATCTACTTGCGAATATGGGAAATTTATATAAATCACCGAAATTTTCTTTGATGAAGTTTTAAAAACGATTTCCTTGAAAAAAAAAAAAAAAAAAAAGACTTAATAAATAAATCGCAGCTCATTATTCGTAAAAATATGTCACAAAAAATAAGTACACGCGGGACGCCTCCATATATTAAAAAAATTGTTCTCAATAGTAGTGGCAACAGGAGAGTTAGAAGAAAACCTCCTAAATTTTGCCCTAATTGTAAGGAGACAAATGATTGCGTTAAAATTATTTCCAGTTAAGTAAATAAAATTGAAGAGATCGTCAACAATTTGTACACAAATTTACCAAAGAAGATTTTCTACTTTAAATGCAAAATTTACTTTAAATAATGTTCCATGTGAAGTGGAATATGATTTATCAAAGTTCACTTTAGAAAACTTACAAAAATTAGTAATTTTTACAACACAAAATGCGATTATAGTACCGGAAATAATGAATATCCATCTTCTATATATTCAAAATCTTCCTTTCCTTCTACCACTTCTACATCTAGCGACTAAATTTCTCGAAATTCTATTATATTTTAAAACTTTCGTATTATTTTCAAAGAGTTTTTTTTATCGAAGAAATCCATTTTTGATTTAAATAACTGATATTTTCGATATTTCGATATTTTAGGAAAATATATATATTTTTTTTTTTGCTTTATTTTAAGATATTTTATTGATTGATCATTTTGATCTGCTGATTATTATGCATATGATTAAAATTCTAAATATAGAAAACCAAAAAAAAATAAACAAAAGAGATTTATGTTATGGTAAACAAAGAATCGTAAACATGGAAATATTTCGATTTTATTCAACAATAAAAATGACCAGACCATATTAGTAAAGATTAAAATAAAATTGGCAAAATATATTCATTAAAAACTTTGAAACTTAGGACAATTGTTACGCCTGGTCTTAAAATTTGATTGGTAATTACACGCGACGTGATAAATGAGTTTATTTATACACAAAAAAGTCTATTAAGCTTAAACTTTTATATGAAGTATGGAAAATTTTTTGATTGCTAATGTTCTTTCTAAATTTTGTTATACGAAAAAATAAATAGATTTGACTAACAGTATATTATAAAAATTTTAATTTCTGATATTAATCTTTAGTATTAAAGCATAATTTTTTGTTTCTCTTTTTTAGAGAAATAAACAAAATCAATGAAAACCTTGGAAAGGCTCATTCAGTAAGTGGTAAAAATAGTGATTTTTTTTACATAATAGAACGTTCAATATTTTATTTTTCTTTATTTTAGGAAATAAAGCGGAACCTTTGGAAGTTTTTACGTAAAAAGAAGAACAAATACTAGCATTTTTGCTTTCTTTTTTTAAGGTAAACGAAACAATTCCCTTATAAAGATCAATACTGTAAGTAAAAGTAAAGTGAAATACAAGTTTGTTTTACAAAAAAAAACATTAGAAATATTGTTTTCTTTTTGGGGAAATTAAGCAAAACCTCAGTAAAGCTCTATTTTAGTAAGTGGAAATGAGGGAATGTTTCTTTGTTATGTGAAAAATTGTTAGAACATTTCTAATGTTCCCTTCTGCCCTTTTTTCTATAGGAATGGGTTTTGCAATGTGTGGTATAAATGGGCTTTCTCTTTGCTTTCCATTTGTCTAGGACTTGTGGTAACTGAAGCTGGTTTATTTGATGCTGATACGTTTTGTTGATTGCCATGTATTAACTCAATTTTTTTTTTTTATCTTATATTTTTTTCATTTCTCATTAGTTTGTCTTTATATTTAAATCTTGACGAATGATAAAGGAATTCTGATAATGCATTAATAACAATTCGATTACCGTGAGCTATGACATGATTTTGATTATTTTTTTAATTAGAATTAATTTTTTAAAACATTGATTAGTGATCAATAGTACCTAATAAACATCAAATAAGGATGTGCTACAATGAGTGAATGATAGTAGCAAGAGAAGAGATCCTTGAAGCCGCAGAACCCTTTTAATCACTTATTCTTATGCATTAGTTTATTCATTATGACATTAATAATGCGACTTACTCCGGTTATCTTCATTGGTACATTTTGTTCCTTATTTTTTTTTAAAAAAGTTGATTTTAATTGTTAATATATTCAAATAATGGTTGATTTTTTTAATGAATTTGACTTTCTTGCTCCTTTAAATGATTTTCTTTGGTACTTTCAACGTTTTTACCAGAATAATTATGTAAGCTGAATTCACGTTAGCATAAAATGCTTTATCCTATAATAATATTGTAATAGGACGTTAGCCCTAAAATGATCATAAACGATTTTATTAAATTATTGCATTATTAAACCACTAATTATTTTATCTGTTAAAAATGTTTCTTTGTTATCAGTTATATTATCGTTTTACACTTTATAATATGTTCTTTTTAATATATTCTTTTTTATACATAATCAACGAAACTACGTGGATTGAACTTTTGTAAATCTTATCTAGAAACGAACAAAAAAAAATAATAATAATAATAAAAAAAAAAAATATTACAATTTCGAGATTTTAAAATTAAACAGTTTAAAAATTTTTATAACATTAAAAACTTAACTTGATACAGTATCTTAGTTGTTAATTATTTAAAAATTCAACGCACTAAAATTAATTGTAAACTTATTTTCTTCGTCCATATGCTACAAAAGTACAGATACAGTATAATAATTCTTTTTTTTTTTTTTATACGATACAATAAATTGAATGTTCATTAATTTGACTACAGGTATCTTAATAAAAAATGAAATTATTTAACCTATTTTATTTAAAATTTAATTACTTTCTTTCTTATAATTAAATATTAATCCAATATTTAATGTTCGTCTATTATCATATTTTATATTGTACTATTTGTGTAACTTGCGATCACATGTTTTTTCAAACAAAATGAACTACCACTAAAATTTTCATAATGACTACCATTTGAAATAAATTACTAGTTTATGTAGCAATTCATGGATCATATTCATTGACATACTATTAATTAATATTTACGATGACACACATAAATTATGAATTTCGAAAACAAACGGTTCTCGCCGATAATTCTCTCACAGATGATGAAAAAACCGAAGCAGTATAAGTTTTACAAATTGGACATCTGGAATTTGATATTTAATTAGTACAGAAATGCCAAATAGAAACATATGTTCCATATAGAATAATTGAATGGATCCCGTATGATAATTTAGAAGATATGAAATATCTAACAAGAGGCAGATTTCTGAAAGTTGGATTTATGAAAGATATTAATTTTTGTTCTTTAGAATTCTATTCAACATAAGATTCGGATATATGAATGTAGTATTTAAAAGTTTAGAATATGTTGAAAGTACAAATCAAAGTTGGTTTGAAAAAGTATGTAACATAATTATTATTAAAAGTATTAAAATTTTAAACCAGATTTTAAATCTTACATTGAAACTCTAAATTCATAAATTTTTAATCATAAGTAATAAATATGAAGATATTGCCAGTTGCCATGGTTTGACAGAAGATCCATCAAATGGAAATTATATGCATGTAATTTTGAAAATGGATATTGATTTAGGGATTGGAATCGATTCCTATAATTAGAATCGATTTTAGAATCGATTAATCGCGATTAATCGTTTCTCAATTTCGATTCTAAAATTCGATTTTTGATTCCCGATTATTCGCTTATAATAGATTGTACATCATCGGATTTGCGGTTAAAGATGGTCATCAGTCCTGAAAGACCAGTTTTACACCTTTAAAATGATAGTTCGGATCTTGCTTAGAACCACGGCTTTTCCGTTTTAGTTAATTCTGGTCAGACGCATAGTAGTGTCGGCCAGAATTACCAAATATATAATATCACGTGATATATCACAAAAGTTTAGGGGTGAGAGTTCTACACAACCTTGTAATTCGGGTGGCACTATAGTTTCGATTTTACGATAATCGAGTTTAATTCGATTTTCAATTAATTCGATTTTGGTAGAATCGAGATAATATTCACAAAAAATCATACATAATCAACTCACAAATTTAAATATTAAATTATTGTTCCACTTTATTTATTCATAAAGAAAATGCATAGAGATTTAAATTCTAGAAATATACAAACTAAAGTGATTTGGATTTTGTGTGGACCTACTGATAAATTATCAAAATGTATATATGGAAAATCTCCCTTACATAGCGCCTGAAATCATTGCTGGAAACTGAAAGAATATACTTTTAAATCTGACATTTATAGTGTTGCAATGTTCATGTGGGAAATTTCATTTGGATAACCACTATTCTTAAATTACGCAAATGATTATGATCTTGATTTATTTATTTAAGAAATGATTGATATTCAAAAATTACTGTACAACATTTAAGAGGACCGATTAATCATTATCGCCGTTTTCAAAATGGTGTAGGCTATTTATTCGTGATTGAATATCCGAATACCAATATTCGTCCGGTATTTATCCATTTTTTGTTCGGATTATATCCGGTTTTCGTCCGGTTTTCGGCTTGCTTTTTTTTTTATTCAGATATAACTGCACATATCATTTTGAAAACGGCGATAATGGTAAACAAAATCATTAAGAAAATTTAAAGAAAAAAAATTATCAAATTTATAAATACTTTAGAAATTTCTATCATTTATCAGTTATGCAAAGTTATAATAATAAATATTTATTTTTCTTTAACAGTTAATAAATGAAGAAGTATATAATTATCCAAACTTTCATTCAGAAGAGTAAGATGAAATAGAAATTCCTAATGGTTGGTTTTGAAATGTAACGTTTATTTTACTTTACTAATTTGATTTTCCTTTTATTTTTTAGATGAATTTTAAATTATTTTATTTTATTAAATTAATCAACCATAAATATATTTCCGCCGTCATGTTTATCATAAAGTTTTTACATTTATTGAACACTAAAATGAGTAACAAAACATTTTGCAAAATACTAGTACTTCTTATGAGACTGCTAGTGTATAGTACCAGGAGAGAGACACTTTCGCCTTTTATCTATGTAGAAATGTAACAAGTACTCTTATTATCACTGTTCTCAAAACGGTTGATGTTGTTATGTTTAGAAGAAAAAAAAGAAAACCGGAAACCGGACGAAAACTAGACAAAAAATGGACGAAACCCGGATGAATATTGGTATTCGAATATTTAATCACAAATAAATAACATTAACCATTTTGAAAACGGCAATAAAATAAAAATATAAACTGTTTTAAAAAAAAAAAAAAAGAAAAGAAAAAAAAAATTTTTTTTTTTTTATTTTCACTTTTTATCGCCGTCGAAAACCGATATTCATCGGGTTTTCATCCATTTTTTTGTTCAGTTTTCATCAGGTTTTCGTCCGGTTTTCGGGTTTCTTTTTTTTTTTTTTTTTATTCAGATATCACTTCGAAAACGGCGATAAATGACAATACTTAATTCAGTTGAACAAAAGTTTATAACAGATAAGCTAAATGGTGTATGAAGATCATGATCATGGATTTACTATAAAAAAAATACCATTTAACCACCACAAATCCATCATAAAGAAAAATAATTTTTTAAATATACAATTTATTTAATTTTTGCGTAAAATAATTTGATCGAAAATAACAATAACTGATAAATAACAATATTTTTAAAAATAATATAACTGAAAGTCTGAAACAATTTTTTTTTTTTGCGTAATAAAATAGACAAATTCTGGGCACTAAATTCCAGATAAATTCTAGACAAATTATAAATTGAATCAGACAAATTAAAGGAATTAATGACGATTTTTTTTAAATTGGCTTCATCCTATTCTAATATTACAATTCCCCACCCAATAACCATTGTACAAATATTTTCCAAATATTTCTGAAACTATAGCGCCGAAAAACAGCTATCATAATAAACTCGTGTTACCGTTGTTCTGTGGATCCCCTTATCAACGGAAAACAATAAAAGATAAGGTTCTCGAGTTTCAACTAAACTTATTTTATAGTGACAATAAGTAATATATGAATATTTATTTAATGCTCAATTATCAAGTAATCTGTATTCATTGATACGGAACAACTTTTAAATATTTTTCTTCGCTGTAATAATAATAAATAACAAAATTCATAACTAGAATAATTATTTGTTCTTAAACTCTTTGAATTATTAAAAATTTGCCAAGTTGAAATGAACGAAGATTCAAGAAATTTTCATTTTTTAAAAAATCAAATCAATTAAATGAGTATAATGTTCATCAAAAAAGATGGATCTATCATTCTTCTTTTGAGATCAAATATTTGATAAGATTTTACATTGTATGAATTATAATAGTAATGTGGTTTCTACGTGATCATGATCTCTGTGCGATCATTAATGATCGGACTATAATAATAAATATATTGTATATATTAATTAATACCATTTCAAAATTTTTTTTTTCGATCTAGAACGAAGTTAAATATTATTTAATTTGTTCCTATCATTATTATTTCTCATCTATTTGTGATATGATTGAAATTTTTATCTTATAATTAATTACCTGAACCCGAATTTAAGCGATGCGCGGCAGTTCTTGCTAATTTTAGCTTATCTTTTTTAGCTTATCTTATGATTTTCATCAAATGGTTTCACAAGTGTATTGTACCCATTGCTTATCGTTGATTAAAACTAAAAGAAATTCTTTTTTATTCGATGAAAGAAACCCCTTTTTAATTTCGATGCGTCTGCAGAATTCCGGCAGTAACGGAATGAGTTTCATTGGTACAAATAATTTTTTATAATTAATTTTTCTGATCTTAAATCAAAAAAAAAAAAAAAAAACTCTCGGAAAACATCGTAATTGATAGGCGATAAGAAAAATTTTTTTTTTTTGTTTCTATTCTAAATTTGGTTATAAATTGCTTATCTAAATTAATAATACCTTTTGACATGCTTGATTCACGTGGATCTACATTTTCTAGAAACTGTTCCGAACATTCACAATGAGCATGTCATCAAGGTTTCATATCATATTTTATAATCGTAATCTTCTCAAACAGAAGAAAATGTTTTGTCTTGTAGAAGTAGTTCAACTAATCAACAAATATGCAAGTTATTCATAAAAAAATCAAATAATTTATAGGACTAAAGGTCAATTAAGCTTAGAGAAAAATAATAATTATGTCTATTATATTTTTATTAAGACTTTGTTGTTAATATTTTTTAAACGTATTACAAAATTTATTCTCGAAAGATTACTTAATCGTATTTATTATGTGCGGTACATCACCTGTCAAATAAACATATAACTAAATTGTGCTACGCCTAATCTTTGTGTGGGAAAAAAATCCAGCCATGCGCCATGAAAATAAATTTCTTTTTCCTTCCAAGAACGTTATTATAATCTCATATTTGGAATCATTTTTTATTTTTTTATATCGTTTTTTTTTGTATCATTTTTTTTTTGTATCGGTTTTTTTTTTTTTGATATCGTTTTTTGGGGGGTATATTCAAGAATTTTATTTTAACAACGATGATCTTTCATATATCCGGCTGCATATTCGCGTACTGTACGTACCACTTTCTTATCTCTTTCCAATAAAAAAAAAAAAAAAAAAAAAAAAAAAAAAAAAAAAAAAATAGTAGTTATAAAAATGACATTATTTTCATTTATTATTTATCATTTTTTATTTTTTATTTTTTTTTTTTTTCATTTATATTACGTATTTATAAATAAATACTAATCAGTTTTACGCTCATTATTCTAATTGATGTTCGTATAAAATCACCCAATTTAAATTTACATCTTGTACTAACAATAAAATAACAATCATGTAATTTTAAGTTTAATCCTTTTAAATTTTTATTATCAAGTTAAAAAGCTTAAGAAAGTTACGGTATGCCTCTTTCGTGTACAAATTAGCTCAAATAAATTCTTTAATTCTTTCATACGCCTGTCGAAGTTACTTTTGGTGATCACCCATAAAAGTTATAGTATATTTACCTGTTGGTTATTTTTACATTATATAATATTTTCAGAATAATTCTAAAAAAAATTAACTATTCTACGGATAACAATAATAGTATACTCCGATCGAGCCCTATTTGGTATTTTTTTTTCATATTGATTCGATAATGAAGATACCAAATTGATTTCGAGTTGTATAACCTCAGATATCATTCTCGCAAACTTTTAATGTCCCTATTCCTTTAAAAAAATTTTTTTAAGAGGCATACTTCGCAAAGTCACAAAACTACCTTTAAAAGATGTCATTCTACGATGACGACGACGATGATGATCAGATGATGATGATAGACCATTTTTATAAAAATAAGTTATCGGTTTCAGCTGAAAAGAGTTTCACATAGACCATAATGAATATGCTACAATTAAAATCAAATTTGGTTCAGAAAAAAAAATTTAAATCTTCACTTTATCTAAATCAGACCGTGTTTACCTCATCTAAGGTTGTTGATTCAGGTTGATCTTACTCCATTGAAGAGTTCAGCTGAAATTATTAATTTAGAACGCAAATTGCTTAAAGATTATATCTAATGATTCAGCTAGTTCAGATTATACATTATATAACAATCATGAATCTAAAATTTCAGCTGAAATTACTAGTAAAGATGATGATGATTTTAAAATTGGGTAGAATGATTGAATCAGATATTAACGGCGGTTCTAAAGATAAAATTGAAGCGTTTATTGAAATATTAAAAATAATGATTTAAAATTGGGTAAATGTGCTGTATCAGATACTGATGGTGTCAAATCACAACTTAGTTACATTACTTTAAAATACGGTAAATGTGCCGTAACTGGTATAAATACTGCAAACGTAACTTGTGAATATATCATATTTATTGAATTTTTAAAAATTTTCTAAAAAACATATTATATATTATAAAGGATAAATATAGTGTGAGTTACTAAACTTGCAGGATTGTAGTCAAGAATTTTATAACTAGTACAGAAATAGTTATACTCAACGTCATCATCGGCCACAGTCGACGCATCACACATTGGGATTCATAAGACTCTGCCGTAACTGTGGCCACAATCCGCTATATTCCGACAAATTCATTGGGACAGTTCCAACTGCATCATTAGCGTCAATTCCAAAATTGAAGCAAAAGCGAGAGGAATGATTGAGTCAGATATTAACGATGCTACAGCTAAATTGAAGCAAATAATTCAGGTTTACTTGAAAACAAAGAAAATCATCAATCCAAAGTGTAAGTTCAGTCGAAGAAGATGAACTAAAAACAGAAGCAAAAGTTCAAGAGTACATTGTTATAAGCTAGAGATAAAAATGTGATATTCAAGTTGTTAAGTACAACAGTAGAAAGTGAACTTGAAATAGATAAAAATATGTTATTAACGTTATTATCTGGTTATTATTCTGTTAAATGTTCCGACTAAACGTATATCGCACGGTTCTAACCCCTAGGCTAATAAAAGTTTAAAATGACCATGTTAAAAAAGTATGATTAAGAATAATTTAAAAGGATTACAAAATATCTTTTTTACTAAAGATTAGCATTAAAAATTTTATCATCATTTTAGATTAATTAATAACTTTAATTGCATACTACCACTTTGATAAGGAGCGTAACCTCCCGACATTTAATGGTCACAAACAAAACTTTTATTAGTAGAAAAATTTCTGTACATATCGGCTGATGAAAAAAGTCTCCAAATCAGCCGATATGACTTAAATGGGTAAATGCGACACATATGACAAATTTCCCGTTCCTAAATAATAACTTAATACTTCGTTCGCCAGCACGATTATACAATACTATATACCAGGTTGACGTTAATGACGTGAAACTTGTCAAGATTTTAATTTTTTTGCACATATTCAAAATACAATAACTTCATAAATTAACTAGTAAAAGAATAGAAAGAATTTACAGGCACCTTAAATTAGATCATGTTGACTATTATGTTTTTATTGTTTAACGTTAACGTTACATTTGAATCTATTTGATCCGTATATTGCCGTAAATAGACAAACATATTATTTATTTATTTATTTATTTATATTCAGAAAAATACTCATACAGTACAAGGAAAAGACTTTTCCGAGAAAAAAAAAATCTTAGCATGTTTAAAAATTCAGATTTTGCCGATTAAAGAAAGGAATTTGCTTATTAAAAATTCAGATTTGCCAAAATAATGAACGATAGTTATCATTATCATCTATAAAGAATACAAATAAGAATATAAAGTTTATAATCTATATATCTAAACAAGTTACATGATAAAATAAAAATACAAAACAATATTAAATTAATTTGGACATTTTGCTTCATTTGAAAAAAAAAACTATATTCTAAATAATATTTCATTAGAATATTATTATGATTAATGATTAAATTCTTGAATTTATATCATCACATAGATTCTTATATATTAATTTGTTGTTTTTGGTCATAGAATTCCATAACTCTCTTATAACCTTATCAATAACACACTTTTTGTATGCTTCTTGAGATTGTTTTCTAATAAAATAACTTAATAACGCAGTACACCTTACGTGAATTTTTCTGCGAGATTTTTTTGGTTTAAATGACTCGACAATATCCTCAATATCGTTAGGGGTGTTAATTGGTGGCGGAAAAATTTGAATCCTATTAGAAACTTCTTGGCGTAGCATCTCGACTTCTTGAATGATAGTAGTCATATTATTATATATTATATATATATTAGAATAATTATTAAAATATATGAAATTTTTATAAAGAAAGAAATTTTTTTTTTTTGTTTGATAATTTTTTTTTTTTTTTTTTTTTTTTTTTTTTTTTTTTTTTTTTTTTTTTTTTTTTTTTTTATTTTCGAAAATTCATTCATTTATAAAAAATATTTTGATCACAGAGTCATATGATTCAATTACACGAGTAACTAACGCGTGCTTTAGGAATATTTTGGCTTTTAAGATAGCGTTTTACATTCCGGTCTTAGCCGACTCATCACTATTGAACGCGAGTACTCACTAATTATTATACGTATTTAATTAGTAATCGTGTAACTGATTTTATCCAACATCAAAAAATTTGCTTTCTAGCCACTTGGCACAAATAATTATGTCACGAGGACCCCAATATATATATATATTGAGGTCAGGGGACATTGAAATTTTTACTAATAGCTGTATGCTAGGGTTTTGATAAGGTCAGTATGCAAAATTTACACCTAAACCCAAATAGTAATCTCTTGACTTTATATCATATAATTTTTATTGTATAATTTCACTGATCAAAATAACCACAATAACAATTTGTCTGTCTTACAACCAGAACGATTAATATAGTGGTTAATTTTTTAGTACATGCAATGTTTTGTAACTATTTATAACTTGAGTCAAGCGAAATAGAGATGCAGATCAATTAATGTATTTAAATCATTTATCGCAGTCATGCGAATATAATACATATAGCAGAGATGACACGTGTTTTAAAACAAGATATTTTAAAACAATTTAAATCAATTTTTTATTGTTTTAAAAAAGTTGATCGACATGATGCATGATTGTTATAATAATAACAAAGATTTATTTTCTTAGTTTTTGACAAATCTTTGGAACCAGATAATTTTGAGAAAGTTATTTTACCATATCTTGAAAAGGTTTATACATTTGAAAATGCAGCATACAGTATGTGGGTATTTATGAATGCTTTATTAATAATTTTTAATACTTTTTCTAATATACTTCATTTACATTAAAGATTTATGGAGTCTTGAACTTGCTGCCGGGTCTTTTCAATTCCAACTTCTTCAGCTGCTGCTGAACGCAACTGTCCAACTTTGGATTCATTTATAGCAAACTTCGTGCACGATTAAATAATGACAGAGTAAAAAAAAAACTTGTGACTCACTATCAAAATTTAAGAATTCAAAGGGAAATTAGCGAAGATAGTTGGTTTGAAGGTGATGAAACTAAATAAATATGACGAAAATTAAATAATTTAATTGAAATATAAAAAAGTGCCTAAAAATTAGAAAATATTAGCGAAGATTGTTTGAAAATAACGAAGAAAAATTTTGCTGAAAAATTAACATATATATTGTATATTAATAAGATGCTTAAATTTTTATTACAAATATGTATTACGTAGTAAAGGTTAGTAAAGGTTTTAAAACATGTTTAAACCATGTTTTTTGCCATCCCCGAATGCATAAATGAATGCATATATGTATCTACCAAATATTTATTAAAATACACAATCGATAATATGTCATTGGTTAAAATCCATATATTTGGGTTTTATGTCATGTGATGTCACTCAAGGAATAAAACAAACAACAAAAAAAAAAAAATTCCGTGAGTTACGACATAATTTTGATTATTTTTTTAATTAGAATTGATTTTTTAAAACATTGATTAGTGATTGATAGTATCCAATAAACATCAAATAAGGATATGATACAATGAAGGAACGAATTCATTTTTAATACTATATATGGAATGTAATATTAGTACTCCTAATCTAGAGTGTGACTTATTATTTATTTATTATTTATTTCATAACCCCCTTTTTACGAACATAGATAGTAGCAAGAGAAGAGATCATTGAAGCCGCAGAACCCTTTTAATCACTTATACTTATGCATTAGTTTATTCATTATAACATTAATAATGCGGCTTACTCCGGTTATCTACATTTTGTATCTTATTTTTTTTTTAAAAAAGTTAATTTTAATTGTAAATATATTCAAATAACGGTTGATTTTTTTAATGAATTTGACTTTCTTGCTCCTTTAAATGATTTTCTTTAGACCTTTACTTCCAACGTTTTTACCAGAATAATTATGTAAGCCGAATTCACGCTAGCATAGAATGCTTTATCCTATAATAATAGTTGTAATAGGGCGTTAACCCTAAAATGATCATAAACGATTTTATTAAATTATTGCACTATTAAACCACTAATTATTTTATTTGTTAAAAATGTTTTCCTTTTATCAGTTATATTATCATTTTACACTTTATAATATATTCTTTTTTATACATAATCAATGTAATTACGTGGATTGAACTTTTGTAAATATTATCTAGGAACGATCAAAAAAAAAAAAAAAAATACAATTTCGAGATTTTAAATCATTTTAAAAATTTTTATAACATTAAAAACTTAACTTAACACAGTATCTTAGCTGTTAATAAGTTTGAATTAATAGTATACCCAATTTTTATGGTAATATGATTAAGTTATTCTACATTAATTTAAAAGTTTTTATAGTATGATGTTTATTTTGCTGAAAAATTATACATTTCTCCATTTTGAAAAAAATTGTACATTTCTCCATTTTGAAAAAAAAATTTTTTAAAAATTTAAAATTATATTTTTTTTAATAATATTATTTTTAATTCAACGCACTAAAATTGTAACCTTATTTTCTTCGTGCGTCCATATGCTACAAAAGTACAAATACAGTAAAATAATATTTTTTTATACGATAAAATAAATTGAATGTTCATTATTTTGACTCAAAGTATCTTAATAAAAAATGAAATTATTTTGCCTATTTTATTTATTTAAATACTTTCTTTCATATTAATTAATATTAATCCAATATTTAATGTTCGTCTATTATATTTTCAGCTATCAATACAATGTTTCGGGCATATACAGTATTTTGAATTGAGGGAATAAAAATTACTGTAAACACTCTCACGGGCGTTGTTACTCGGGATCGTTGTTTACTGTTTTAGTGATAATATTCTATCCCAGAGTGGGAGTTCACTTGGTAAACTCCCCTACGATCGTAACTTTTTGGTTTTTCTTCCAATTTCTAGTTTTATAAAAACAAACTTTGAGAATCAACCTTACATAGATAGATACTCGATAATTTTATAAGAAATAGTATTTGAAATATCGAAAGATTATTTGTGTCTTAATAGATCAGACCATTATCATTATCTCTTAATACAACACCTCCACAAAGATTAATTGTGATTCAGAAGAACTTTTTCACTTGTCTTTACACGAAACGACAGAGCAGAATATATGTTAGTAACATTAATATCGGACCAAATTTCAAGAATTCCAGAAATTTAATTTTCAAATGGTTTATTAGAAACGGCATAAAACTTTAGATATTTTGAGAAAGAAATATACAGTTTAATATTTAAAATTACAACTTATATATACTGTAAAATTTTTCTAATCGCATTATATAAATTACGATATGACTTTTTTTATTTTTAGTTACGATATGGCTTAATTACTTTTAATAGACTACACTAAATTATAAAGACAATGATTATAGTTATTTAGTTTCATAAAAATCATAATTCAAAGGCATTTATTGTACAAACAATTTTAACTAAAGTCATAAAATATTGTTAATTCTCGAAATTAAATTTTGACGTATAATATTGTACATTTAATGATGGAAATTTAACAATATATCCAATGTATTATCTGTTATGTAATTTGAATTAATTAATTAATCATCATTCATTTAACTCAGATGGCATTGTGTTCTTCAAAATTTGTGATCTGCACAAATTGCCGATATGTTAATAGTCTTTGTATTCATTTAAGTGTGATCTCAAGTGATAAAAGAATTACAAAAAACTTTTTCTCACAACTTACTGTCCAAAATTACAACGGATAGTATTTCTTAGGGAATATGTCTCAAACTTTTATTGACTGGACCAAGACTATACAAGAGTTGACCGACAACTTTGTTAGAGGATTTTTACAGGACCTGACGGTCATTTATGGCCGCATAAAACCACCAGTCCTCAACAAATCGCTTCGACTATTACCAAAAGACTCAACGCAAATGTTTAGGTACCGTTCAGCCGGGAAAATTTATTCGTTGGTGGATTTAGATTAGCTTCCTTACCCTTTCTCCAGTACTTTTGTGTATGTAGTAGTCTAAGGTGTTGTGGTGTTTCTCTTTTTTGTCTAACCTCTTTGAGCGGTGCAGACGGATGAGTGTTTCACACTCTAAAACACGGGTTAGTTCCAGCAGCTTGATGTTATAAAGGTTCTTTATTGGAGTACAGGTGTCGAAGTTATCCAATACTCTTTAAATATAGTATCTGTATGGTTTCGATTGAGCGTTTGATAGATAATACTTGTTATCAATTTATTACCTTCTACATGTAATTGATATGTGTATTTTAGTACTTTTCAGTAAAGACTTCCTTTCACAAAACAAAACATTAAAACCCTACGAAAAAAATGCATCCGGAATTCATGCTGAAATTGTCCGGAAAAATAAACAGACAATTTCCGGACGTTTGGTAAATCCGGAAAATGTGCGCGTTTCCGGATGTTCGGAATATGTCCGGGTTCAAATTTGTCCGGAATTTTCCAGAATTCTGAACAATCCAATTTTATCCTGGATGATCAGCAGGAGTTTACCACTTCCTACACGATTAACCAAAGTTTGAATTAACATCATAGATAGCATTTTTGGCTGCTCTTCAATTTTACTTATTACGTCAGGGGGTGGTTATAAATATCAGTTTTGTGCTTTTTGCATTTTTTTAAAATTTAAAATTTTATATTCTTAGAAACATTGTCTAGAATTTGTCCGGAATTTTATTATGTCCGGAATTTGTTGGTTTTATTTGTCCAGAATTTGTCTGGAATGTTTTATGTCCGGAATTTGTTTGGTTTATTTGTCCAGAATATGTCCGGAATATTTTATGTCCGGAATTTGTTGGGTTTATTTGTCTAGAATTTGTCCGGAAAATTTCATGTATAAAAAAAAACTGGGCATGCAAAAAATTCCGGACAGCAAAATAGATCAATTTCCTGGACATTTTCATGACAATTTTTGAAGAACCTGGACAATTTCCGGACATTTTCGTGGACATTTTCCGGACATTCTTTTTTCGTAGGGAAAAATAAAATATCAATAGTTTAGTTTCTTAACAAACTTTATATAATTTGCACTATAAATATAATATTTAAAAACTATAAAAAAAATTTTAAACTTGATTATGAAGAAACGAATATTTTTTTTTGTATACGATTTTTTTTTTTTTGTTGCATGATCAAACTTGCTTTCAAATATTTTAAAAAAAACGGCAATAATAAATAACAATATATCGCGCTAATAATAATCTTTTTGACGTGTTTATTATAATATCAATTGTTCGTCATATGTAAAGTATTAATATCTAATGGTTTTGCTAAAAAATTGAAATGATATTTATCTTAATGATCTAAATCTTTAAAGTTGTATATATATGTTATGCTATCGAAAATGTAAGCTTCAAAAAATTTTTAATGCTGCAACAATAGCTAACATTTTTAGTAAATCTTGATTAAATTAAAAAAAAATTATTTATAATCTAAGAAATTTAAAGCGCATCCCGATTTTTTTTATCCTACTTTTCTAGAAGTATACACGTTTGTTTTTTTCTTGATAAAAATGTTGTAATCCAAACTCAATCATCTGTAAGCTAAGCTCACGTTCCAAACGTTAAAAATATGAAATATTTTCGACAGGGTCAAATTAAAATAACTGATAGAAACTGTCATAATAAAAAAATTTTTTTTTTGTGCCATTAGTAGTAATTATACAAATAATATATGAATAATGTTATAATGAAGATTTATTATATAAATAAAAAGAAGAATTTAAATTACAAACTACTATCTCGCAAAATATTTTGCTACTCATCTTAGTGTTTTAACAATTCACAATAATATATAAATAAACGATAAAACTTTTAAATATAAAGATAATAAATTTTGATTCATTAATTGAACAACTGAAGACAATTTAAAATTCATCTAAAAAAATAAAATAAATCAAACTGCGCAAAACCAATAGGTTTTATTCTGACGTGAGAAATCACTAATCAGGATGTTTGTGGGATCCATCCACTAAAAGTCTCATATTTCGAGTATCGAAACGAAGTTTCATATTCAAACCATTAGGTTTTTGAGAGAAAACGATCATTTTAATTATCTTAATATAAACTGACAGGAGAAAATATTGGACAAATACTGTACACGCATAAAAATCAATGAACACATGACATATATTTTTAATATAACGTGATATTTCACTTGTATTATGGTGGCTGTCACCTATAAACCACACAGTCCGAAATTTTAAATTTATTAATTACTATATATATTTTTTTACTATTTTTACAGTTTTTCAATTACTATTATCACTTATTAAAATTATCAATTTTTGAACATTAATATCACTTAAATTTCTTTATTTGTAAAATAAACCAATAAAAACATGTAGCTTATCTTACTCTATCATTTTACTGATTAAAATTTTCTTCTATATGATTTAGTTCATGATCTATAAGTTATAACAGTTTGAAGTTACCTAATATTATTGTGGTTTATTGGTGACAGCCACCATATACATTAAAAATACATTTTTTTTAGCGTAAAGTGATTCCTAAAAATACTATGCGTTCTAATTTCTAAAGGAAGGGTACTATATAGGACGCTTCAGTTTTACTTGTTTTCCTTTTGTTTCTTTTGTTCTTGTTTCTTTTGTTCCTCTTGTTTCTTTTGTTCCTCTTGTTTCTTTTGTTCCTCTTGTTTCTTTTGTTCCTCTTGTTTCTTTTGTTCCTCTTGTTTCTTTTGTTCCTCTTGTTTCTTTTGTTCCTCTTGTTTCTTTTGTTCCTCTTGTTTCTTTTGTTCCTCTTGTTTCTTTTGCTCCTCTTGTTTCTTTTGTTCTTCTTGTTTCTTTTTTTCCTCTTGTTTCTTCTGTTCCTCTTGTTTCTTTTGTTCCTCTTGCTTCTTTCGTTCCTCTTGTTCTTTTTGTTCCTCTTGTTTCTTTTGTTCCTCTCGTTTCTTCTGTTCCTCTTGTTTCTTTCGTTCCTCTTGCTTCTTTCGTTCCTCTTGCTTCTTTCGTTCCTCTTGTTTCTTTTGTTCCTCTTGTCTCTTTCGCTCCTCTTCATATTCATTTAAAGTTTTAAGATATTCATATGTACCATGACGAAATCCAAAAAATCCTAAAATTTTATTAGGAGTACTCTTCTTTTCTCGGTTGCAATAGGATTCAAGTTTGCTTATACGATTAATATTATTCCTAACATCCGTATCAAAGAATCCGTTGATAGATTTTGGTTTATGTTTACCACCATAAAATATAATTTCATTACCAACTTGAGCATAATTCATTAATGCGTTATAATTATAACCATATTTTCTCATACTCTTATTACAAGTTCTAAATGGCATTTTTGGTACTATATCATTATTTAATACTATACGCCATAATGGTTTAGTTGAATTTCTAGGATTTTTTATTAAAGAATTAAGTTGAGTAGCAAAATGAATATCACCAACTGCAGGACTTGCAAAAGTTACGGCACCTTGAAGTTCCAAAAATTCATGAGAATAATTAATACTTAATAATCTTGCGTAAAATAAAGTTGCGAGCGCACCACCAAGTGAATGACCAGTTATCCATAAATTTGCTTTTTTATCTTGATTTTTAAAAATTTCCGCTTTATGATTAATATAATTGATAATTCTTTGACAAGGATAATTGTCATCAGCTTTTCCTTCATTTATTGGAAATAAACAATTATAAAAACCTCTATGAACTTGACCAGAAAGATAATTTCTAGCATCTACACATTGAAATGTAAGATTACTTAACCATTCAGCAAAATTAGTTGGAGATGTTCCTTTAAAAGTCACGATGATAAAATTTCCTTCAACAGACCAAAACATTCCACAATATGATCCACTATCATCAGAATTTAATTCAGAAATGGTAGTAAAATCAAGATCAAATTTCTCTTTATTATTCATTTTACGAATCTCAAGTTCTATATCTCCTATTTCTTTCTTAATATTTTCTTCATCTTTACCAATCAATTTACAAGTCTTGCGTACTATATCATTAAACAAATTGTCCTTTTTTTCATTATCTTTATAAATCATGTCAAGAAACTTGCGTTTTATATTTTCAAAGAACGTGCTAGAGCCACTGTCTTTTTTTTCAAGAATACTTAATGTTTCATAAATATCTTTATAAACTTTTTCACCACTTCTTAATAATTTCCTAACGCATTTATGAATTTTCGGGGTAATTATCCTATTGCGTTTGTAAACCAAATTAGAGAAAAAAAGTAACGTCTTTAATGTTTTGAGTTTATCATTAGTTTCTATTAAAAAATTTAAAATAGGTATTAGATTATGAATAATACAGTAACAGTAACGGTAAATTATAAAATAATAATATACAACAAACATCATATATAGACAGCATGGTGCTTACCTAGTGAGCATAGTAGGTCCTTTCCTTTTCCTAATAACACCATTCCTTCCATAGCATCTAAAATAAATAAAATGTATTACTTTCATATTATGCTACATACAGTACAGTACAATATAACAATACTTACGTCCTTTCCATAAACATTCATCACATTTATTACATTTTTCATATACTTTACATTTTCTACATTCTTCACATTCATGTTGAAAAATTGATTCTTTTCGACATAAAAGATAAATTTTTGAATAAACCGAATAAACCGAAAGAAAAATTCCCGTTATGAATAATACAACAATAGCTATCAAAAAAAAGTTAACCA
The DNA here is from genome assembly GCA_015698045.1 of Rhizophagus clarus. Classification (NCBI taxonomy): domain Eukaryota; kingdom Fungi; phylum Glomeromycota; class Glomeromycetes; order Glomerales; family Glomeraceae; genus Rhizophagus; species Rhizophagus clarus. The sequence continues at coordinate 876,207 of BLAL01000047.1, read as the reverse complement.
TAAGAAAAAAGTTGATAGGGTGTCTAATTATTAAAGTCCAATCCATATATATAGCGATAAATAAATAGTCTATGACATGAATGATGTAAAGAAAGAATGCCGAATGATTAGTTGGACGAAAAAATGAACTATAATTATGACTGTAAAGTAAATCTTCAAATCTATTTGTTTCATCTTGAGTAAAGTCAAATGAATACGATTAAGATGATTAGTTTAGTTGAACATAATAATTTCAACTTTTCAATGAGATTTATACTAGTATACCTTCGGTAATATCAAACATATTTTACGATAATTTTAATAAACGGTTATGATTTTAGTAGTATTTGTATTTGATAGTCGTATTTGAAAATATTGGTTGTTAACCGCTTGTTAACCGATTTTTGAAAAAATTAGCGGAGGATGAAATTTGTCACTTTAAATAGATTTTTCGAAAAAAAAAAAGAACACAGTAATTATTTCTAAATATAGTTTAATTATATGAGATTAAAGTAGTCGTCGCTTAATATGTTCGCTATGTAATCTGCGGAGTGTTACAAAATAAATTAAACTATATCAATTATGTAAAAATAAATATAAGGCCTGTGAGCCTGCAGGAGTGATATTTAAGCTTCATTTATCATATTACCTTTTTTTTTATCATTTTGGTCAGCCTGAGATCACAATGAAAAAAAAAAACTATCAAATGATCAAATTTTGTAACATAAATTTTCGCCCTTTTGCATAATATTTCGGTTTTGTCCATCATAAACTCATTCAGCGCAAATCTAATGTGTAATACTCATTTATGTAGAATTTTATTGGATATTTTTACATTGCTTTTTAAATTATTAATCGGGAAATTATTGATGCATTTTGGTTTTTTTTTTTACGATGTACGAAATTGGAAAGGCATCACTAGAACCCCGGCTGGTTGAAGCGTTTTAAAAACTCTTATGTCAAAATAGAGAAAAAAAAATCATCAACATGAGTTTGAAAGTTTGATCAAAGAACAAATGAAAAGGAAATTAGATTTGGAAAGATTGAAGAGAGCTGTGGAGAATAATAATAATTTTACGAATAAAACGAGACGACATATGATTTATGTTCTGTTTTCTATTGTTTTTGCTCTCATACTTGGCGTAGTTTTTATTTCTATTAATGTACATATGAAAACTTTTTGAACTTTCCGTTACAAATATTGATGATGAAAATTGGAAGAATTATATGTCATTGATTCCTGGAATAGAAATTTAAACAAATTGAAACGTCATTATCCCGTTTAGGTTTTTATTGGTTCTATTATTATCATTGTTGTTATTATTCTTGATTTCAATTATGATTTACGTGTTATATCGCTTCGTCTAACTGTTTACTGATAAGTCATCAAAGTTTTAAGGGTAGTTTTTATCAAATATTATAAATTTAACTATCTTCATTAACGTAAGTTGCTCGTTTTAGAATCGACGAAAGGTTGTATACAAAATATCGATGTTGTTGTACTGATCTTTCTGTGGGTCGTGTCACTTTTGATAATGGTAAGATGAATAATAGTAGATAGTGGAGAGATGAATGATATTAAGATTAATAAGGTGTTCATAGAGTATATTTTACATGGTTTAGAACATATTGTAGATATTGAAGAATAATAAACATCCAGTTTATTAGTAAATAACACGTGATTTTTATTATTTATTTTTTTTTATTTTATTTATCTCAACACAAAATTTAGTACCCTAGCAATGTTGACTGTCACGTGAATAAATTTTTCAGTTCTTTAGTCTGTAATGACTTAGTTTGATTTGTAATATGCTTTCTTCCGCTTACTAATTTAGATAGAACTAAATAAATTCTTTGGTAATTTTCCACAATTTTTATTGGAATTTTTTTTAACAGTTAAGGGTTCATTCACTTTATTTTAATAAATTGTCTCGCTTTTAAATTACAAACTTAAATAATATTCATTATACAATGAGGCTCCAATGATTTAAAATCACTAATTTTAGAAAAATCTAATTGCGCTTCACTTTGTTGAACTACCAAAACATTTGTTTTATTAAGCAGTTCATTAAATATTGTTTAATAATATATTTAAAAAAATAAACTATATTCGTAAATTCTTAGAACTTTTAGAACTTTTTTTTAAATCGTGTAACATTCCTATATACATTCATATTGGTAACAAAAAAAGAGATTTAAATGAATTAAGCTTCACCACTACCATTTTTTAATTTCAATTTCCGTTAATCGTCATATAGTACTTCCATTTAGAAGCACTTTGAAAGTCATTGTGTTTCTAAATATAATATCTTTCAAAGCCTTTAAAACAAAGTTATTGTTTAAATTTCATTTAAGAAATGGGACGAAAAATTTGAGTTTATTCATTTTTGTGCACGTAATAAAAGCGGAAATAAAACAATAAATAAATAAACTATTTAATGAATGGGAATTTAAAATGAATATTTAATATAGCATAGCATATATTACGTTACGTATGCAGTGTTTGGTGAATTCAATGGCAATGCCGATCATTTCTATCTATTGTCTCTTTATACGTGAACTTAAAGTTCTTTTTGGTTAGACTGTGGTCCCGGAAGTGGTCAATTCATGGGATCCACCGAAATATTCGGGTTGGGCTAAAATTTTTTTTTGTTTTTCGAACTGTTAATTAGGATCAGATCCGGTTCAATTTTAAAATATACTAACTTTATTTATTTATTTTATTTTATTTTATTTTATCTTATTCATTCAATTATTTTTTTTTTTTTTCTTTTTTTGAGTAAATTTATTCATCACGCATGCGATACACGATTTCACGCTGCCTTATTACGTGATTTATTATTTAAAATTTTGTGCATTGTTTAAATTTTATTTATTAACTATTAATATATTTTTAACAAAAAAAAAAAAACAAAGGAACAAAAAAAAAAGAGTACAAGAAATGAAAAATGAATGTAGAGAAACGAAAAAATTAATTAATGAGTGTAAAGAAATGAAAAAAAAAATAATGAATGTAAAGAAACGACAAAAGTGATACAAAGGGGCGTGGGAGTAACTCATGTGATCATATAAATATTGCTTCACTAAAAAATGCTTTTTTGAACTTTATTTCAGAATAATTTTTTTGGTTAACTTAATTGTATGTTGTATATGGCATGTATGTTTATCTACGACAAGTGTAATGTACTAACTTGACCTGCTGCATAAAGTATATAAAATAAATATAGGTATCCAAGATGATATCATAAATCAATACTTTTGTCACAAGACACATTTAAAAAAAATTTTTCAGCTTTTTTTATATCGATATCTATTAAATAGAAAATCACGGATAAATTATCAAGAATTCGTGAATAACTTAATACAATGCCAATATTAAAATAATGATTCAGTCATCGCGGTCGAATTTTTGTTCTATCAGCTACGGTTACACCGGTTAGCTGAAATTTTCAATTCCATGATAATCAATAAAACCTTAAATACGAATCTTATGATCGCATTGAAAATTGCCAAGAAAAATATAATAAACTTGTTACTTTCGACATCTCATGTATAATAACAATGTAGAAAATGCCCCAACAAACTATTTTAACGCCTTATGGTACAATGATTTAGTATTTGATTGAGTTTTTCCGTACAACATGCAAATATATACATAATAAACCTGTTTAAAAATATTTTAATAAAGTTGAATATTGAATACAATGGAATATTAAAAATGTTGATTCAGTTGTTCAATTGTACCTCCCAAAAGATCAACATATGCATCTGAAGGAACTTTACATGCATGAGCATGATTCTAATACCCATTTACGTTTTTTTGTGGCTTTTCATTATTACTTTTTGTGCTACAGAGACTCACATTTTAACTGCATGGAGTAATTCGGGCCGAAGCTGTAATTTCTGGCCTGAATTACAAATATATTATTCACGTTATCGCACGATGATTACAAAAGTTTTTTAAACATTTGGAAATGTCACACGAGGACCCAAAATATATTTGTAGGGATAGGATCAATAATTGAGTAGCTATCATAGAAATATTCTATGAGGCAAGATTCTTATTTGCGTACAACATGAGTATTTTTAGATTATTTGGTTGCGTATTTTTAACGTATTTTTTTTTTAACGCAAGGTTTTTAAGTTGCGCATTTTTAGTACAATTTTGGCAGATTATATATAATATACTATTATGAAATTAAATGCGCCAGAGTTACGATCAAAAGGTTAGAAAATTTTTTGAGTTATCTCAAGATAAAATCTTAATGCTCAATCTAATGAAATTGATAAAATCTTAGTACCGCCAAGGTGACCATCGCCGCGAAAGTTTGTATTACGATATTTACTGATTTAAATCACTGATAAATAGTTTGTTATTTTTTTCCCCATATGAATATTTTTTCTCTTCCCATACGAACATTTTCTTTTTTCGATACTACAAAATGAATATTGGTAGTTATAATGATGAAAATAATTTGATCGAGCTTGTAATGATATTTGATGATTCTAAAGTTATACCAGCGGTTGAAAGTGATAATGGTACGTTTTTTATTTTGTTTAATCACCATCAACATTAGTTTTATTGATATTTATGTAAACTTTTTAACTATAGATGACCTCAGATATCAAGAAGAAACAGAGATTGATTCAGATCCAATTTCACTAGAGGTTGGAATAGTTTTTGATAATTACGACTTGCAGGAAGTTTTCTTAATCAATATACAAAGTCAAAAAGATTTGTAGTTATAAAGGGACGAATTGAAAAAGATAAAATTGATAAATCAATTATTACAAGAAGAACTTTTGAATGTCATCACGGAAAACTCGCAAATCAAAGAAGGTTGTTGATCTTGCGCAATAAAGGAATAGACAATCGGGTATGCAATGTTAATAGAATAAAAAAAACAGATTCTGTAAAAATCACAAGCTTCATTGATCGCCACAACCATGAATGTGATAATAATGTTGCTCGCTATGCACCAAAGTATTACTTGAGTGAAAAAGCCGCAGAATTTGAAATTTCATTATTAGTATTTGTAGAGGCTAATCTTTACTTCTCATCAATGAATCGATGTAAAATACCCAATAATTCATCATCACAATTTAAAGAAATAGTCAAATTTAGTGCTTTTTTTAGGATACCAAATCCTGTTGAATATCTTATTTTTTTATCTATATTATATATTGTTTCCAAATTCACTGTATTATTATCAACTCTCATTTGTCTCAAGTATTCAAAATTAAAAGGTTTAAAGAATATTTCTTCCAATAAAGTTGCTATATTCATTGTATTTTTTGAAAACAATATAAGAATAATTTGCCAATAAATCGAAATAATTAATTGTTTGTTTTGAGGCTTGATATTAATGTGTAGATATATGTGCAATATGGAATTTGTATGAGATGAATTGAAAGAAATGTTTACATACAAGACCCCAATTTATCAGAAATATACAAGTACATTTATGAGTACCATCTTTTATAAGGACAATATAATGAGTTACGGGAATAACAATTCCTTTAATCTGCCATATTTCCTCGGTATCATTATGGTTGCTATCTTCTAATGAACTAGGAATTCGAAGCTGATCATTAAGATCTTCAATAAAATTATTATCCGGAACATCATTAGTTGACTATATTTTAACAGAAAATAAAGAAATGTTAGTAAATAGGCATTAATGATTAAATATGCAAAACTAAACTTACTTGAATGTTTTTAAAACCAAATAAACCCAAATGAATAGCACGATAAAATAAAGATTCACTCACTTGTTGTCCTTATAACAATAGTACAAAATTGACTAATATTGAATCTATTTCGGGAAATAGAGCTTGTGAAACCAATGGTAATCCTTGAGTTGGTATATTATTTTGGTAATCATCAAGTTGTGCATATTGGTATTGGTTATCAAATAGCCTTTGACATTCTTCATGAAGTTTACATAAAGATGTATGATTTACACCCCTTCTAAGTAGCGCATTAAGCGCTTCAATTCTTTGACTTGATTGTAAACCAATGATTCTGATACCATAAAGCCCAAGTTTGCCGAATATTATATAAAGCACTTTGTAAGTAATCACCTGCTTGAGGAAATTTCTCTATCATTCTTGTCCAACGGCGCTCAAAATCTGGTTCATTCAAACTGTTTCTTGTTCTATAAAAATTCTTAAGAAAATCTTCATAATTAGATCCTAATCTTTGTTTCAATTTTTTATGTATATTCTGTTGTATATGAAATATACATGGAAAATGTTTAGTTTCGGGAAGTATAATAGAAACAGCATTGATTAAAGCTGGTTCAGAATCTGAAAATAACACTTGAGGAGCTAAATCACCAGTAGCATCTCTAAGACATTGAAAAAACCATTGACAATTACTACTTGTTTCATCATCAGCAGATAGTCCTTGACAAACTAATCTAATTTTAGTATTATTAATTACTAACAATGACAAGAAGGCTAAGATACATATCAAACCAGTTTGTTTTACACGTATTATTACAAATGACCACATCATGATACTTAATAAGAAGTTGAACTTGAGTTGGATTCACACAGAATAAACCAACTAGTCGATTATCTGGCCCTTCAAGACATGTTTTAATAATCCATCCTGGTTCGTCATGCTGCAATTCTAAGAGTTTGTTAAGAATCATTCAAATTATTTTCGTCATTATAACTACCAATGTTCATTTAGTAGTATTATAAAAAAAAATGTTCGTATGGGAACAGAAAAAATGTTCATATGGGAAAAAAAATAACAATCTATTTATCAGTGATTTAAATCAGTAAATATCGTAATACAAACTTTCGCGGCGATGATCACCTGCGTCGGTACTAAGATTTTATCTAAAAATATAATAAATAAAAATTTAGATAAATTCGATTAAATATTAATACTTTACATATTTTAATAGCAGATCAAAAAAAAATTTAATATTAGTGCAATATATTGTTAATTATTATTACCGTTTTTTAAAATATTTGAAATCGATGTTTGATCATGCAGCAAAACAAAAAAAAAAAAAAATTCAGATACAAAAAAAAAAAATATTCGTTTCTTCATAATCAAGTTTAAAATTTATTTTTTTATAAATTTGAGCAAATATTTTTAAATATATAAGTATGGCGCTAATTATATAAAGTTTGTTAAAATATTAGACTACCAAATTACTAACATATCGACGAATTCATTGGTGCAAATCACATGTTATTGCTAAGCCACCCTAATTAAAATCCGTTCAAAAAACCTCTCGGAACTATAATAGAAGAATACAAATAAAATTAAGAAAAAAGCGAATTTAAGCTTTCTTTAGTCTGCATTCATAATTACAGTATATGCATAAATAAGAAAATAGTACAGAATAAAAAAAAAAGTTTAAAAAAGATAACCAAAAAAGAATGAAAAAGACGGCTAAAAAATAAAATAAAAATGTTAACTATAACTATTTATACAACTTATAAATATGACCTACGTATGTCGGATGGGCTGGGACGAGTTTTTTATTAATTTCGTATTACATAAAAAATATTTACATCGTAATTAAATTCGCGCATATGAAATCATAAATAAACCACACATTAACTAATAATTTTCCAACTTATTTGGAAGCAAAGAATTGTATTGAAATCAATATTTAGTAATATTTAAATTATATAAATTTTTTTTTATTGAACTTTACTCATTATTAGGCGATGCAAAGTTACAAATTCGGTTTTCATATCCTGGCCGGATCGGTAAATCACAAATCCAAAATTTTTCATACTCATATATAATTGGTCAATAAAAAATAATAAATTGTAAAATCGTATGTATCTCCGGTTGGTATTGAAAATTAAAAACGTCCAGAATTTTAATAATCATGATTATTGGTCAGAAAGCTAAATTTTATTGATTAAAATTTTTGAATTTAAAAATAAAAATTCGGGCGGCCGGTTCAAAAAAAAAGGAAAATTATGATATGAAAACAGAATTTATACCTTTGCGTCGACTTAATGATTAAATTTTATTTTCGTACCTCTAAAAATAGAAAAAAATTAGAATACTATTAATAGGTTATTATAAAAATTATTTATAATATTAGTAGTAGTTTACAATTTAACTTATTAAACCACTTACACTATGTATATTTCATGATTTATATTATATATATTGGCATAAATAAATAACGATCATTGATCGTTGTTTTGCATGATTGACATCGATTTAAATAAAAATTTTTTCTTAAAAAATATGATGCGATTAATAAAAAAAGATGAAATCTGCTAATCTCGACTATATGATTATATGGTGATCAACAGTATTATTTCTACACGTGAAATGACCTTCCATTTTATTTTAAGTTTTTGTGTAATCGTTACATAACATTCAGATATAGTTCATTATTTGTTTCGGAGTTTTTTCGGAGTTAATTATTGCCTTGAAAAAAATTTTCCTATTGACTATTGATTTTCTGATTTTTTTTTTCTTTTTTTTTGCCACCAAAAAAATTTTTTTCTTTTAAACTTTATAAGTTGCATTATGTCTACCATTCGATATGAATTAGTTTATGCAACAGCTCGTAAAGCATATACGTTAATTGATTATAATATTCACACTGATATGCACAAACAATATGAATTTCGAAAGCAAACAATTCTTGCTGATAAACTTCTTACAGATGATGAAAAAGCTGAAGCAATAAAATATATAACTGAAACCTATGATCGAAATAAAATTCTTTTAAATTTAGGAACAAAAAGAATTTGTGAAAATTGTAAACAAGAATGTTTAGCTACATTATATTGTGAATATTGTGTTCGAAATTATTTAAAAGCAAATTTTTTAAATTGGACATCTGGAAATGATGATATTGATAATTTAATACAGAAATGTCAAATGGAAGTTTTTGGACCAGATAATATTGTTGAATGGATTCCATATAATAATTTAGAAGACATTGAATATCTAACAAAAGGTGGATTCTCCGAAATTTATACAGCAGGTTGGATTAATGGATATTATAAAGAATGGGATTCTAAAAAACGACAATTAAAAAGAGTTGAAAGAAATGGAGAAGGTCTAGTTATCGATGTAGTACTCAAAAAATTAGAAAATGTTGAAAGTGCAAATAAAAGTTGGTTTGAAGAGGTTCGTATTTCAAATTTATTTATAAAATTAAATAATTTTTGTATTAGTAATGAAATTTGAATTTTATAGGCTAAATCACACTTAACTATAGCTTCCAAATGCCCAGACATTGTCCGATGCTATGGCATGACGCAAGATATTTCAAATGGAAATTACATGCTTGTAATGATGAGAGCGGATTTTGATTTAAGAAAATATTTACAACAAAATTATAATCAACTTACATGGAAAGAAAAAATCAGAATTATTTATGAAATAACTAGTGCACTTTATTTTATTCATAAAGAGAAAGTAATTCATAGAGATTTGCATTCTGGAAATATATTGTATTCGCAATTTAATGATAGTTGGTGTATTAGTGATCTTGGATTTTGTGGGCCTGCAGATAAATCATCAAAAAGCATATATGGAAATCTTCCTTACATAGCACCAGAAGTTATTAATGGAAAAGGATATACTTTTGCATCTGATATTTATAGTATTGCAATACTTATGTGGGAAATTTCATCTGGATATCCACCATTTATTAATTATAAACATGATGATTATAATCTTGCAATGGATATAATTAATGGTATAAGACCAGAAATTGTTACAGAAATTCCTTTAGAATATAAAAGCTTAATGGAACAATGTTGGGATGCTGATCCATCAAAAAGACCTGATATTATTGAACTTGATGAACAAATACAAAAAATTCATTTATCATATCAAAATATGCCAGATAAATTATTCCAGTTAAAGATAAAAGATAATTTTAAAACAAAAACCAGCATAAATCATACAAGTAGCAGATTATTTACAAGTAAAATTTATCAATTTGAAAATCTATCTGAACCAAAGAATGCGACAGAAGGTATTATCCATATTTCTGTTCATTTGTTAAGATAAATATATGGTTAACATTTTAATTTAAATAACTATAGGAGAACAAGAAGGTTAATTTTTTATTTTTATTTTCATTTTATTTATTACAATAATATTTTAATTTATTTTCATATTTTTAAATAGCATATCACAGTAGAACATATGACTTTAGTATTCCTAATAATAGTAAGTATTTGTTGTAAAATTTTATTTAATAAAATAATCGTTAAACCATTTTTATTCTTTAGTTGATGATTTTAACAATTCAAGTAATCAAAAGATTAATAATACATCAAGAATAAATAGTATATTTAAAGGTAATTTATTAAAATATTTATTTTATTTAAAAGCAAATAAATATTAATATATATTAATTTTAGCCAGTAGTAAAAGATTATCTAAAGTGTTTAAAAAGTTGCAAATAAATTCAAAGAATGGTAAATAAAATAATTATACATTAAGGCAGTATTAGTAATTATTATACTTAATCTATTTATATTATTTATATTGTTTAAAAAATATAGACATTCAACATAATAATAAAATTGAAACTACACAACATTTAAAAGGACCGATTAATGGTAAGTAATCGTTAAGAAAATTAAAAAAAAATTTCAAAAAGTTATAAACACATTAATACATTAAAGAAATTTTATAAATTTATCTAATTTATCTCTTATATAAATATATTAAAATGTTCATTTTTTTTCTTAATAGATGAAGAAGAAGCATATAATAATCCAAACCTTCATTCAGAGGAGCAAGATGAATTAGAAATTCCTGGTCGGTTCTAAAAAATTTAAAATGTAACGTTTATTTCATTTATTAATTTGATTTATTTTTTTTAGATGAATTTTAAATTGTCTTGTTCAATTAATCGAATTAAAATTCATTACCTTTATATTTAAAAGTTTTTATCATTTATTTATATTTTATTGTGAATTGTTTAAACACTAAGATGAGTAGCAAAATATTTGCAAAAGATAGATAGTACTTAGTTTGTAATTTAAACGATTCTTCTTATTCATATAATAAAATTCATTCAAATTATTTAAATGCATGATTATTAACGATAAATTATTTTATTATGACAGTTGTTATTAATTATGACATAACATAATTTAATTTTGGAAGAAAATTTGGTGAAATAATTCATATTTTAAATATATTTAATTTTATGGCATAGCGAAAATAAACAAAACTTTTTTAATATACAGTACATTATAACAAATATGTTCATTATCGAAACAAACCCAAAATTCTTAGAATTCTTTTTATTTGTATGATCTCATGAAATGGAAATTCATTCTTGTAAATTAATGATGAAATTTATATGAAAGACAAGATTTATGACATATTTGGTCTTTTTGATATATAATTGAAAAATTTTCTTGAATAAAAAAAATTACCTAAACAAATATTTCGTATAGATAACATTGAAAATTCATTAAAAATACTGAGGTTAAGGACATTCAAAAAACTGTACTTCAAGTCGGTATTGGTTAAAGTGCTAAATGAACTTTTTTTATTCGACATCCTTGTTTCAAGTATAATTTCACATCAAAACTATTAATAAATAGAACTTCATGCAATAACACTTCAAAACTTTAAATAATGCCGATGGAAACTGAAATTCATTGGATCAAAAGATCGATATCAAAACTCCATAAACTCCTGTATTTGCTACTTTATAATTAATCATATAAAAAAAGGAAAGCCTTATTTCCTATCACATGATATATAATAATAATTATTCAATCTTTTATAAATTCGTCGTGACCGAATTTTTTTATAAAAATAAATGTTACCACACATAAAAAAGTAATATTCTGTTCATTACCTAGTGGATACATACTGCATTCTATAAAGATCTCATGAATAACTTGATCTCTTTTGATAACTTTCCATTTAAAATTATATAAGCCGTTATACATTTCATTGTGCTAATAACTCAGTATATCAACAATCATTTGCAATAATATCAGATATTTTTGAAGTATTATTATTAACATGATCGATTTGATTTTTGATGTTTACATATTGAGCGCAATTAACATTTTGTATTTTCGGTCGTCATTATAATTATTTTGAAAGTTATCATAATATCAAAAGAATACGATCAACTTATGCTATAATTGTTATCATTTAATTAACAAATTATTTCACCATAACATCTAATTTCTACCTTATTTAATTAATTTCTTCTTTGTGCTTTTTGTGTAGACTGTTTTTTTATGTCATTTATTTATTCTCTTTTATATCGATACATTTATACATTTAGAGCTTCTTTGCTAATTTCATTTCATTTGTTGTTACTGTACACTTTTATCCGTTGTAAATCAATATGTAATTCATTTGAATTGAATAAATTATTAAGCCAAGCCACTATATTCTATCATGTATTGCCATTTTTGTACTGTAACTTTACTTTCTGCTATAATTTTAATATATCTAATTATAACCGATAATTTAGCTTCATGTACATTAATTTAATAACACGCGTTTATAATTCTATCCATACTGTTCCCAATAGATTGGCGCATCATTGTTGAGGTATCTTACAAAAATGTCGATTCATTTTAATCTTGATTCTCTTTAATCCCTTCCATCGATATACAGTAATTCTATATCTTCCGCTTTATTTACCTTTCTATATTTCTACTCATTAATATTATAATTCTTTTATATTATCTCGCTAAATATGTTCTATTGTAATCACATAATAAAAGGTAATTATTTTAGTAACAGACGAAATAATAAATAGACAGAATCAATTAAAGGGCGGAACAACGAAAACGTGGCGTTATTTCCAATTTAATACTTGTATCAACCAAACTTTATTACTTAAAATCTCATTAATCCAAATTAGATAACTATCACATCTTAGCTTATCCTTGCATTATATTGATTTATTAATTATTTCATGAAATGTCTTTCCGAATTTAACGTACTATAGAATGTTTTTAACAACGTGTATTGTTTTGTAGATCAAATATATTTACAATTTTACCATGCTAAAATTTTCTTACCATCCTTAATTTTTTTATTCATTCTTCAATTGTTATAACATTGGGAATAAGTGAATAACTATTGCTCATACCTTTTTTTATTAACTTTACTACAACCAATGAAGACCATAAGTCAAATTGGTTTATTAAAGCTTAATAAGAACAAAAATCCATTACAATCATACAATGATCGTATCCAACCAAATACCGATAACGATGATAAAAAGACAAAAAGAAGAAAGTAAAAACTCATAACCTATTGTATTCAATTTTTGATAAATAAACTATGAATAAAGTTTATCATAAAAATCAACCACAATAGTACTGTACTTTCTTATTTGCATATCATTTATTGATTCTTGTGAAAATGAAATATTAAATATATACTAATGAAATAAAATAAGATTGATATTGTATAAAAGACTACTTTCAAAACTATCAAGCGGAAACAATATTGCTCCTTATGCATGTTGAAATAGGAAAATAGAAAAAAATACAAGTAAAATCGCTACGTTATTACATAGTGATTTTTCTACTAACACATCACACATCATAATTGATATTTTCGCTTAAAGAAATACTCAAAAATAGGAAAACTTTGCAATATAACATTTATTTATATGATATCAAATTTGAAAATGAAAACATTCAATAAAAACAATTTCTAATTCAATTATTTGGATTCATGTTTTTTTTTGATCAATTTCCTGTTCGCCATATTTTCTTTTCTTGAATAAGAAGAAGCTTCCTTTTTTTCCAAAATTTTATTACAAATTTATCATTACCCTTCTTTCACATATATAATTAGCATGAAATATGCACTGTATTTCGTTATTGCAGGAAGGCGTAAAATAATGGCATAATCTAATCAGAAATGCAATAAAATGGTACAATAAAACAGCTAAATTAATATTTTAAATAAAACATATCATTATCATATATGTAAAATTTGAAATGATCCTTAAATGACTTTTTGAATAACCATGTACTCCAATAAGTTAAAATTACGTATTAATAATTCAAAAAAGGTTAGATATTAATAATAAAATATTCTTAAAATAAGGATTTATTTAACACAATATCATAAAAGTTTTCTATTATTATTGTATAAATAGGTTGAACCAACATGGAGGATAGTCATTTGCTAGCCTACAAGTATTATTATCTGCTAATAAAGGAAATAAATGAATACCCATAATATATTATCAATATTTGTACTAATATTGAGTAAGAGGAACCAACTAATAAAATCTTATCATATTCTTATCATAAAAGATATATGAATATTAGACCTTATTATATATAATTATATATAATATTAAGCAATGTTAACAACTAGTAATTAAATAAATAATATATTAGTAAGTTTAGATATAATTTTACATACTTTTTTCTTAATAATGATATTGATACATCGCCGAAGAAATTTAGCACAGGAAAATAAGTGCTTGAAAATTAAACCCTGACCAACAAAACTTGATAGTGTGAAGCAGTTGTTTTCTACATACAGTATTTCTCATTGTTTCATAAGATCTGAAATCCATCTTCCCAAAAGAATTAAAAAAAAAATAATCTTACATTCAATTTTTTTAACGGATAACTCAAAATTAGGCAATTAGTCATTGGAATCCTTACTGCCATTCCAAAGTATTTTCTGCTCTCAATTTCTGTATAATTATTTGAAAAATACACGTTTAAAAATACTGAGTCTCTTTCTAAGTAAACTAATCGTATTAAACTAAATAGAAAACTTCATTTTGACTCTAATTTCATCAATTGTACTTTTCAATTAATTGTTCTTATGGAAAAATAGAAAAAATAGGTATTAAAATATGATTGAAAAGATGATGAATATGTAAATATATTTAATTAATCCTTTCTTCGTAGTTGAGTTATATGCAAAATACATCATTATAAAGACATTGCGATAAATAAAAAGAAGAAAACTGATCTTTACAAATAAGATTTATTTAAACAATTGTTGCAACAATAGCTTTAAAGTCTTCAACAAAAGAACATTATTAATTGAAAAAAATATAAAAATTCTTAAATCTGCTGATCAAAGTTTATCGTTAAGCATATTTTTCGATTTATATAAGTCTAAATTTCTAATATAGTCAAATAAATAAAAGGTTCTAATATGAATCTAATGAATAATTAAACTATTGGCATAACTTATCTTTTTAATTCATCTTATTATTACAAATGCGATTAATTTTCTCTTAATTAAAAATTATTATTATTTACAAATACTAATTAAAGAATATCTCTATGTTATTTAATTTTTGCGAAAAAATATAAGCTGATATTATGATACCAAAATATTGCCTGATACATGATTTTTGCTTGTTCTTAGATACGCCGATAACACGACTTTAATTATAATGATCCCGTAATACCAGATGAAACGAAATATTTTTCCGTGAATGTGATGAATATGCTAAAATAGCTAAATTATGATTTCCTTTTGTTAGATTCACTTTTATCTCAGTACATTATTTATTTTTAATTCTAATAGCGTAAGTAATATAATGCTAGTCTATATTTTATACTTTTATAATGATTATGATAAGATTAATATAAATAAATTAGTCAACTTCCACAAATTCATGACTTATACGTCATATGATTCTAAAATTTCTTAACAAATTCATTATATAATAATAAAATACCTTTATGCATTGAATTACAAAAATCTTGCAAATTATGCTGCATACGAATGTATCTGATTTAAGAATGCGATTGTTTAAAGTAAAACAAAAAAAAAAGTCATAAAGAAATATCTTTAATTAATTATTCAAGCTTCAAAATCTGAAGTTTTTAGAATGAGAATTCTTTAAATAATATATGGAAAAATATACTAAAATAAATTAAAATAAAAGAATAAAATGACCAGCATTCTTAATTAAAAAATCATTCTTTAAACTTAAATTTTTGTAAAAAATTACAAAAAATGAGATAAAATAATATCATGGCAAGTCACTGCACGTGAATAAAGTCACACAACGTTCATACACATAATGTTAAACTTACTTTCTAAATCGGTATGTCCTAATACCGGTATTATGTTATCAATTTATTAATTATATAATTGTATACCTTTTTTCTAATGTCATGAAACTGTGAAACTGTGCATATGAGATCAAAATTAAAACTTTGAATCACTTTTATAGATTGGAATTTAATGCATCTGCTTAGCCCAGATGTGTTAAAAGTTTACCACTCTTTATTTTAATTATTATCAAGTTTAATTATATTTATTTATTTGAAATTATCTTCTAAGTTTCTTATGGATAGAAGCAATTAACGGTTAATATTTTATTCAAAAAATAATGTTTATTGATTTTTATTTATTAAAAAATAATTCTATTACCAGACATTTTTAATTACTCTTTTATAATTTGTGTATTTTCCTTATATTCAAATATGAAAACCACCCTTTGAAGTAATCAATTAAGCATTCGAATCATTGTATCCTTAAAAAATTTTTTGTTACATTATCACGTTATGAAATTTGCAAATACTGCAAAAACAAATAATTAATTATTAAATTCATTTAATCATTGTGTTCACATTTGTCTAATGTACTGTATTAAAATTTTTGTAAGTTACGATTAAAGCAAAATTTTCCTCACGTGAATACTGCGGTACTGCGGCTGAAAAATGATTAACAGATATCGGACGCCATCAAATGATTCAAGAGACGCCTCTAAAACGCAACTATACTCAAACTTGGCAGCATATTATTGGTTAAATTTATCTCTATAAATAACGATTGGGATGTTTTTTTCATTATCACTTATCAATTTTCTTCTTTCGTTGTTTTTTTTTTTACAATTTACAATTTTAAATAATGACTTATTACACTTGGTGGAAGAATTCATATATATATTAAATTCTTTATTAAATTTACAATAGTTATAGCAAAATAATAGTCAGTTAAGCTAAAAATGAGAAACATTTTTTATTTTTGAAATTATGTTAGCTAACGATTTAAACTCGTTCCCACTCCACCAGGTGTCCGTTCAACATTAGGTACCGTATCCTAATAGATCCTTACGCAGCACTCTTTAGGTTTCAGTTTTAGTTTAGTTAGTTTTAGTTTTAGTTTAGTTATAGTTTGTCAAGTTTTAGTTATAGTTTTAGTTTTAGTTTTAGTTTCCGCCTAAAGCCTTCTGATCACGCTTTCACCACACATGGATACTAACGTCTACTAGGGCGCATACCTAATGGAACAACAACACCTGAGAAGTGAGGACCGTTGTGAGGGGCGGGAAGCTGTTCATATCGAAGTTTTGATATTTTTTTTTTGATTCAATATATAAATCTTAACCGTATAAAGGGATACAACTGCTTACTGTTATTCTAATTTATGTAACTTAACATTAGTATTGAATATTTTATCAAGATAGAAAAAAATAGAAAAAATATAGTGGTAATTAATTATTACCATACTATCGTCGGAAATTGAGGCGGCATGTCTCACAAAATAATCTTATAATTCATCCTACATGAAAAGAACTAAACACGAGTTAGCACGGCTCATTCACTTCAGGCACCCAAATGATATGTAAACAGTGATCATTTGGACAAGTGGTCGTACACCATAACCCAACTACCTTAGGGATAAGCGTACACTTCAGTAGTGATCATATAGATATCCTTCACCACCATCTATGAGACCATCAGATCCTTCCAAAACTCATAGGGCACTTGGCCGAAACTCATAGGGCACTTGACAGATTACTATATCAACAAGACGCATATTCAGGTAAATGGTTCCACTTTCGAAGATATATAGCCTTGGGGAGGGTTCTCATACGATGAGCCCTAGTCATCGATATTCATAACCCTTTAAAGCCGTTCGTCAGCCCTCGCACGTTGCCAGTCGAAATTTAAGGACGGTACTAGTAAGTAAACTTACATTATAAGAAATTTTGGATCCAAGGTTGTCCTTCAACGTTCCGTTACATTCTGTTACATACTATTCCGTTCTGTAAAGAATTGTTTTTTTTTGAAGAAATTGTGAAAATTTGAGAAAGTTTGAGGGTATATATATATAATTTTCAAAAACCTTTCTGAACACATCGTGACTAATAATGAAATGTCAGGTTCATGATCAGTGACGTAAAACCATTAATTAAAAAATGACTAATAACGAATTATTGTCGCGCAATTTTCCAGTAGGTTGACAAACTGAATTTGTAATAATGATTGAGATAATCAATAGATTATTTTCAAACTCAAAAACGTATAATGGTACAAATGAAATTTAGGTGTAACGTGATCATTGAAATTTGTCATCATTCCTAATCCTTTGTCATTTGGTCATTTTTAGTCATTTGATTTTGATTGGTTAATATTCTTATCATGTGATTCAGTCAAAAATAAAAAAAGATGAAGCAAATATAATGCTGGCCAGAATTATAGTACTGGTCAACATTTAATTTAAATGACTCTGACCATTTGTCATGTCATTTCAAGCCATTTTCCGAACACTGTAACACATGGCGCCATTTCTATAAATTGTACTTTCATTTTTTCTGTCCTGTAAACCTCACTTCATTTTTTTCATTAATTAGCTTAATTCAAAAATTGGATTATGCTTTTGGCTTCTTTATGATCTGTATTTTTGCTTTATCCGTTATATTCTATTTGAAATTCACAAAAATAACAGAAAGGTTTCGTTAGATTTTGCAAAAATGACTCTAACGATCAGCATTTAAGTATTTGTTCTGGATCAATATGCAAAAAATGATTTAATCAACTTGATTTACTATAAGTGATATTGCCTCAATATTCATTAAGTTGATTTTGTTATTCTCAATTCTAAATTTGATTACTCGCTTATATAAATGAACAGTTATGTCATGCTCTTCAATTGCGACCAATAAAAAAGAATTTGTTATTAGATAGTTGCATTCTTTTTTTTTCAACTAAGTACCTTCTGGAATTCATGCGTAAATATTCTTACGAATTTTTTTTTTTTTAATTAGTATCCATTTCTTTATTTTTAAAGTTTGATCTATATCTGTAACATCGTAATATTTCTTGCTTACGCATGATAGTAGTTAGTACTACACATTTATTATGAATTAACCGCTACTTCCATCTCTTAGAAAATTCAATTGATCAATCATAAATTTTGCACAAATTCGAATTGACATTCATATGATGCGCTTTGTAGAAAAAAAGTTAAAGTGAGAGGTATCACTCAAATATAAAGTATTTTTTATTTACAAATTTGCGAATTTTTCAATTCAAATTTGTTAATTTTGTATATTATTTTTTATATTTTAAATCATAATTGTAAATTAATTTCACTTTCTAGCGATTAACAATCTTTGTTTTGATTTACGCAATCGTAAGCGGCTATCTTACATATTAGAAAAGGAATTGACTTCAATATAAAAAAAAATCTCTTAATAATTGTAATCTAATATAATAAATCTATAATTATGAGACAATTCACCGCAGCAATCTTTAAATTGTTTTCACATGAAAATGACGTATTATAATCCTGATGCATTTAATTTTTTTCTATAATTGTAAACCGATCATATTTTTTTTTAAAAAAAATCAAATACAGGATCTAATCTCGTTATTTGCGCCGTGATCTACGTTACAAAATTTCTACAACATTGAAAAAAAGAAAAGAAAAATTACGAACCACGCACAAAAAGTGTTTTTTTTTATTTACATAATAACATCCAAAATATGCAAAGTATATATATATATATTTTTTTTCATATTATAAATGCATAACAGTCATTTAGAATAAAAGTGATAATCTAACAAATAATCTTTCTCCTTATAACTTTCACACACATCCTCAAATTCTTGATATTTGTTAGTGATAGAACGATAAGCATGAAAAGAGATCAATGATAGTTCCAATAATTTCCTTCCTTCCAAAAATTTTTTAAACAAGTTAATGTCAGAAATTAACCAACCATCCTCCAAAAATAACTTATTTAAATTAAATGGTAAATATTTTATCATAACTTGTAAAATATCATCAAACTTATAAACTTCATTCTCCCAAGAAGTTTTTATCGGGTAAATGTGTAAATATTTTAAATTATTACAATTTTGTAATAATTGAGAAAATTCATTTATATTATTTTTACCGATCAATCCCTCAAATATCGTAAGATTTAGACAATTCCTACCAATAGAATTAATTAATGTACCTAAATAAGTAGGATCTTGAGGTTTTGTTGTTGATATAGCTATATGATCCAAATCACAAGAAGATCTTTCAATAAATTCCGCTATAATATTAAAATAAATTGGTCCTTTTTTATTATTAATAACTAATTTCTTTAATTTTTTCAAAGATTCTACCTTTGATAAATGTTCCCATTTTTTAAAATCACACTTGTCCGTATTATTAATAATTAATTCAATTAAATTCACAAAACTGTTAAAAATTATAAATATATCAGCAGCATCCTTGATTTTAATCCTAGTGATTGATTTGGCCTTTGATGATAATTCACTTAAAACATTATTAACGTTATGAATTTGATAAGGTTGATTCACAACAAATTCTACCGTTAAATTTTTCAAATTATTTTGTACGTTAATCAATCTTTTTAATTCGAATGAATTAATGTTACAATTCTCAATTTCCAAATATTCAATATTACGAGTAATTTCTGATAATTTCATTAAACATGTTGATATTGGTTGATGTGTGCTTATTCTCAAATGTTGTAAATTTTGTAAACATTTTCTTGCTTCCGGTTCTTCATCAGCAATTTTCAAAATAAAAGAAAAATTCTTATCAAAATCTGAAACACAAAGAGTATCAATCTTCGGAGAATTTACTAGAAATAGATATAAAAGTTCTGACATTAAAATTCTCGTATCACGATCATAATCCGGTTGAAGTGTAGTATTCCTAGCATTATTCTTTCCCCCTCTCATTTTACGTTGATTTGTGTTCGTAAAATCAAATCTAACAGGTTGAGAAGATACCCATTTCCTAATACGATATTCAAGCTCAAAAACATTCAAATTTTTCATGAATTTTTCATATTCAAAAGTCGTATTAGTCAATATAATATTAGGTTTAACGATAATTTCATTAATTAAATCTTGTTTCGTTTCTTCTGATAAAGTTGAAACATACGTATCAATTAATCTGATCGCTCTTCCATAATATCTTTTATTATCATTCCAAGGATTACTCCATAAAATTGGAACAGCATTTCGACACCATTGTTTATCTACAAGAACACAGGCAAATAAGGATAAAGAATCTTCTTCTAAATATTGAAAAATATAAGATAAACAATCATCATTTAATTTTGGAGCCATATTTTCAAAAGAAAAAAAGAAAAAAAAAAGGGGAGAGAAAATTTTTTTTTTTTTGAAAAAAAAGAAATATATGTTTGTTTGACGCTACACAATATCGTATTAGATGATCTACGTATGACATCACAGTTGCGATAGTTTTATTTGTCTTATTTCTTAATTTTTTTTTTTTTTATCGGTAAAACTCCCTCATGAAAATTTACGCATTCACGAATAATAATGCCTGGTGTAGGTCACGGTTACATAATGACCGAAAAAATTTTAGTATGGAATAGTATGAATGGTATAAATAGTTTACATCACATCATAATACGATAGATTAATTTAGTTAATAATATAAGCGATCATTATTCAAATAATAAAATAATAAAAGATCTTTGGGACTATCATTTTTGATTTTAAAAATACATTTATATGTTTAAATTATTACTAAAACAGGTTAATATAATAAAGTCCCGAAAATTTTCTATCCGAAATTGCTAAAAATTTTCCGATAGCTTTTTATATTTTTAAAATAATTCCGATTGGAAAGATTTTACAATGATAAATTTTTTTTTTTTTTTTGAAAAATGTTATAATTATATTTCGTATGAATTCAAAAATTCGATTATTTTTTCTAGAATTCTCATTTTTTTTTTTTTTTTTCCTATTTAACGAAATTATTTAAAAATTATTTATAAACTTATCCAATATATTAAGAGCGTCTGCTATGGCTTGACTAAAATGGTTAATTGCACATGTCTTCGCTGTGTTACTTGCCTGAAATATTTTAAAAAATCAACAATGATTGACGATTGTTCGATTATCATTTTTGACATTTATAACGAATGATCCTAGTATTTTTAATCGATACTACAAATTCCTTTTAATGAAGTTCTTCTCTTGAATAATTTGGTAACAATAGGCCATATTTATCCGTAATTCATAAATAAATAATTAGCTCCTCATTTAATAATGATTAACGAAAATTTCACAAAAAAAACCGGATTTTTTGTTTTGAAGAAAAAAAAAGAAAGAAAAAAAAAATAAACAAGTCTTATAAAATGTTATAAATTTATTCAGGTATAAATAGGAAAATCAGCTTTAATTTATCTTTCATCTTTCCTATAATCGAAACTTGCGCTAAAAGATCTTTAATATATAATATGTAGGAGAAGAGATAAAAGGGGGAGAAGAATATCTGTAATAATGATCCCAACATTTCACTTTATAAAGAATTAAAAAACGTGGGATCTAATATTAAAATTATATTCATACGATATGCTAACTGGATTTAGTATTGAAATTAATAAAAAAAATATGCACAAAAATCGAAAGTGTTGAACCTATGGTAAGTATCCTAATAGTTACACAATACTACAAAGTTTGATGCGTAATGACTAATATAAACTATTATATCTAAACGAATCAGACCAGTTGATTCGATCAATTATAATAAGGAGAAACTAACTAAATACGTTTAATCTTAATACCTTAATAGCATCAAATAATGACATTAAATTCAATTGCCTGGTGTAAGAAAAATTGACCTATAGGAACGACGTTAAACCGATTCAGGTTCTTTACTGATTTTGTGTTCTTCTACTTACTAATTTCACAAAGGTTTCCTTTTGTACTTTTGATTAATTTGCTAAAAATATCATTTTTTTTTTTTTTTGTTTAATCTCTTTCTTTATCAGATATTTACTATGGACGTCCTGCTATTAGAGAACGGTTTGAACTAGTTTCGTACGGCTATAATTTCATTAGCGAAACTAATGATCCACTCGATGGTTATATTGGACATGGGACTCATGTGGCGGCGACGATTGGAAGTTTGATCTTGAAACTGGAGATAAGAAGGTGACATGTGATACCAGCATTGATGCTGCTTCTGTTAATATTACTGTTACAAAAATGAGAGCGATCGGGAAGTGTCGATGATGGGATGTAAAGTAAGTTTTTATATTAATTTTTAGTAATTATTTTGGTAATCGTGTTTCCATACAATATATGTTTTATAGGACACAATAGATGTTAAGAATACCGCTTTCGCTCATGATAGATGAGTTGGCTGAACATAAGGGAATTATATTAATGATCCATCGCTCATAACAAATATAATGATCGAAAAGAATTGATAACAAATTAATTATCATCAGTAATAGAAATGAAAATTATTGTCCATTAGATGTTGATGTAAGTCTTTTTTACTAAAGGGAATTTTCTTCTAAAACCTTAAATTAGGCAATAACCTTCCTTTTCTTTGAATAAATCTTTTTATAGAATACCTCAAAATTTCTTTGAACTTTAAAATTAATATATAACTGACAAATAGTGTCAGCTGCACGAGATATAGATTTTATCTACAAATCTTATTGAATATCTCAAAAATGCGGAAGATCCACCACTTTCCATAACTCCTATATTTTCAAGCTGGGTTTAATCGGATAACTAAGGTAATTTTACGTTAATTAAAGAATTTTTAATTTATTGTTGTTTTTTTTTTTTTTTTAATATCCTGGAGAATTTAATTTTCAGTTTTTCTATTTGAAAACCACCTTATCAGATTCAATCTGGAACAAGCACGATGTACCATGTCCGGTGCATCAGCATTATGCTCGGCATGAGAAATAAATCTTTTGAATAATTATGAACCGTGCCTATGAATTATGCTACTTCTAGAAGCATTCAACAATTTTTAAGACAATTTGTCTACTTTAAATGCGATTAGTTTTGCTACCGCCAAATTTAATTGAATGATACAAAACAGTATCACACGTCAAATATTTAATGCCGGAATCATCACACTTACCAATCTTAAGTGCTATTGGATTTATCAAAACTCTAAGTGTGAATATTGGTTTTATAGTAGATTGGTGAAGGTAACTATAAAACAATATCTAAGACGGCGGTACGCAATTATTTATTATTATTTGTTGTTATTATTACTGATAAATGTAATTCAGACGACAATTCTTTTAAACTTTACATATTACATCTATATAGTTGGATTAGCTGATGATGCAAGATGACTTCCATTTTTTCAAACTCAAGTATTCCCCCATTGTGAACAATCAAATAGAATTGCTTGAGGTTGGATCGTAATATTTATTATGACAATCATAAATTTAGGTGAGCTAGAAAATATATAATTTGTTACAAAAAGAAAATGGGGGTATTATCAGAGTTATTTTCTTATAATTAAAGAGTTAAAGTTATTGGGTGATATTAATAATGAAAATGATTATGAAATTTGGACTATTCCCAAATGAATACTGTAATTATTGAATGAACATTAGATCTAGATTTTCTTAGAATTCATTTATATATTTATTAATTTATTTTTATATTTATTCATAATTTATTTAATACTAAATAGTTCATTTAAAATAGTTCATTTAAAAATAGTTCATTTACAAATAGATTAATAGTAACATAACACTTCTAAATAAATATATTACAC
Organism: Rhizophagus clarus; assembly: GCA_015698045.1. Lineage (NCBI taxonomy): Eukaryota > Fungi > Glomeromycota > Glomeromycetes > Glomerales > Glomeraceae > Rhizophagus > Rhizophagus clarus. The sequence goes on along the minus strand of BLAL01000047.1, from coordinate 851,453 downwards.
AATACTGAGAGATTTGAACATTTCTTACTGGTACCTATATAAGTAGGTTCTTGAGGTTTTGTTGTTGAAATAACGGTGTAATCCAATTCAGCAAGGTTTTTCAATAAATTTGCTAATATTTAAATATAAATTGATCGGTCCTTTTTATTACTTATTAACCAATTTCTCAAAGATCCCACTTTTATCATTATTGTTGATTAATTCAATTAAATTTACGAAACTTATATATATATATCAACAGCATTCTTGATTGTAGTTAGATCTGTTTTTGAATAACAAATCCTAAGTAGGTTGACGGTATATTTTTCAGTAATAATGTAAATTATAACATGTTTACTCTATTATCATGCTAATTTGCGAATGGCGAATGGCGATAAATTTCAATTGCTGACGTCCAATATTTTAGATCTAAAATTATTGATCGACTGATCGTCGACTCGCATTTTATTTTTCATATATAAAGGGACATTTTTTTTCGACAATCAACTAAAAATCAATGTTATCAAATAATAATACTTCTTTAACAGAAGAAAATCCCATAAATAACACGACATTTGAACCAAGATACTATTTTTCTGATGGAGAAAATTGGTCTCCAAAATTATGGAATAACAAATTATGGTATATTATAGCAGAAGCAAATGTTTCTTTTAATAAAGACATTTTTTGGAAAGTTGTAGTAAGCAAATTTATTGATTTTTTTTTTTGAAGAAAAAAAAAAAGAGAGAATATTTTAATTGGAAGATTCTTTTTTTTTTTTTTTTTAATTGTAATAGGAACGTTGGACTAATGAGGTACATTTAGTTATTCCTCCAATTGAACGTGTTGAAATTATGAGTGATATTGAAAATGAAGCATATCAAGAATCAATCCATGATGAATTGTCTGCAAATATAAATCCTGTACGAAGTATTAAGAGAAAATTGATTCCTAAAAGAAAGAATAAAGATGAAGAATTAGAAGAACTAGTTGAATATTATATGGATGAATATTCGAACGGTATATATGCGTTTGTAAAAATTAAATGAAACGAATTTACCGGTGGTTAATCACAATTTATTCAATCAGAAAATCGAGTCATTTACACGCCAATAATATCGAATTCTAAAGAACATTCACAAGAAAATATCCCTTTTTATTATCCGAAGGTAACAAAACGTTTTATTAAATATAATTTTAAAGTAAATTTATTTACTAACAATTTTTACATAATTAGGTATTTAGTTTTAGTTATGTTTATAGAGAGTACAACAATGATTCAGATATGGATTGTCAATCGCAAATATCAATTGAAATTATTCCCTTACAAACTGTTCAGTTTACTGATAAAATGGTATTTCTTTTAAAAGATCTTTTAATTTTCTCTTTTATTCTTTAAAAAAAAATTAAAATTTTAAATTTTTAAATTTTAGAAATATGCGTTTAGACAATTATTTAAAAAATTATACAAATGGTGTCAAAATACGTCAATGGGTTATGAAAAGCGTGTTCATCATGATTTGTTAATACCGAAAGAATTATACAAAGAAACTTATCAAAGATTAAAAAATAAATATGCGACAGATTTAGTTAGGTAATTTCTTTTTACATTTCTTCTTTTATTTTATTCTATTAATATTAATAGTACTAAATTACAATTTATATATTCGTGTAAAAGAAATTGGACGGAAAAAACTGATCCAGCAAAATTCGTATTTGAAGATATTGCTATCGCAAGTTGGCTAATTTCTTTATGGGAATTAGAGAGAATTGAACAAAAATCGTCAAAGTTACAATCTTTTATTGATTTAGGCTGTGGTAACGGATTATTAACCTTTCTTTTATCATCTGAAGGATACACCGGAGTTGGAATAGATTTAAGAAAAAGAAAAATATGGGATAAATTTATCGAAAAGGGCGCTAATTTGATAGGCAAGTTTTTTATTAATACACTTTCATATATTATTGAAAAGTAATATTTAAAGAATTTTTTTTTTTCATTTAGAGGAGGCAGTTCAGCCAAATTTAATAACTTACCCCGATACAGATTGGATAATAGGAAATCATGCAGATGAATTAGTTCCATGGTAGTAATATTTAGTTACTTGATATGAACATCATCATATTTTATTTAGGCTTGTGATTAATCTTTGATTGTTACAATTATTATAGGATACCTATAATAGCTTCAAAATCATCGTCTTTTACAAAGTAAGTTATAATTTCTTAATTTTATTCTTTTATTAAATATTAAATATTAAACATTCCTTATTTTCTAATTAGGTTAATGGTAATCCCATGTTGTTTTTATTCATTATCTGGTTCAAAATATACATTTCCGAATCAAGTAATAACTTCAGGAAAATATAAAGCGTATCAAGAATATATTCAAGATATAATAAATAAATGCGGGTTCATTACAGAGATTGACTGGCTGAGAATTCCTAGTACAAAAAATGTTGTATTAGTCGGAAGAAAGAGAAGAGTTAACGATTTTAAAGGTAAATAAATTTTTTCTTCAAGAGGAGATATCAAAAAATTTTTTAATTAATTAATTATACACATTTTATTTCTTATATAAATAAATAAAAGATCAAATTGATCAATTAATATTAGATGCTGGATCTGTTATTATCAGAAAATAAATTTATAATAATTTATTACTAATTATTTAAATAATAAAACCTTCAAATTACTTCCTTCGATAAAAATTTGATTTCTACCGACCGTCCCGATTTATTTGTCACGTGTGATTTTATTTAATTGAAATCTTTGGTTAAAGAGTTATTTTTCGTGTTTGATGATAGAGTTTACAAATTAGTTAATCTTATGAATAAAAGTTTAGATAACTACATAAATTTTCTCCTCGATAGATTCTAAGCTGTTAAAAAAGCATAAGCGTTATGGTTAGTTTACGTTTTATTATAAGTGTAGTGAGTAGTAATTTAGAGTTGTTGATGATAAGGTGAAACAAAGCTGATGATTTCAAAACTCTTGCACCAGGAGGTTAGGGAGGAATAATTTAGTCATACTGCGGTTTGAAAGAAAATTTAGAATTAAAACTAATAATGCAATGCCAATACTCCTTAAAATTCAAGATGACAATGTTTCAAGCATTGTACGTCAAAAGATCTTTATCATCCTAAAAAATTCGCAGGTCCTTAGGCTATTAGAGGCTATACAACACTCATATTGCCAGAAATAAAACTAAAAAACGCCCAGCATGAAATTATTGTGGATTAAATCACTTTAAATGTTTTTATTTATCATGGGTAGAGATTAACAACTTTTATCATAGAATATCAAATTTTCTAAATATGAAATTTGGATAATATCAAGAGTTTGAGGGTAGATAGTGATTATTACGCGTTAATGCGTTATTTGCATAAAAAAATTATGATGAATAAGAATTGTTACAAAAGTTATTACTATGAAATGTAAAATTTTATTATAAAGAAAGCATCAATTTCGGCGTTGACGAACGACCATGCCAAACTTCAAACTTTAGAAGACAATAAAAAAGAAAGATAGAAAAAAATTTTTTTAAATTTTTTTTTTTTAAAAAAAAAGGGGGAGGGAATTTAACGTAAAAGATCTTTATTAAAAATAATTTAACTCTATGCTTATATATTCTGCTCAAGCGTTCATACCAAGAATCTTATGAAGGGTTGCTTCGATGTTGCCCTAAAGTATGTGAAATCATTTCATTGACATTTGTCATTGACCGAAAATAGACGCTATTCTTGTATCTACATAAACAGTACATAAACCAAAAAATAAACAAAATCTTGTGTAACGCGCAAAACTTGATTATGCATTAAACTCGTGAATCGCGAACTATATATATATGCACCCCTAAACAAATATTTTTTATGACGTCGTCTTTTCTTTTCTACCATTCCCTTGCAAGAATGTCGTCATTTTTTGGTGTGTAAAAATTATGTACTTTGTGTTTTATAAAAATTATTTGTTTTTATTATTTTTGTTACCATTATCGTTACTATCTTTAGTCTACATTATAATAATATCGTAAGAATGTTAATGTTAATTTTTTTCTTATAAAGAAAACTCTTGTAACGGATGTGGAAAGGATAACCACAGCGTTTTCTTCTGTGGAAATATCCACCAACTTAGCATAAAAGAAATTGAAATGTGGTTAAGATCCATAAATTCTCCTCCATTTGTACATATTATTAAAAAGGATCAACAAGGGTAAGTGATATCAAATTTGTCAGTTTATTCATATTTTTGTATCTTTTAATATGAATTTGTATTTTTCAGGTATGGGGTTGTACATTTTAACACGTATGAAGACGCATGTGTCTTTCTTTATACTATGAAAGGCATAAAGTTTTCTGGTCCATCCTGCACTGTGATAAAATTTTCTGAAGCTAAAGAATTCAAAACAAAGAAACTTATAAAATATGATGAGGTAAACTTTATCATTTTAAAATTATCTCACCATTCTTGTACTAATTTCCATTTACACTTTAGGTTGTAATCCCTTCAACTTCAGCTTCAGTGATTGCAGCTTCAGCAATCATTTCAGATAATCCTTCAATCATTTCATCAGATAATTTCTCTACTCCAACACTTCATTCTCCAAGAAATTTTTTGGCACCAATAGACCTAACAATGGACAATGATGAAATTAAAGAGGTATTTTTGGTTATTATCATTGCTTGTATTTCTTATTTTAATCAAATTAATAATAATAAATTTTTTTTTTCCTTAAAAAAAAAAGGAAACAACTAATATTAGTTGTATTGAATGCATGAAATTAACTAGTCAAATTGAATTTTTAAAAACAAAAATCATTAAATTACAAGATGAATTATTGCTTACTCAAAAGGAATTATTGAGTATAAAAGTACCAGTAACTCCTTACTTAAATAATATTAATTATAATAAGGAGTAAAACTAACTAACCAAGTAAATTTTGATTAAAATGGTTAAAGAATTTCAAATAAATTGAATAAATTGTTATTTGTTAATTTCAACTTAATATGCAGAATAAAAAATTTCAAAGAGAAGTTTTGTAATAAGTTGGAAAATAATGCAATTCAATTTTCCTATTAATTTGAGATTTATTTTCTGCTTTTATAAATTAATTGTGCTGAATATGTGTAAATTAACTAGCCTAATTAAATTTCCATTTTATAAATTAATGTAATTAAGCATTAATGAATATTACTAATAAAAATGGTAATAATTTTAAAAAGTAAATATCTTGTTTGTCATTTATACATTTTTAATTTGATTAAAATTCCAAATAGTCACTACATTAGTATAATTATAATTATTTGTTTTATTGCTTTACTAATATTCAAGGTAATTTATTCAACAATTTGTAGCATTTATAATAATATCTGATATATGATCAAATTAATTTATAGGATCCTAAACTAAAATTATTTAAGTTTGTATTATTTATAAGCAAAACTTTAAAATTTTTTTATTTTGATTAATTTGAAATGATAGAAGCAATTTATTTAAATTCTCATACCCATTTATGAATAGTTTGGCCAATTGTTAGAGAAGGAATAGAAAAATTTAGAAAAAGCATTTTATTCGCATTAAAAAGTAGTAGAAATAATAAGGTAAGTTTAAAAATGAAGTTGAATTATGTAATAAATGCAAACAACTATATATTATATGTATCCTGAATTTTCCCAGAATATGCCCAGAATTTGCCCATTTATCCAGAAGAATATGTACAGAATTTTTTGGTCTAATTTTGGACACGAAAAAATTCCGAGCAGCATTTTTATCACTTTCGTAGGCAAGATTTATATTTATTATGTGTGTATTTTGTGCGCTTTACGTATATCCAGATAGCATCCAAATCGGTCGCATAGGATTACTTGGTTAGTACGTAACGGTAACTAAAAAAACTGTTAAATGACAAAACATTGTTAGGTGGATAAAAATGAAAATAAAAAAAAATAGTACTTAACCAAGTAAATAATAGTGTAAATTGCAAAGATTGAAATATATGAAGATGTGTGTTACTGCTCGGTTAGTCCATAATATCTATTATGTCGACAGAAAAAGGTCCATCAAAGGTTGAGAATATATTTTGTGAATTAATTTTTATTGTCATTATTACGCTGTTTGATAGTTTTGTTGCTTATAAATATAGCTCACCTACCAACAATATTATATTAACAACGAGTAATAATCAAAAAGAAAGGAAAGAAAACTGAATTAATATTTATATTACAAAAGTTAACTATAACATGAAACAAATAGAGCCCTCTATGGAGGCGATAGTAAATGTGAAGAAATAGAACCATCGATAATTAATTTGGAAAGCAATAATAGAAAATGAGAAAATGCCGGATAGAGATGAACAGAACCGTTGAAGAGAGATGAATTCTTGTATCGCTAAGCCTAAGAAATAAGAAGCAGGACGAGCAAGACGAGCAGGCTAAACAAGATGGCAGTTGAACAGACTTTTTAATGATAGTATGAAAGTTCGAGAAAATAATATAAGAATGACATTTAAGTGAAATCAATATTAACTATCGTGTTATAATTATATTATCCATAGTTCGACGACATTGAACCTTCTAACTCAATTTCTTTATTGATACAATAAAAATACAACTTATGGTACTGAGCTATAATGTACAGACAAAGTGAGATTCTTGATACAAGTAATGTATCTGATATGATTATTATTTTAAATTTGTATAATTAGGTAATTAGTTTTTGTTTTCCTGAAGTAAAAAATTGATATATTTTATTTCTAACCTCAAAGTAAAAACCAACTTTTACTACGCGATCATTAATGCCAAGCCATTGTGTGCAATCAATTCGATAATTAAATTTGGTGTTCACCTCAGATCGATACACGACAACCAATTATATTTTTCGATCCGAGCAATCCCGGTCTAAAATTGAACAGGGCTATTGTGTGCATTGTGTATAACCATATTCGATTGTGTTTGATGTCGATCAACTAACAATGGAATTATTTCCGCAATGAATTTCCTTATCGACACAATTCTTATATAAAATAAGTTAACCAAAAATGTAAAATAATTACACAAAAGACAGTAAAAAAAAAAAAAAATTATTTTTTAATTTAATAATTTGAATTAAATGAATTGATTTTTTTTTAATTTTTTTTTTGTTTTTTAAGAAAAAAAAACTTAAAAAAAAAAAAAACTTTAACCAATCCTTGTCATTTTTAAGTTATTTATGAAAATGACGATAGACAAGCAAACAGATGATTCCGTTTATTGGGTAGAAAAAGCGATTAGCGAAAATTATATTAAATATTATAATTCTTTTGAATTTACTAATAAAAAAGAAATTAATGGTACTGGTTCAGCTGGAAAAATTTATCGAGCGAATTGGAAAGGAACTGACACTCCTTTGGTTATTAAATCTTCATATAATTTGACTATTAAAGAAGTCGTGAATGAGGTATTGTGCAGTATTTTTTTTTTTTTTTAAACTTTAAATTACTGTAATAAATTCTTACAAATTATATGACATGATTCATTCTTTTTTTTCAAAAAAAAAAAAAATGTGTAAATATTCTTTCAGTTAAAAATACAGAGAGAAATCGATTTTCATCCAAATATTTTACGGTTTTATGGAATTTCAAGATTAGAAAATGATCCAATGAATAAATTTTCATTGATTATAGAGTACGCTGATGGCGGTTCATTACATTCTTATTTAAAAGAAAAATTTAATGAACTCGAATGGTGTGATAAATATCGGTTAGCATTACAACTTGCAAGTGCTGTAGAATGTATTCATAACGAAGAAATTATTCATTGTGATCTGGTAACGTGTCATAATAATTTAATATTTATTTACAGTACTTTATAAAATTACTAATATCTATATCAAATCTACTATATCTTAGCATGCACATAATGTACTTATACACCAGAATAATATTAGATTGGCAGATTTTGGTCTATCTAGAAAGATACCTGAAACATCAAATTATCTTAGGGATGTATACGGTGTGTTACCATACGTAGATCCAAAATGCTTAGAGAATCAATCGACGTATGTAATAACTGCTAAATCAGATATTTACAGCATTGGAGTTCTTTTATGGCAATTGTCAAGTGGACGTAGACCTTTTTATGATGATGACACACAATATGACGTATGTTTAGCTATAGATATAAAAAATGGAAAGAGGGAAAATATTGTTAAAGATACACCACCTGAATATAGTAATTTATACGAAGGTAAATTATTCTTACTATTTAAATTTAAATAATTACTATGTTGAATATTTATTTATATTGACTCTTAAAAATTCAATTTAGCATGCTGGTCAGATGATCCTAATAAAAGACCTGCTATACATCAAGTTGTTTTATCACTAAAATCAATAATTTCTAAAGAACATAATGAGGAGATTAGTTCTATTATAAATGCAATAAAACAGAATGAATTACAAAAAGAGATACATTCTAATCCTATATCAATAGATAATGAATTTGATGATTTAGTAATAAATGATTTTATATTAAAATATGATTTAGATACGTTAGAAAATAAAATTTTACCATATATAATAAAACAAGTGAAAAAATTATTTAATGAAATATTTGATTCTGTTGAATCAATTGTTGATAAATTAATTTCATTATTAATTGAAGTTCAAGATAAGGAAGGTTATAATTTTTTAGAAACAAATCAATTTATTAATCATTATATCTCTCTCTCAAATCAAACAAATAACATCTTTAATTGGCTTATGAAAAATCAATCAAATAATGTTCAATATACTTTCTTTCTTGGTTTTCTTTATTATAATGGTATAATTGTAGATAAGGATAATGATGAAGCTTTTAAATTATTCTTAAAAGCATCAAAAGATAATTATCATATCGCACAAGTTTATTTAAGTAAATGTTATCAAACAGGAGTAGGAACTGAAATTAATAGTGATTCAGCAATTGATTGTTTAAATGGTGCTATAAAGAATAATAGTATATGTGGACAACTTTATCTTGGTAATTTGTATGAAGATGATAAAGGAACCAATGTAGAGCTAGTTTTTAATTTGTATGAAAAAGCAGCTAATAATGGAAATTTAAGTGCATTATATTATTTAGGAAAATGTTATCAACATGGAAAAGGAGCTAAAAAAGATGAAGTTAAAGCATTTGAACTTTATAAAAAATCAGCTGAACGAGAAAATATTGTTGCAAAATTTTTACTTGGATGTTGTTATTATAAAGGAATTGGAACTAATATTGATCATGTAAAGGCTTTTGAATTATTTAAAATAGCCGCTGAAGAAGGTAATTATGGTAACGCACAAAATAATCTTGGAATATTATTTGAAAATGGAAAGGGAACAAAAAAAGATTTAGAAAAAGCTTTTTATTGGTATTATAAAGCAGCGGAAAATGGAAATAAAATTGCTCAATATAATTTAGGTAGATGTTATCAATATGGTATTGGTATTGAGAAAAATGAAATTAAATCATTTGAATATTATAAGCAATCAGCTGAAGAAGGAGATTATAATTTAGCGCAAACTAATCTTGGTTTTTTTTATGAAAATGGTATTGGTATAGAAAAAGATTTAAAAGAAGCTTTTTATTGGTATCAAAAAGCAGCAGAAAATGGAAACCATATTGCACAATATAATTTAGGGAAATGTTATGAAGATGGAAATGGTGTTGAAAAAGATGATGTCAAAGCATTTAAATGGTATACAAAATCAGCAAAAAAAGGAAATAATAATTATGCACAAAATAATCTTGGATTATTATATGAAAATGAAAAAGGAGTAAAAAAGAATTTGAAAAAAGCTTTTTATTGGTTTCAAAAAGCGGCAAAAAATGATATTAATGTCGCACAATATAATTTAGGTAGATGTTATGAAGATGGAAAAGGTATTGAAAGAGATGAAACTAAAGCATTTGAATGGTATGAAAAATCAGCCAAAAATGGATATAGCAAAGCACAAAATTATCTTGGTTTATTGTATGAAAATGGAAAGGGAACAAAGATAAATTTGAATAATGCTTTTTATTGGTATAAAAAAGCAACAGAAAATGGAAATGAGATTGCGCAATATAATTTAGGTAGATGTTATCAATATGGAAGTGGTATTGAAAAAGATGAAATCAAAGCATTTGAATTATATAAAAAGTCAGCTGAACAAAATTTTAGATGTGCACAAAATAACTTAGGGTGTTGTTATAAAGATGGTATAGGTACAAAAAAGGATCCAAAAATGGCAGTTTATTGGTATCAAAAAGCAGCAGAAAATGGAAATGAAATCGCACAATATAATTTAGGTGAATGTTATGAAGATGGAAATGGTATTGAAAAAGATGAAATCAAAGCATTTGAATTATATAAAAAGTCAGCTGAGCAAAATTTTAACTGTGCACAAAACAATTTAGGATGTTGTTATAAAAATGGTATAGGTACAAAAAAGGATCCGACAATGGCAGTTTATTGGTATCAAAAAGCAGCAGAAAATGGAAATGAAATTGCACAATATAATTTGGGTGAATGTTATGAAGATGGAAATGGTATTGAAAAAGATGAAGTTAAAGCATTTGAATTGTATAAAAAGTCAGCTGAACGAAATTTTAGTTGTGCACAAAATCAACTTGGATATTTTTATGAGAATGGTATAATTACTGAAATAAATTTAGAAAAAGCAGTTGATTGGTATCAAAGAGCAGCAAATAATGGAGATGAAGTAGCACAGTATAATCTGGGATTATTATATGAAATTGGAAAAGGTGTTGAAAAAGATGAAAACAAAGCATTTGAGTGGTATAAAAGATCAGTCGAAAAAGATTATAGTAATGCACAAAGTAAACTTGGATATTTTTTCGAAAGTGGTATAGGTACAAAAAAGAGTTTAGAAAAAGCAGTTTACTGGTATCAGAAAGCAGCAGAAAATGATGACAAAATTGCACAATATAATTTAGGTGAATGTTATGAATTAGGAAATGGTGTTAAAAAAGATGAAATTAAAGCATTTGAATGGTACAAAAAATCAGCAGAAAATGAGCACATAGAAGCAAAATTTCATTTAGGGTACTGCTATGTGACTGGTATTGGAACTAAAGTTGATAGGAAAGAAGGATTTAGATTATATAATGAAGCAGCTAAAATGGGAGATAAAATTGATAATGAAAAAATAGTAAATGATTTAGAAAAAATAAATTATTGGTATAAAAAAGCAGCAAAAGATGACAATAAAAATGCACTGTATAATTTAGGTAAATGTTATGAATTTGGAAAAGGTATATCTCAAAACGAAGTTAGGGCATTTGAATTTTATAAAAAATCCGCCAACCAAGGATTTTCAGATGCTCAATATAGAGTTGGTCATTGTTACGATCATGGAATTGGAGTTGATATTGATAAAGAAAAGGCATTTGAATTTTATAAAGTAGCTGCTAAAAAGAAAAATTGGGATGCACAAAAAAGTCTTGCATTTTATATGAACGAGGAGAAGGAACAAAAAAATGTATAGAAAAAGCTATTTACTCGTATGAAAAAGCTGGATATCAAAAGTAAAACACGTTATAATTTGTTGCTACACGTTCTATCTATAGTTTGTTTATAGAGATATTTTTTGTTATTTTAATAAATAAAAATTTATAAATTTTAATATTGTCATTATTTACAAATGAAATTATTAATTGTGATCTATTTAATTAATCCTTTTACCGTAATAGATTATTTTTATTTTTTTTCAGTTCATGCGCACCGCTTCTTGTGTTTCCATAAGTGGATGGTTACGAACACTAAATTCATACCCGTAAAAAAGATACAATTCGAGATACTCTCTTTATATATAGCTTCGTGAAGAAATTGACCAAAGTTGATTGGCCAAACTTTTTGTTGTTAAATTGAGCCAACAACATCTGAAAATAAATATTTCAATAATTATAAAATTTTAATGGAAAATCTTATTGTCACAAAATTAATTTGAGAAATGACCTGATAAGTAATTAAATATTATTGGTCAGTCTATTAGGATCATGCTGATTTTGATGGACCGATATTTTTTGTTGGCGGTTAAATAATTGATATTTTTGATAATGGCTAAATATTAATGGCTAAATATTAGATATATTGGCAATTGCATATATATTAATAGATTTTCAAAATTTAATTATACTTTTATAAACTATTAGTATAATAGTAGCATGATCTTGTCTGACTGACACAATAACTATTATTTATCGGTCATGTTGTGGAACTGATTTATAAAATGGCCAAAGGGTGACAAAAAACAAATTTATGACTAGACCAACTGGACCTTTTTTATTATTATAAGGCACAATTTTGTGTATCACAATTATAAAGTCTCACGTGAAAAATGTCTACGTGTCAATAATAAAGCAGATTGATCTATAATTTAAACATTAAAACAATTAATTGTGTCCCAAATTAAATTTAATTTAATTCTCTCTTTTTCTCTCAAACGTTTAAAAATGAACGTATTTACTGTACGTACAAGCAATATGATGACCCTATTGAATGGGTAGAAAAAACGATAATATCAAATATTATCCTTATCCCGAATTCACTAATATGAAAGAAATCAATAATGGTTTAGTTGGAAATATTATCGAGCGAATTGGAAGGGAACCAACACTCTTTTGATTGTTAAATCTTCATAAAATTAACTGTTAACGAAATACTGAATGAGGTAGTTAACTTGTAAATTTTAAATGATGACGTTACTGATTGCCAATAACTAACAAGCAAATTAGTATTAACTTGTTTTAAATATTGTGTAGATAGAAATGCAACGAAAAATTGATTTTCACCCAAACACTTTACGATTTTATGGAGTCTCAAAATTAGAACTTAGCCAGTAAGATAAATAAATATTTGTTAGTATTCTTATTTAAAGGAAAAATTCAATGTACTTGAATGGGATGATAAATATCGGTTGTCCTTTTTATGATGAAAATACATCATATGATGTTGGTTTAGTTATAGCTATTAAAAATGGAAAGAGAGAAGATATTATCAAAGATACACCACTTGAATATAGTAATTTATACGTAGAAGATTAAATAATATTATGAATCAACTTATGAATATTTATTTATATTGACTGTTTATTATTTATTAAATCATTTAGATGATCCTGATAAAAGACCTACTATACAACAATTTGTCTATAACATCAATAATTTCTCATGAAAATAGTGAAGCAATTAATTCTATCATACATGCAGAAAATGTACAAAATAAAGTGGAAAAAGATGATGAATTTCTGATTCAGTCATAAGTGATTTTATATTAAAGTATGATTTAGATAATACGATAGAAAATGAAGTCCCTTTATATATATTACAACAAGAGAAAATTATTTAATAAAATACGCGGTTTAGCCATCAAAAGATTGTTGATAAATTAATTATATTGTTGATTAAAGTACAAGATAGAGAAGGATATAATTAATCAATTTATTCATCAATGTATTAATCTATCCGATCAAATGTCAGGTAATAATATTTTTAAATAATCAAACAAATATTTTCTTACTTGGTATTCTTTATTATAATGGTATTGTTACTGAAAAGAATATTCATGAAGCATTTAAACTGTTTCCAAAAGCATCAGAAGATAATTATCATATTGCACAAGTTTATTTAAGTAAATGCTTTCAATTAGGAACAGGAACTGAGATTAATATTCCATTAGCAATTATTTGTTTACGTAATGCCATAGAGAAAAAGAGCATATGTGACAACTTTATCTTGATAATTTATACGAAAATGGTACAGCAGTAACAGCAGGAACAAATGTAGATTTGAACAAAGCCTTTTATTGGTATGAAAAAGCAGCTAATAATGGAAATTTAAGTGAAGAAATTATAGTGGAGCACAAAATAATTTTGGATTTTTACATGAAAATGGATAGGAACAAAGAAAGATTTAAAAAAAGCTTTCCATTGGTATCATAAAGCAGCAGAAGATTGAAATGAAATAGCACAATATAATGTAGGTGAATATTAAGAGTTAGGAACTGGTGTTGAAAAAGATGAGGCTAAAGCATTTGAATGGTATAAAAAATCGGCCGATAATAATTTTTTGTACGCAAAATTCTTACTGGGATATTGCTATGTGAATGGTATTGGAACTGTGGTTAATAAAAAAAAAAGGACTTGAGTTGTATTATAAATTATAAAATGACTCCAATTAATACTGAACGGTATGATTATGATGAAAAGTCGATAAATATTTTAGATAGGATGTATTATTGGTATCAAAAAGCAGCAGAAGACGACAATAAAATTGCATTATATAACTTAGGCAAATTTTACGAATTAGATCAAAACAAGGCCAGAGCATTTGTATCCTATAAAAAATCTGCTGATCAAGGATTTGTAAATTGCTCAATATAAAGTTGGATACTACTATGATCATGGAATTGGAGTGAATATGGATAAAGGAAAAGCATTCGATTTTTACAAAATAGCTGCTAAAGAGGAAAATCGTGATGCACAAATAAGTCTTGCATTTTTATATGAACAGGGTGAAGGAACAGAAAAGAGTATAGAACAAGCTATTTATTGGTATGAAAAAGCTGCAAATAATGAAAGTCATGAAGCCAAGGAAAAGCTAGATGGTTTATTATCAAAAAATAGTTAAAATAGGTATTTTTTTACTTTACTTTTTTTTTATGGTAGAAGGCAGTTTTTGGAAGGGTTTAATTTTTTAATTAATATAAACGACTTTTTTCAACAAAAATAATCCTTTTAATGTCAAATACAGATCTAGTAATTAATTAATAAACTAACTATTAAAGTATCTTAAAACTATACTAAAACTTAACTTGGCACTGTTTACTATTTAGAAAATTAAAAATCATTTACAGATCAAGTTTCTGTGTTAAAATTTTAAATAAAAAATAAATTTAATTAATCAGCATAAGGTTGTACCAATAAGTCCACCAATTTGAATTAATATACATCTTAGTGAATACGATCTTTAAATATCTTCTTGCGAGATATATTTCAAATAAGAAAATTTTGGTTAAGCGAAAGAATAATTTTTCTTTTAGTAGCGATAAAAGTAAAATAGCGTAAATGTTATAACGTAAAATGTTATATTGGTAAAGCTTTTTGAAAGACAATGTTGTGAAAATGAAACCCAAACAAGTACTAAGAAATAATTAATTTTCTATATTTTTATTTGATATCTAAATGCTTTAATCTTATCCTATTATTATATTTGTTAATTATTAAATTAATTTTGTTTTTTTGTAGAGCACATTAATTACTTTGTAAATATTATTACATGGTATAATTTATTTTAATACTATATAAATAATTTTAACAAAAATATGAATATATATATTTATACATTATACGACTCTACTATTTCCCTCTAAATAATAATAATTATATCTAACAAATAAAATTTTATGAATAAGGATCGAACATTGTCAAATCTCCTTTGCTTATTTTTTGGTTAGTACCTGGATTATTGTTATTATTTTTGTTACTATTTAATCCTGACTTATTTGAATTTATGGGTTGAAGTATACTTCCGGTATTAAATTTAGGTTGAGATGGTGGAGTATTCATATTATTAAAATTAAGTGTATTATTATTTTTGTTTGGTAATGATGACATTGAATTGAATTGGGTATTAAAACTTGTGTTTGTATTTGTATTAGACGAATACATATTGTGTAAAGATGTCGGATTTGATGATGGCCTGGTCATATTCGTTGAATTTGAATGATCAAAATTTTGCTGTGGCATTCGTGAAGTCGCTATTGAATTAAACAGACTTGACGAAATTGAAGTATTAGTTGATGTTGACGAAATTGTTCCTGATTTTGAAGAATTTGGTGGCGGTAACGATGGAATGACGTCAACTGAAGGTGTAGATGTCGTAGAATATGAATTTATTGATTGCGTTTGCGAATGGGCTTTACTTCCTGCATAAGAATTTGTTGAATTCAACGAATTACGAGGTTTTGGAGACATTGGAGTAATTCCTCCATTCGTTATGAAGAAATCACGTTGAACGGACGATGATGACATTTTTCTATCACTTTTCGTCGAATTCTAATAATTAAAAATTATTAACCAACTTATAAATTATTAGAGAAAAGATTTTTTTTGAAGAAACGTACCGTGTTAGAGGACCCTATAGTAGTCATAAATTCGGCAACAGGATTATTGCCCGGTGTATCAAAAGGATCCGGTGTAATCTCAATAGTACCGTTACTCATGCTATTTCTTGTATTACCATTTACCATCCCTCCTGATGAACCAACAAGCTTTTCAAAATCAACAGGAACCTCACTATCACTACCTTTTCCCCCTTCTACAAATTTCTTCGTACTATCTTCAATAGTCTTAATGTCTTGAAGTTGGCGAGAATGTTCCTGTTCAACCTTCATAGATAATTTTTTAATCACATCCATAAATTTTTGAAACTAAAAAAAGGATGAAAAATTAGTACAGAAACAATTTTTTTTCTAAAAAGTTACTTCATAATTTAATACCTGTTGAAGATTTAACGTTGGAACAACAGATAACCTCCATAACTGTGGTATTATTTCGGTAGCTATAACATCTTTTTCGCCATTCTTGCCCATTTCTTCAAACACCGATAGCGTAGTAACCTATAATAGAAAGCATATTAAAAATATATAATACAATAATTATATAATGCAAATACAATAAAAATTATTACCATTACAGTAGCTTCTTTTGTCTTGATACCTTTTAACAAAGGTATAAGTTTTTCTGTTATTGTAAACTACGCAACATTAGATAAATTAGTAATGTAACTGAAATTAAAGTAATTAACAAATAGACCTACATTATCCAAAAATTTAACTAATGATTTAAGGCAGACTAAGGTTGTAACTTTAATGGATAATAATGTAGTATGGATAAACAAACTCTGTTAAAAATTATAAAAATCATTAATTATAATTGAATCAATATTTGTTAAAGAAAAAAAAAAAAATTACTTAATAATACCTGAATCCTTGGAAATAATGAAACCTTAACAGTCGAAATATCTAAAGAATCAGCTATTATTGGAATAATTTTAAGAACCTTGTCCTGTATTGCAGGTGTTTTGGCTTCCAATGCATGATAAATTAAGGGCATTACATCTACATAACGTGTAAAGTTAATAAATTTATAATATAAAAAAGTTCGGTTTTGATTACAAAATACCTTCTTTAAACATATAAGACGAGGTTTTTTGTTGAAATAAATCAATATTATCTAAACAAGTTATCATATTTTGCATTGGTTCAGAAACTGAAAATATTGGTTTAAGAGGATTAAGAACTTTTTCACAAAAATCATTAGGAGATAATTTTTGTGCTATAAAGAAAATATTAGGAAGAGTATAAGCCAAAAGTGAATGATCCTTTATTTCTTGAAGGAGAGATGGTAAAATCTAAATTACATTTAATCCATTTAGTTAATAACAAAAAATATTTCCTTCTAAGTGAATAAAATTATATTTTAAGGTAAAATTTACCTTGCGAACTAATACTCTTTCAGGAAATTGTGGCAAAACTCTGATTAAGCCTTTCATAAAATTTGCTTTGTCATCTGCGGTTTTCTCAGGAAAACTTTCAAAAAATTTCACAGTTGAAACTAAGACATTATCAAAGTATTTGCACGTTTGAAATTCGGCCACTGTCATTCTCTGAGATGGATATCGCGTAATAAGATTAAACATAACCTCTAAATAATATAAAGCGATTAGAGATCTTATATAATAAGACAAAATAAATTTCATTATTTTTTTTTTCAAACTACCATGAAGATGATAGGGAAGATGATCGTAATTTATCGATGATAAATTCTCAATATTCTTTCGATATGTGTGAATACTATTGTGGCTTTCCATTGGAGGCCTGCCATGACTATGCACCGTATATATTAAACAGCCAAGCGCGAACATGTCATTCGCGAAATCAAGATTTTCATCCAACACATATTCTGGCGCTAAATTCATGAAATCGAAGACAATAAGATTTAGTCGTACGTTAGCCACTCTCTTAAGACGTCATACAAATTAACCAATAATTTAGGCCGGTTATCGTCTGACGCGTCTGAGGTACAACAAATATTAAGAATTTTAGGTATATTTACCCATGTAATCATAATTTTTTTGCGCGTAACTTGGTATTCGCATATCATAATCTGGATATTCGTAAGGTACTGGTGAATCAGGGTTATTGAGAAAAGTGCTGAATCCGAATCTAACGCATATATATATATATATATATATATAATTTTTTTTTTTTTTTTTTTTTTTTTTTTTACAAAATAAATTAAACTCGAAAATTTAATCGAAAAATAATTAAATCTAATTTACCCTCCAATTTTCCAGTCCCCCTAATTAAATTAAATATAAGTATCAATGATTCTTTTTATTTATTATAATTAATCATTATATTCCATACCTTTGTATTTACATATATTGCTTCAGGAACGAGATTTGAATGAGTAATTTTAGCATCATTATGACAAAACTGTAAACCTTTTCCGACTTGAAGTAAACCCTTCTGAATCTATATAAAATTGTTTTATAAAAATATTATATTTCAAGTAAAACGTCATCTAAATAATTTATACCTCTAATTCGTCCATATCAAAATTCTTAATGTCGTTTGGAATGGGAGATAAATTATCATAATTTCCAAGTAAATTTGATAGAGAAGCCAGAATAGGTTCAGTTGCAAATGTGATGACTGTTCTTGATTCCTCAACAGCTTCAACAACTTCCAATAGTGATGGATGACGAAGTCGTGACAATTGACTAGCCTGAAATCAAATACATGTAAGTAAAAATATATTTATAAAATTAAAACAATTCCTAAAAAAGATCTTTAATACCTCTTTTTTCAAAACTGCATAAACCTTTTCGGTCTCTTTTTTATCATAACCTTTCCTTAAAGGATTGTCTATAATCTTTTTTTCAAACATCTAATAATATTTGTTCATTAATCATTTTTAGAAAAATCCGATTAACATTACTTCTTAAGATTTAGATTTCTAATACCCACAAATACGGCTACTTTTTGTCCTGTCGTCTTTTTAGTACCTATCAATAATTGAATTAGACTAATATTAATCATTAAAAAAAATTACTTTAAAAAAATAAAATATCACATACCTGCAAAAATCTTCCATAAACCTGAACTGGCAACTTGTTCACCAAGATCATATTGACGAAGCGTTGACGTTCCGGCTACATAGGATACAACTAGAAACCGAAAAAGAACATTAAAATAAAGTAATAATATCTTAATATTTAAAAAAAAGAAAGTGAATAACCTGTTTTAACTTGCTGAAACATTTCCTTTATAAACCAATTTTATAATAAGGAGATATGAAAATTCAATTAACGATCAAAATAGATTCAAGTTATTTAACGATCAAAATAGATTCAAGTTATTTAACGATCAAAATAGATTCGAGTTATTTAACGATCAAAAAAAAAAAAAAAAAATTAAATGTGGCGCAATGAATTAAAAGATATGGCTTAAGAAAATTATAATGATTATTTGTCGTTGTTTAAACGCTTTTTACTGGAATTAATTTATAAGAAAGTTTTTTTTTTTTGGATAATGTAGATGATGTGAGAACAGTTTTTGGTTTTTTTTTTTTTTTTACCTTACCACAATAACCAAACATGGCGTAAATGCTGATCTAATTGTGTACAAACTAGGACTAACTTTAAAAAACGAGTGTCACAGTTTTTTTCAGTTATTTCTATAATAGTCTCAGTTTCATTGAGTTTTGGCAAGAAACTTTAATTTCACTTATATTCATCTTACCGCTTATGTATATTTTGATGCAAACGATGGAAACATCAATCGTGTTATTCATTTTCACGATAAGAAAGATGTTTTCAACATTCAGTCTCGAGCACATTGACAAAACATCTGCCATGACAGGATTGCAATCTTGATTTTCTGGCTCTAAGAAAAATACTTTTGATTATAGGACTTCGATAACTTTTCTAATGGATTTAGGGAAGACATTACAACAAAATTCCATGTAAATCACAAATATACGAGGAATTGAAACGTTTCAGAATGACTCCAAGTGGCAATGCCGTAACGATTGAGGAAAAATTTTTTGTTCTAAAAATTCGAAAGAAAAAAAAAAGAACATTTACGAATTTTAAAAAATGGGTAATTGAATTTCATAAAAGTATTCATTTCTTTTGATATATGGACGAATTGTGTTTGTCTGTGCTTCTGGATGCACATTAATTTTGGCGAATGTAAGTAGCATTATTGGTAATTATGCCTTTAAACCCATTTTTTAATAAGACATTATACTGACATGAATTTCTGAAACGATTAGGTTCGTCGATAATTACTCAGCAGACGCTCATGTCTAACGTTGGTTGTTTAGAAAATCAAGAAAGTATAAAATATATGAAATTGATCCGTATTTGTGAACCTACAAATTTATTTAGAAATTTTGAGATTCATGAGTTTTACTACTTAAAATGTGTGATAGCAAGAAATCATTCACCGTTTTGAAATGATGACCTAGTTGGTGGATAGTGGTTTTCATAGATTTCTTATGAAATACGCTCTTTATGTATTTGCTGAAACAATCATATGTTTATATCACATGAAAAAAAAAAATCCAAATTTATTAATTAGCAGAATCTTATATTATTTATTAAATACAGGACAAATTGAACACAAAATTAATGAGATATAATAATAAAGATTGGAGAATGGGCAATATAAATTTTAAAGAATTACATATAAAAGTACAATTATTTAAATGAACAATTTCTTATTTTATCCATTTTGTTGATGATACTTTGATCAGGTCAAAAATTATACTAATAAATTATTAATTTTAACAAACTTTATTCGATTTACAATTAATTGGAAGAAAAAAAAAAACCAAAAAATGTTGGGCCTAATTTTAATTATTAATTTCTAACAATTCAATCAAATATCCTGGTAGTAAACGTCTTTGATCCGCATTAGATTCTAATATAGTGTTTCTAAATTGCTTTTTTAACGCAGGATCACTTTGTTCTAATACTTCTAATATTTGGGTTTTAGGTAATCGTAATAAGAATTTAAAATCATTTGGTTGTATCTAAATAAAATATAAAATATGTATGTCATCATTATTACATTATTATATCAAAAATAAATATTCAAGATAATTACTTACCTTAAGGCAATATTCTGTACAATACAATATAAATCCTTTACGTAACATCTCATTCTGCCAAATCTGATTAATATATCGCAACAATAACTCATTTACAAATCCCGACAAATTTTTATACGTTCTAACACTTAATGTCACCTAAAAATAAAAAATACATTTGTATTAAATAACTTTACTGTTTAATGTTTAAAATAATTGTACATATAAAGTAATCATACCGTTCTCATAAAAGGTGGTGGCAATTCGGATTGCACAGATAAATGTTGCAACACCGCACCCAATATTTGTGAAGTGAATATATTTGTTAATTTGAAACACACATGAATTGCTACAAAATTCATTTTATTAAAGAATAAATAAACATTTGGCGTGTCACAATAAAACTAACGTATAAATAACATTTACCTTCAACAGAATGTTTTAATGGAACTTCATTTTGTTTTAATTGATGTAAAAAAACTAATAGTTCTCTTGGTTCCAATGGTGTAGGAGTTTTTGCAGAAATTGTTATAATTTTCGAGAAAACTTTTTTTACAATTTCTCTCTGTTTTTCTGTTGCATCAAGCGTTAATATGACTTTAGGAAGATGTCGTAATATTTCTTCCTTTATAATATTTATAATAACAATATATTAATATCTATATAATCTCATCATGAATTTGAGATAGATAACGTACCTTTTCAAAGTATGCAATAATCGGAAATAGAAATCTTCCATCTAAATTCCTCTGTACAATTACAGTCTTGGCAGTATTTATTAATTGTGTTGGTGGTTGCACTTAAATATATAAAAAATCGTTAATACAATAATATCAAGAATAAATAAACCAATGTAGTTATTTAAATAATCACCTGTCTTATTTGTATATACAATTAACAATCTCAATATAAAATCTTCAGCACCATCTGGAAAAGTTTGGAATAATTCTATTAATCCAGTTAATCCGATTGTATCAATAATTTTTTGCGAGTAATTACGAATAAACTTTTGAATGGAATCTGATGATTTGATGTAGATTGAAACTAGTCTTTAAGAAAAATAAAAGCTGTTAGAATTTTGAGATAAAAAAAAAAATTGAAATAAATCAAAATATATCTACTCTTCGAATAATTGTTTTTTTTTTGCACACAAAGAAAGAAATAAATCAAGGTGGCGTTCCACATCTACTTGTGTCCATTTCCTTTCCTCATCTTTTATTTCGTCTTTTGCTATTTCTGAAGCTTCAGTATGATAATGATAATGATAATCATACGTTGGAGGTGGTATTTCTTGAGTAAGTTGTTTTAGTGACTGTAACGCGAATGACTCAACCTCGCCACCAATCACTAAATGATCTGGAAACCATTTATTAGCGGTAGTAATAGCAGAACTTCTTAACCGTTCACCTGAATTTTATTAAAGAAAAATTCATGTTAAAAATAATCTAAATATTACTAAATGAGTTTTATCTAAAATATTGACCTTTATGCAGACAATATGCTAATAAGATATTTAGACAAAATGGTCTTGCTGGTGGTCGAAGTTCGATCAACTCGCTTAAAGTAGTGAATCCAAGAGAACTCCTATAAAATAAAGATCCAAAATAAATTTTTAATTGGTCATTAATTTGATTAAAAAACTATTTTAAGACATGAATACATAATCACCTATCAGGATCGTTACAAAAGATTTTGATGCGGTCAACAGCATCTTCAAATAATTCGGGAACGTCTAAGAGAAATTGTGTAAAAATACGATCTTCAAGCGTTGGCATAATCCTGTCTAACAACCGACACAACCAAATTGAATAGTTGGATTTCTGAAAAAAGGTTTAATAATTGTCATTCATAGTAACAAAAAAAATAAAAAAAAAAAAAAAACAAAAAATAATAGATCTTACGTGTGATGGGTCTTTATGCAACATGACGGAGTCATGATACCATTCCTCGTCAAGCCACGTTAACGCGAATTCCGTTCTTATGATGAAAATTTAAAATAATTAGCGAATTCATTTTTCACAGAAAAAGGTTACTAAATGAAAAAACTTACCTATTTCTAAAATCTTTCAGTATGAATTGAATAACCATTTCTCTTAAATCATCAAATTGCTTACGATCATCCTCAGAAGCCTCAAGACCTCGAGTCAAAAATCTTGAAGCCATTATATGCAATTGCGATTTTGAAAGTCGTTTACCATTAGATAGAGTTGTCAGAACAACATTCGAACGTTTATCTTTTACATCGGCAGATAACGCAGCTTCAACGTCCAATATATTTTTAAAAGCATTTTTTATGAAAGAATTAGATTGATCTTGTGATAAAGATTCAGGAGGTGGAAGAGCATAAGGTTGAAATTTGAAAGCGGGAATAGATACGACTTGTGGTTCTGGTATAGATTCAATTTCGGGTGGAGTTGGAGTTACATCTTCCATCATATCTGGTTTCGGTGGCTCGGTGGCATTATCATCATTATAAACATCCTCGATATCCATATCGTTAACTTCATATGGAGGAGATGTAGGTTCATATTTGTATTTTTTATCCTCCATTTCAACCGACAAATCAGAATCAGAATCTAAAGGTATCTCTTGAACTATTTCATTTATCACTCTTTCCAATCTCTCATCCTCAACAATGATTGCATCTCCCCCTTCATACTCATCATCATCATCATCCTCCTCCTCCTCCTCCTCTTCTTCTAAACGTGGATCACGTGGTTTTTGAATTTTTGGTTTTGATTCAGTTTCAGGTTGCGGTACTGATGGTGCTGCTTGTTTTGCATTTCGATCTTGTATTGCCTAATAGCATTTAAATCGAATAATAGAAATTAGTAAATTGGTGCTATAAAAGGCGACTATTTGTGATATAGTTTGCCTAGTTATTAGACAACATGTTATTGACCCACTTAATTACTTTGCTTATGAAATGAGGTTCCTATTTAAGAAGCTTATATACCGATTTCAAGTTTCTCCAAATAAAACAGGGTTCTGCTTATCGAGTAATGCCCATCATATATTATTATCCCTAGGATCAGTAATTAACCGGGTGATGAAATTTCAAAATATAATATTAACATACTACAAACCTTTTTAGCTTGATTCAACCTTTCTTGTGGGATTGTTTTTAAAACTAAACAAATAACCTCAACAACAAAAGGAAGCGCGAATTGTGAAGGATCAAACTTTATAGAAATAACATTAAGAAAATATATTAATAAAATATTATATTATATAGATCAAAAAAAAAATAATTAGTCCTGATGAATTGCTTACACTAATATTTGATTGTTGAGGAGTTGGAATCCTTTGTACAGTTCCACGACCATTTTCTTCAATGGCATCTCTTTGTAAATGCCTACGGAACTGTCTTGGAAACTTGGAAGGATCATTTTTGCCTCCTAATGCGATTATAGCGTTCAAAATTTCCATGACGAAAGGTGCATTTTCATGTATTCTATTAAAATTTGATTGTTAATAACCATCAAGATTTTTCTTTTAAAAAATAAATAATAACTAAACTTTATTCAATAAATTATCAAAATCACCTTAATAATGCCATCAATTGCACCTTCATAGACTTATTAACACTCTTAATCTGAAATTGACTTAAACGCAAATTTCTTTCCGGGATTTTAGTCCACGATACAACATGATTAACAAATGTTAAGACGTATTGTGGTCTTGCCCTCAATAGAGGTCCAAATGCATTGATTATGGCCGTAATAACGCTACTTGATCTATAAGAAATAGTTATATTAATCACTCATACAATAATATAATGGCATCTTTATTTATACTAACTCTGTCCGCATCACTGTCAGCATTCCATTAACGAGTGAAATTGACTCTTTTTCAAGATATTGTAAGTCTAATATGGGATTAGAATGACAATAAGACAACGAAATGTCTTCTTCTGGTTTACCCTAAAATCAAAAGGAAAAAAAAATCATAAGATAAATATTTTAGTTCACATCTTCCTTTTTAAGTAAAAATTAACCAATTAGCTATATAAAAATTACCAAAGAATCCGGCATACGACGAGATTGAACTTTTGCAACCGTTACGAGGTACTTAACGGCACAAAATTTAATGCCTTGATTAGTATTTTCTGAATCAAAAAATCTCATTATTTGAGATTTGATGGACAAAGAAATATTCCAAAGAGAAGCGGAATCTGATACATTTTCGACTCTTTTTAAAATATAACCCAATAGAAAAATTTTTGATCTGAAAATTAGCAAATTGAATACCCTCATAATTGCACTTAAAACAAAAAAATTTTACTGATGAAGAAAATAACTGAAAGGTTTTCATCAAATGAACTCACACTCTTTCAAATATTAATGGATAAATTGACGCATTCCAAAGTATTGCTTTTTTAACTATAGTAGGAGACGATTCGAAGTTGATAATATATCCTATGGATGGTAATACTTTTTCTAAACCTGGTTCAATATACATTTATTTCACAAAATTATTAATAATATGTCATCAAAACAAAAAAAAATCGGTTTAAGGGAAATAATATTTTTTTTTTTTATTATTGATTTTTTATTATTTAACATTTATTCAAAATTTTTCTAACTAAAAAAATAAAACGAAATAAAATAAAATCTACTTATAAAAAGGATATATTTCCCTATCCTATACATAAAATTATAAATAAATTTCCAGTTGAAATCAAAAAAGAAACATACTATCTTTCCGTAACGTCCGCGATAATCCAAATTTCATAAAAGCAAAATCCAAAAAATCTACAATCCATTCTTTTATTTCATTTACAGAATCTCGTAATAAACCACTAATTGCATGTAATATTTCGGCCTGTAATATAATACTTTGATCTTCAACTAATTGTTTAAATGAATTCAAAGCATCTAATCTTGCTTGTAATTCCTTTTGTTTTTCTGTAGCTTGATCCAGCAACACTGAGACCCTTCTATCTTCGAAAACGTATGTATTGCTCATGATTTAACGATAAAAAAACTAGAAAAACTAAAAGTTAGGTGGAAGAATGCAAATAATTCACCCTAGATGAATGAGAAATGTATGACATGTATGAATTCTAATGCATAATATTTGTTTATATAAAAAAAAAGAGGATCGACAAAATTCGTAATGCTAGTCGCGATATCACAATTTATCACATACTGTTAATTTTGACTCTATGTTACCATAACATTCCAACATTGCTCGTAGTTAACGCTATTAAAATTTTAATTCGACGAATTCTTTTCTTATAAACTATAATATCGGCTTAATTAATAAATGCAATTCGAAATCACTAATAAAAAATATACATAAAACAATCCCATTATTACTCGAAATTTCGAAAAATCTGCGAAGTTTTATGTAAAAATTTCATCTTTTGGTACAAGTCGCAGACCTTGGGCGTGTTATCATGTGATCCGTAAATAAATTTTCCAAACTTTAAATTAAAATCTTGAAGCTTATAATGGGAACAACCCTTTCTTTAAATAGCAATTCAACACACTTTTTTAAGATGTTAAAGGAACCAATCACACTAAAGACCAATCCAACTATTCCAAAATTACATAACGCCGATTTGTTATTTCCGAAGAATGCGTTATAGTAGTAAAAAGAAAATGAATTTCGGAACGATTATGTAATTATTAATTCCTTTAACGGATTAAAGCTTTTGTTCCAATCCTTTTTAAATGATTTTCCAAATGCGGTTTTAAACAAATATATAAAACTCTTCTTTATTTTTTATAAATATACATGTCGTCTAAAAAGCAGTATCTCTTGATTATAATTTTATTAAATCTAAACTTAAATTTTTTTTATTCCAATTTCATAGTCAAGTCAAATGAAATTCATTACTCTCCTCGTAGAATAGTTGCAATAGGAGACTTACATGGAGATTATAAACAAACAATTAAAGTTTTGCAATTGGCTAAAATACTTGACGATAATAAGACTTGGTCTGGTAGTAATGGAATTCTAGTCCAAACAGTAATTATTATTTCCCTATTTATCTTTCATTAGAATTTCTTATAATGTTTAAAGAATATCTATAGGGTGACATAGTCGATAGAGGTCCGGACTGTCTAAAGATTTATGAATTGTTCGAACAATTACGGAAAGAAGCGGAAAAAGTCGGAGGAGCGGTAAAGATTTTAATAGTAGCATTTTATTTTTTTTAAAAAAAAATTTCTTCTTTTACCATGACTAATTATCTTTTTTACTATAGGTGATAAGTATTTTTGGTAATCATGAACTCATGAATCTTCAATTGGACTGGAGATATGTGACGCCTGAAGATATCAAAACTTTTGGATCAAAAAGTGATCGCATTGCCGCATTCTCCTCTAAAGGGTATATTGGAAAGTTATTCAGGTCCTTTTACCAAGTTGTTGCAATTGTTGAACGAGATACATTATTTGTTCATGGAGGTGTTAACTTACAATGGGCAAATATAGGCATCGAGAAAATCAACAAACTTGGAGCGAGTCTGGTTGAGAAATGTACGGATGCTTTATCTGATAAGAAGCAGAAAGTGATTGCAACTGGTGAGGAAATTAACATTGTTCATCGTGATGGGCCACTTTGGAACAGAAAGTTTGCTTATAATGATGATAAGGCGACCGAAAAGGAATTAGATAAAGTCCTAGAAGTGCTGAAGGTTAGTTTATATCTGATTACTTAAATTAGATTTTTGTTTTAATTCACCTATAAATAATTACACTTTTTTTTTTTTTTGATTTAAAGATTAAAAGAATGGTGGTTGGACATACGCCTCTTAGTAAAAAGATCAAATCAAGATTTCACGGAAAAGTGTATGTTATTGATGTCGGATTATCAGAACATTATGGTAGTAATTTAGCTGCATTGGAGATAATTGGAGATGAAGTCAGGGAAATCTATCCTGAAGAATCAGAACGAGATGAGTTATAAATAAAAATTTTCGTTTACTTAAATATTATTTATTTAAATAAAATTGTGAGTCGTAATTTTCTAGAGATGACAAATAAATTAACAAGCCGGTATTATCAAGTTTTAAAAAATTAAAAGCAATTTTAAGCTGTAAACTGTGTGTACAAATTAATACATTTTGTAAATATTTGAGAGATTATATGAAACTTCTTCAACAGATCCACAGTGTGGTTATTTTTCTCAAAAAAATTCAACATAATTAAAGCCAAGTAAAATAGTGAATAACCATATATTTCCCGCATAAGTAAATTAATTTGTTATCAGCAATTTAATTAATGTTCATAGAATTATCAAAGAGATTGAGCAGGACAATTTCTTGCCAAATGACCCTTCTTTCTACACTAATTTTGTGGAAAGAGATACATACAATTAGTAAATGATAGATCATTACAAAGAAAAATCGTGTCGCTTTTGAAAGAAAGAAAAAAAAAAAAAATAATTTATTTACATTAAAGCAAGTAACATTCTTATGAGGTAAATAAATATAATTTTTAGGGTGTATTTCTTCCTTCTGTATAGTCAAAGAAAATATGATTGGTTACTACGGCCTTTTCCCAATAAGGCGTATCCACTTTATCAGTTTCGGTTAGTTGATTTAATATCTACGCATCGGAATAATTGCGTCCAATGGTGCCAAACTGTCAATTCTACGGGAAAAAGGAAAAATGCACTTACAAAATCATCACCGCCCTCCTCAATTATAGCCATCATCTTGTCATATAAATTTTTATTGAAGAATGAAAACTCGCGATGTTTACCGATTAAATCCATTTTAGGGCTAATAAGAAAAAAAAAATTAATTATAGGGTAAGCTAAGGGAAGTGGTCATGCCTTTCTGGTAAAGTACTTACTGTCCATTAGGGCAAGAAGGTCCACGAGGACAAAATCCAGTCAAGTACAATTGGCAGACAACTTGTTTTACATGTTTCTTATTACATTTAAGACCTTTATCAAAAATATTAAAACAAGGAAGGTCAAAAAAGTAAAAACAAAATTCAGACTCAATGATTCGTGAAAATACCTTTTCTACAAAATCCACGATCATACCAATTACATCTTCCACTCTTAACTTTATCATGCGAATAGATACAATTTGTTAAATTACATACACCATATAATTTGTAATATGCACATTTTGGCATTTTAGATAAGTTATATTCGTGTAAATATTCACATTGCTCTTCCCCTTTCATACATAATCCACGTAACCAGTACTTGCAAACGACAAATTTTCTGATTTTGTGCTGGTATTTACAATTGGTCCTTTTACAAATTCCACGTAAAAAATCTTGACAAACTTCATTAGAGTGTTTTGTCATTTTCTCATCTTATTTTTTTTTTTTTTTTTTTTTTTTTAAAAAAAAAAAAAATAAAAAAACACTATTAATTTTTAATTGAGATAAAAGACGAAATATATTTTATTTTACCGGTTTTTTTTCCGATTCCCAATTCATTCTTGACAAAACTTTCGAAATCAAATGTGAATTCACTCCCATCATTATTAAAAAATTTTTTATTTTCTGGAGCAACCATTTGTATATTTGAGCTATACAAAAATATAAAGGAACAAGATTTCTATCGTTTTATTAAAAATAATAAAGCGATATAATAATAAAGAAAGTTTTTCATTATTCATTAGTTTAGGCCTTTATATATAGTAACTAAATTATGAAAAGACACGCATGATATCTGTCTGATTCACGCAAGCTTAAAATAGCTTAAAAAAGCTTCAAAAACCATAACTAATATACCCGATCTTCTAATGATTGAGAATAGCATAAGTTTAATTTATATTTTTAATGTGTAAAGGTATAGAAAATGAGAATGTCGCTGTTTTAATGATACATACCACCAATCTTTTTTTAATTAAGCCATGTATTGCCTCACTCAATTTCAAATTAAAATTGGTGAAGCCAGCGAGTTATAGCCCTCACTATAAGATAGAGTTCCCATTGTCTAAATTTCGATATGATTAAATCCAAAATTAAAAAATTTCTCCACTTTATATCTATATGAGCGTTATTTTTTTTTTTGTTTCATTATTGAAAAAATGACTTCAATTCATTAAAATTTCAATTCTTTATTTAATATAACACAATTTAGAATTAGGTATAAAATTCAGCTTTGTGGCGCAAACATCTTTATTATAACTATATTCAATTTTGGTCATCCAAAAAAAAAAATATCGACAATCCTACGATACGTTACGACAAAGGATTCATAAAAATATTATTTTTATGAATTTTTTAGCGCCCGGATGATTTAACAGATCTTTCATATGAAATAAAGTAATAATAGTTTTATATGTAAATATAGAACCTTTAATTGCTCTCTTTATACATTGGAATCGAGAATTTCGAATTAAAGTTATATTCATAAGTTATAACTGCAAAAGCATTTTAAGTTATTTCAAATTTTTTTTTTTTTATTTGAACCAGCATAATTTTAATTCTTCAACTGTTGTTCGTTTTAAATTCATTGTTTCAATGTCTCAAAGTACAATATATAATAATACAAATAGGAGGATCTTTGCACTGGGAAATATTACTTCATGTTTCGGCATATTTTCCGAAAGTTTTGGACTACAGTATTTATTTTTGGACTTTGTACATTTGGTGTTTCAATAAAACAGATGAAAGAGAAATAATTATACACTTAGCACTGAACTCAGAATAAGGTTCTTTATCTTTGAAAAAATAAATTCTTAGCTTTTTCGTCCGATGTTCAATTTTCGAAACCTCAGTATTAATTGCAAATAATAAACGTAAAAAATTTAAACCCTCATTAACAAATTTTTAGAACAATAAAAAAAAACTTTGCAGTTTACAAAATTTCGAAGGAATGAACTAATAGAACTTTATATCTATAAAAAAAAACAAATATATATTTTTTCAATTATTTTGTCCCTCGTTATGTCGTTTTTGAATTAAATTGACATAGTAGGCACGTTCAGAAAATATATTATCTAAATAACAAATGACCGATTTTCTTAGCCAAATGATAATAATAAATTAACTTGACAAATGTTTTCAAAAACAACTTACCTCATTATATTTTCTTTGGCTTGTTGTCTGACACGTTGTTCGTATGCTGTTTTGTCCCTTCTATATATTATAATAATAATATTTAGCAAAAGTCAATATAAAATTTTAAAATCAAAATATTTGGGTCGATAAGTTACTTAAACAATTCATAAGCTTCCGCTTGAGCAGGACTTTGTGGATTAGGTTCATTCAAAAGTTGTTGAATACCTAGTACGATCTATAAGATTAATTATTATAATCAATAAATAAATTTACAAAAATATAATTTGAATTAAAAGAAATTTTACCTGCTTAATAGTAATACCAGGTTTCCAACCTTCTTCCTCGTTCAAAATTGACAAACAAACTGTTCCAGAAGGATAAACGTTAGGATGAAACAAAGGTGGAGTGAACTTGCCTAAAATATATACATATAATATATTTTTTAAAGGAAAAGGTATCATATTATATTATATTTTAGTCTCGAATCTTAAAAACTTACATTTCGGAGGTTTTGCTGGATATTCTAAATGAAAAAGTCGGCAATTACGATATCATTTATATTTAAAAAAAAAATAATTTTTTTTTTTTCTAGAATGATTATTTACCTTGAGGGAAAAACATTACAAGCTTATAAGTCCCATTTTCCCAAGGCGTCTAAATAATAATTTAAATGATTTTGTGATAGATTACGATTATATGATCTGATCAATAATTTTGAACTTTTTTTTTGTTTCAAAATACTTACGTCTTTTACGCCAGGTATACCAACATTCCAAACAAACAAATTTAAAGTACCATCATCGTTCTTTTGTGGCCGAGCGTAAAATCCCTAAATAGGGTAATTATAATAGATAATAGATAATACATATTATTGGATATAAGGATGACAAATAAAAAAAAAAGGAAAAAAAAATATTCTTATTAGAAATCAACATAAGGATGATCTTTTCTCCATTGTCTACGTTCTTCCGTTAATCTAGAAGTTAAAATACTGTTTGACATTTCGTATCAGAAATCAAAAAAAAAAAAAAAAACAAAAAAGAAAGAAAAGAAAAGAAAGATTAAGATCTCGTTTGTGTAAAAGTATTGTAAAAAAAGGTTCTTGGGAAGAAAAACCATTCATATTTATTTAACTGCGGATAAATGGACTCGAGCTTGTACGACGTTCAAAAGGGGGATAAACCAAAATGGAAATTCTTATACATCATAAAAAAGAGAATTAAAATATTCGGATCATTACATAAGAGCGTAAATCCACGATAATGTAAATGGCTGATATAGCATGGGAAAAGTTTATGATATGCGTATAACAAAAAAATTTACTACGTTTTACGAGAAAAACAAGCCAATCATTTATCTCAAGGGTCTGTTGTTTCACCATCCCATAACTAAAGGATAAATAATTCGGAAAAGATTTTCAACTCTTTTTTGTTTTCATCATAATCTTTCTCAAAAGAAAATGACATTTCAACTTATGCAAAACCTTTTTGATAAAGTTGGAAAATATTTTAATTATAAACAATATTCGACAGATACGAATTATGATGTTATTTTACATGTCGGTGAAGAACCAAATTATAAAAAATTTTATGCTCATTCGGCAACTTTAAAAATTAAAAGTAAATATTTTGAAAGTGCATTGTCGAAAAGGTGGATTAACAAAGAAGACGATTATTATATCTTAAATATTCCAAACATATCTCCTAAAGTCTTTGAAATCATTCTTAGGTAAGTCATCTTAGAACAAAATAAAATTTTTTTTTTACAATTATTTAAAATTAATTTTTTTTTTCCTTTTCTTTGTAGATTTATGTACACGGATAAAATTTTATCTGATAAAACAAATCCTTCTTTACTTTTCGATGTACTTTTAGCAGCTGATAGACTTTGTATTGACAAATTAATTGATTATACGCAAATCCTCCTTACGGATCCCACAGATTTTACCAATTTTCTTCTTGATAATTTGCTTGAAATATGCAATATTACAAATCTTTTCCCTCACTTTCAAATCCTTCAAAGACATATCAAAGTACTTGTCAGAAATTATCCAACACGGATATTTAAATCTCAATACTTTCTTGAATTACCTGAAAATATTATAATATCATGTTTAGAAAGTGATAATTTAAACCTTTATGAAATTAATATTTGGAACAATGTTTTAGATTGGGGAATTAAACAATTTTCAAGAAAATTAAATAAACGTATGATTGAGGATTGGACAATGGAAGATTTTATGGAACTTGAAGAGAAATTAGAGAATTGTATCCCATTGATACGATTTCACCATATTAATTCAAAGGATTTTTATAAGGCGGTTGTTCCTTTTCAACCTATTATACCAGGTTAGAGTTCATTACTTTCATTCGTGTTTTTATTTAAATTACTTTTTTTTTTATTTTATATTAACAATTTATTTAATAGGACGTATCTATAATAACATTATAAAATATCATTTGACCAATGAAATATCAATACCTTTTTGTAGTGTTAGACGTCCTAATTTACGTGAAAATGAAGTTTTATTAGAGAATAAGACAACAATGTTCTTAAGTTTTTTAGAAAGTGGGAAATATGTTGTTTATTTGTGCTCAATAATTTATGAAAAAAAGTTTCATAATTATATTAAATTTATGATGTTTTTAATTTTGTGTATACTTTATTTTTGGCTTACTGTATTCGTAGCACATGTAATTGTGTGGTTGATAACGATATACACTCTGCGTGTCACTATTAGAAAATGTATTGATTATTTACATATCGAGAATAGATATTTATAAAAAAACGTGAATTAACATTATTGACACTACCAATATAAATAATGAACTTTATTTAATTCTGAGAATAATTAATATAATTTAAAAATATAGTTATTCAAATAATTAATATAATAAAGTTAATGTTACGTATCTTCTAATAATTGACGAATATGTTCTGGTTTTTATTATTTATTTACTTTTATCTTTCATATCTTTTACTTTCCTATATGCGGCTTAACAATTTTTATTCAGATTATCTAATTACTGCGCTATTCACACTATTTATGTCGCTTTTCCTTATGAAGTGGATCACCAGATGATGACCCTGAATTATATATATAGGGGGTGGGTGCACTATTGCATGATTTGCATCGCCATAGAAATTTTTACGGGGTTGGATTTTCCCAAGATTTTTCAATAAGTCAAAGTCTGGTGATTGAATTGATTGAATTGATTGAATTGCGTAATTTATACAGGTTTTTTTTTTTTAAAAAAAAAATCATGGATTCAATTCGCGTATTTTTAATTAAATTTGGCAAACCCACATGTACATAAATATGATAAAATAATTTATAATCGGTGTTAGTGTTAAACAGTTAATGTCCCCTGACTTTTATATAAATATATTTCGGGGACCCTATCAGATACTAGATGCGTCCTCCCCAAATTTTTTTCTTTCTCGTCACGTATCGTAAAACCTCCAAGTTTTAAATATATCACAACAATGACGGATAAAGGTAAGAATCATTTTTTTTTTTTTTAAAAAAAAAAAAATATATATATAAAAAATTGAAATAAATAATTCGAAAGAAATTTATAAATAGGTCCACGATACTTGGATGGTGTCACCAAACTTACTTATGTACCAGGTTATGGAAATGAAGATAATTATGTGAAAATTGATGATTTAATTCAAAAAGTGAATGATTATTATCAAATTAGTTAATTTACTATTAAATAAATGAATAATGCTAATATATTATTTAATTTTAAAAGTCATCGTTAAAACTCGCGTTCCTTAGTTCCATGATCGTTGATTTTGTATGGTTATTTACAAAGTTACCTAATAATCGACAGATCATTTTAGCCAAAGATTGGGATGAAAATAGTGAGTCGGTAAATATATTTTTTTTTAATTCCTTTTTATATGTATCACGTTATTTATTTATGATCTTAATTATGATCAAATAGCAAGGATTATCTGGTATCCCCAATACGAATTATTTGATCGTTCATGCACCAAAAGCAGAAAGTAAATTTGGATGTTTTCACGCGAAATTAATGTTATTAATTTTCGATAACTGGATGAGAGTCGTTATTTCATCCGGAAATTTGATTTCTCAAGATTGGGAACTTTGTGAAAATGTAGTCTTTGTTCAAGATTTTCCGTCCCGTGATAAATCAAAAGAGTATAACGGTCTACCAGAATTCGCTCAAACTATTAATGATATGTTGGTAACGATGGGGCTTAAAACACATATTATTCCTAGGCTTCCAGAATATGATTACTCAAAAGCAAAAGTAAGTCGTTAAATTCATTGAAAATGATAAAATTCATGTTATTCTTTTTTAATGTTTATAAAACATTTAAGGCAGTTCTTATTCCATCAATTCCTGGAATTTACAAAGGAATGGATAATATTAAGAAGTTTGGACATGGACGTATATGTAAAGCGGTTAGAGAATTATGCGGAGAACGCGAAGAAGTAGTTCAATTAGAAGTTCAAGTACGTGATTTTTTTAAGATATCTCTCACTTTATTTATATTAATCAGTATTTATATCAATCAGTATTTGATCACTAACTATCAATAAATTATTATGAAGTCATCTTCAATTGGCTCACTTAATAAACAGTTCTTGAACGAATTCTATCGATCAGCAAGAGGATTGGATCCCATTTCGGCCCAAAGTCGTCCTCGCCCAAAAAAAGGTGAAGTTGTCCCTTTGCCTCCGATCAATATAGTTTATCCATCCAAAAAAGTAGTTGATGAATCAAAATACAATAATCCGGTACGTACAAATATCATTCGTTTGTTACCTTTACTATTTTTTTTTAATTTATGATTCTTGTTAATATATAGGCAAAGGTTAGTATTGCATCTACAATTTGCCTTTCTGAACAGGCTTACAATAAGGATACTTTTCCTAAAGAAATTTTAAGGTAATTTGTAAAAGGTTTGATCAGAAAAAATAAGAAATAGTTGTTGTGTCAATAATAATCTAATTATCTTAATTTCAGAAATTGCATTTCTAAACGTAATGGGCTATTGATGCATTCAAAGGTATTATCAAAAGGGTTTACAAATATTAAGATCATACAAATGTTTGTTTCTAAGAAGGAACCCATTATAGTTTATATTGGCGAAATATCAGGAAGATCTTAATGAAGTACCAACGGATCCTATCCTTGGTGAATCTCAGGAGAATATCGGAGGATGGTATTATTGCGGGTATGTATTTTATATGTATACTCACGTGTTATTTTTCACGATATTAACAAAAATATTTTTAATTGAAGGAGTCATAATTTTTCTGAATCTGCTTTGTAAGATAGATTAAATTATTCATATTTCAATAAATTATGTATCAATAATTCAAAGAAGTTTCACGAATTATTAGGGGGAAGATCACTACGTCACGCGAAACAAAACAATTGCAAATAAAAATTAATAATTGGGAATTGGGTGTTTTTCTTCCAATTTACAAGAAGAAAGAAGATTATAATCCTAGTGAAGATCATGATAAAAGGGATTGGTTTTGTGATCATTCGATTCCCGTACCATATGTTAGACCACCACCTCCATATAAGAGTGACGAAATGCCAAAGGTAACATTTTACAGTTAACGCTCTTTTGTATTCTTTTTATTATTGATTGGTTAAAGATTGGCTAAAGCCTTTGTGGAAATTAAAGTTATCTATAAATATTTTCAAATTGGTATAGTTAAAAAAAAAGAATTTCTTGAGGTACATTATCAGGGGTGACTATGTTTACGTTATTAAATTACGCGGTGTAAAAAAGTGAATCTTTATTATTTATTTCAATTAATTATTTCAATTATTTAAGACATAAGCCATTATCATGAATCGTCAATAATCGATCTTGATTTACCCAATAATAATAATTTGAAATGTTTTATTCCATTAGAAAAAGATAATAAGTAATTCGTTAAAATAAATTATAAGTATATTTAAATAAATTAACTTTTTTTTTTTAACTAGTTTCATTGAAAAAACAAAGAAAAGGTTTCTGATTTTCATTCAAATTTCTTCTCTACACTAATTTGTTTCGTTATATAATTCTGAGAAATATGAAATAATAAATCAGGAAAGGTACCGTCTAATACTCTAGCTAATTTACCAAGATTAGTAAAAACAATTTCTTTATGAGCTTTAATAGTTCCATCAACAATGACTTTGGCACATTCATCAGCTGGCATAGCTTTACTAAAATCAAGATTTTTTGGATTTTTTCCTAATCGATTATTATTGATTTCAGTTTTAACAATACCCTATATTATAAATAATAATGTTTTAGTAAAAGAAGTAAAAAAAAAAAAAAAAGGTAAAATTTAATAATAAAATATTTACCGGATAAGCGATCGTGATGAAAATATTATCCTTAAGAAGTTCGGTTTGTAAACTGTCAAAGAAACCTCTTAAAGCACATTTTGAAGCAGCGTAACCAGTTCTCATAGGGATAAAAGGCATAACAGAAGCAAGAGATGATATAACAGTGATACGAGATTTTTCGGCTTTTTTCAAAAGTGGTAAAGCATGATAAGTAAGCATGGCACTACCATAAAAATTTACATCCATAATATTTTTAATTATATTAAAATCTTCAACATCTTCCAAAGCTTCACCCATTGATACACCAGCATTAAGTACAAGACAATCAATCTTTTCATGAGTAGCATCAATAGTTTCAATTAAACGATCCACATCAGAATCACGCGTAACATCGACTTTATGAATCGTTACTTGAGATGCACCATATTTTTCTCTACAAGCTTTCTCTACATCAGCTAATTTATCAGTTCTACGAGCACAAAGAATCAATATTGCACCTTGACGAGCGAATTCATAAGCGAGTTCTTCACCAATCCCACTTGAAGCTCCGGTAATTACAACAACTTTATCTCTAGCAGACCATGGTGTAGCAGTTTGATAACGTTTATAACGGCAATAAAGATTTGCGATATACAAAATTGGGAGAACTGAAACGAAACCGATAAGAACTAATGTTGGGGAGATAAACGATGTTGCTGTTGTTGTAAGTGAATTGTATACTGAATGAGTCATGGTCTTAAAAACGTAAGTATATATATATATATAATACTTTATTCTTTGAAAGATTAATATTTTTTGTTTTTTTTTTTATGAAAAAAGAAGAAAAAAAAATTATCAATTATCGATATGAACTATTTATTATGTTTCACCTAATTATTGACCTTATGACCGACTCCTCAAATACATGTGAAAATATCTGATGAAGAGAAATATCTTATGAAAATCTCCACGATTGATCTACAACGTCACATCTAAAAGAGGTCAAGGTCAAAGAAATAAAATTCCTTAACGAACAAAGTGAGTTAAAAAACTTCTGAAATCGTCTTCTTCAAGTACTTTACCAAAATCGTTTGAATCCAAATTCTCCGTCATATTTATAAATGTTTGTAAATTGTTAACAGAATCTGAAGTGGATATAGGTGGATAAGTTGGAGGAGGAGAATACCAAGTTCCATCCTCTTTAATCTAAGAAATAAAAAATAATTTATTTTTAATTATTAAAAAGATTATAATTTGAAATTGTAATATATACTGTACCATATGACTTCTATTTGAAGCAAAAACTCTTAAATATGTTTCGGAAGGAATTATCCGAAATTTTCTAAAATAAATAAAAAAAAAGAATTTATACAATTGGATCACTGGATCAAAATAAATTATTACTTACCTGTAATATTTTGGAATGTTTAGTAATTTAAATGATTCTTGCGTATAAGTTGAAAAATCACATGGGAATGGAAGTGTTGTGTCAAGATCATAAACATTTATCCTGATTAAAAAAAAAAAAAAAAAAAATTTTTTTAGAATAGGATTTTTTGTGATATCCAAACATTAGATTAAATCAATACTTTTGTTCCGAGTCTTTTTCTTTAACTATCAAAATCACATGATAGTCCTATTGGGGAAAATAATAGAATCAGAAATATTCTTTCCAAAATAAAAAAAAAAAATTTATTTTTTTTTTACCCAAATTATCATTCCATCTGAATATTTGGAAGCACGTTGTTTCCATAATGGGACCTAAAAAATTTTTTTAATCAATCCAATTTAACTTAAAAAAAAATAAATAAAAAAATTATTTGTTTTTTTTTTTTTTTTTTATTACCATACGATTTTCGTTTGATATAAAACAAACGTAAGCATTATATTGATTTTTTATATCATCTAATAAAAAAGATTTACATAAATGGTAAATATTTTCTTCACAATAACAAGGTGTGTAAATTAACTTTTCATCAGAAAAGTTTGGTAACATGTTTAAAAAAAAAAAAAAAAAAAATTTTTTTGGTTATAAAAAAAAAAATATAGAATAAATGTCGTATCACCAATCATGTTATTTCAATTATGTTGTCATCCCTTAATTAATCTTTGAATGAAAATCATGCTTATCAATTTTTTTAATGCTAAAATAGTCGATTTTATTGATATAAAAATTAACATGAAACAAGCGGGAGAAATTTGCTTTTGAATTTATTTAGATGTTCAAGAGAATTATTTGATGATACCATGTAAATAATATATTGCATTTTCGGCAATAGAATTTATGGAGAATATAGTCCGATTGAAGGAAATCTAATAAAAAGTTATTGTAGTCATATTTATTTAAGGTTAATGTTGATTACTAAAATAATCTAATTGTTTGCTATTTAGGCGACCAACCCCCTTCCTTTTTTTTCAAAATGATTCCTATTTCGATTTTGATTGGATGAATTTGATAAAAATCATGTGACCGTTCAAAAATTTGCCAATTAATTAGTGCAACGACTGATACTTGACAGTTAGAAATTTGAATGGCACGTAATATATATTTGAGCCAATAATGACTTATAATTTAGATGTCATATTTATATCTGCAATTCTGCAAATTATCTAATTAAACCTGTTTTTACAGTCTATGCCAAATGTGATCTCTTTATTCCAATATAATTGGATTGTAAAAAAAAAAAATGACCGGGTTCAGTTCATTTCACCGACAATTATTTCACCGACAGTCAAACTTACCGAAAATCATTTTTCACCGACAGTGTCAAAAATCACTTCACCGAATTTTTAATTTTTTACTATTACGGCTGATTTCATAATGTACCGGACACATTTTTTGCCGAGAGTAACAAAATGAAATAAAGACTATACCGCTATACTCGGATTAGTGCTCCGCTGGTTTAATAATGTAAGGGACAATTGACAAAATTCGATGCCGACTGCCGAGACTTTCAGGTTGCCGGCTTGTCGGATAATATATATATAGTTGCTACAATTACGTTTTATATTCACGTGTTTATTTTTATTTTTCTATTTCAAGTTCTCGGCATGAATTTGTCATGTGACTCATACATCATGAAATCAGCTGTTGTCCCTTACATTATGAAATCAGCTTATTAGAATCTATTTATATTTAATATTTTTTATTATGAAAATAACATAGCCAAAATTAAATTAACGTGAAAATACAATTATTTATTGTGTAGAATTTTATCATAAATATACACATAAAAGAAATGTTATGTAATTTGAATATATCATTGATTGATCGGTTTTCTTATAAAATTTTTCTAATAAAGATTAACATTCTAAAGTGTTTTCAATGAACTCCACCCAAATTTTTTTTTCTAACAGACACAATATTCCCTACTTACAGTAATTATAAGTAGTATAATGCGATTATACAGTATGTTAAATATTTGTATTTAATGTTTATTAAATTATGAAATTATGAAATAATATAAAATTAATAAAAAAATACAAAAAGAACGTTTAAAAATCATTTTTATTACAAATCATTTTATGATCGCACACTTCAGGTTAGAGTATGGCTTTTAATAATTTGTTTGTATGGTATACGAACCAAATATCAATAAAGCATTATAAAATGTTATTTATTTAGCATTTGTCGGTGAAATAATTGTCGGTGAAATGGTTGTGTCGAGGTTATCGAATTGGACAATTGTTACAATAAGGAGCTAGTCGGGTCTAGACGTTGCGCACTGTATTTGCTTGGTCCAAGATTTACGAAATGATTTTGATTGTTGGATAGATAAAAGAAATATCAATATAGCAACAAAATTTTATCGCCGATATGGACAGTTATATTAAAAGAAAAAAGAAAACCGAAAACCGGACGAAAAATCGGACGAATATTGTATTTGAATATATAATCACATACAATTACAAATAATCTGACAGGTCACATCATTTTGAAAATTGAAGACGAGATAAATAAACTATTAGTTTTTTCTTTTTTAATATGTCGGACAGGTCGTCCTAATTTAATTATTGGTTAAAATCTAAATTTTGAAAACTTATAACGAATAAATTTTCTCTTCTCAAACATTTCAGAGGACTTTGATTTATCGCTTCTTAACTGCAAAGTTTAAACGTGAGATAGTTATTTGGATGAGTTTATACATTTTTAAAATTCTTTGTAATTTATGAGGTTCATTCTCATGTTAGATATTAAGTTATTTGCCAAGAATAATTGATGTTAAAATTTAACAAATCTTCGGCTAGAAAGTTTGATGAAAATTATAATTCAAGAACACAAGCTGAAAATAATGATTAATATACAATACAGAAATTTGAACAATAAGAAATGATGAAAGACCTAAAATAGATAGCATCTCTGAATAACCCGTGACGAGTTTCTATCATTTCTTTTGTCAATATGCGAATGTTATTCAAGCTTTTCAAACTGGTCAGCGAATTATGCAAAAGACTTTAGCGAACA
Source organism: Rhizophagus clarus (assembly GCA_015698045.1). Taxonomy (NCBI): domain Eukaryota; kingdom Fungi; phylum Glomeromycota; class Glomeromycetes; order Glomerales; family Glomeraceae; genus Rhizophagus; species Rhizophagus clarus. The sequence goes on along the minus strand of BLAL01000047.1, from coordinate 809,543 downwards.
ATGCAGCAAGATATGTAAATACGCAACAGATTTTTCCTATTAGTTTACCAAGTGTAATAATAACTCAGGTCTTTTTGATGGATCAGCATTCCAACATTTTTATATTCTAAAGGAATTCCATACAGAATTTCTGGTCTCATACTATCCATTATAAGATTGTACATAATCAATAAATGGGGAATCACATAAGTATTGTAATACTATAAATATCAGATGAAAAAGTATGATGATTATTTCATGACTCATGAGTTATTCCAAATCTCTTTAATTGTTGTTCTTTAGAATCCTATTTAATATTTCTTAAATTTTATATGGAATCCATTCAATTATCACACTTGATATGAGAAAATTTTCTTTTAAATAATTTCGAACACAAATACAAATTCACACAAAATAACGTAGCTGGTCATATGTTTCAGTTATATATTTTATTGCTTCAGCTTTTTCATCATTTGTAAGAAGTTTATCAGAAAGAAATGATAATGCAATTTTATTATTAAAATTTAAAAAAAAAGTAAATTGCAAAAAATGGAATTTTTTTCTTGGGCGATTTTTTTTTAAAATTAACGGTATTGCCGTTTTAGTTGGTTTGAATCATATGGCAATTACATAAAAATCTTAATTAAGTATTAACTGTCAATCATATTAACCGCTTTTATTGTTATTTTATTTGATGACGAAAGAATCGTCTTATTTCGTGGATCGTTGTGAAACACAGAATAAGTAAATATTGATATTCTTTATATTATTTGAAATGACAACTTTATATTATACTATCAAATTTTATTTGGAATTTTCACTATATAATTAGTTAATAAAATAAAAAATAAAAAATAACAAAGTCGGGATAGTATCGTCTCACTTTTCATTTTTTTATGATTAGATGTCTATTTTTTTTTAACATATAAAAATCTAAGTTTAAAAATGACATAAGTGTTGAGTAAGTTTATATATATTGTCACAAAATATTCTTTAAAACTATTCACCTGAAGTTAAAAAATTTCAGGTGTCTTATATATATTTTTTTTAACAAGGATAAAAAAACTCAATCTCTGGATGAAAGAATTGATAAAACTTTTTAATTGGAAAAATCCTCTCACTTATAATAATCTTATTAGCAGAAAAAAAAAAAAAAAAATACTATTCAACTAATTTGAATACATGTTTACAGATTTAAATAATAAATAACGAGAGCGGTTATCATTGAGCTCAGAGCTTTTTTTTTAAATCTTGTCAATTAATTACAGCTTGCTTCAATAATTTTAATTGAATAACAATTTAATTTAAATTGATATGTTTGACTAATTATATACGGTATTTCAATTGTTTATAAGCTTGTTTTGACTTTTGACTCTGTTATGTATCCTAATACTCTAATCATTTCATAATGTGCCTGCAACAGTCATGTTTAAGGTAACATCTCTGTAATAAAAACATAATTCTCGCGTGATAATCTCTGTACTACTAATTACTAAACTTCACGAGAACGGCATATATTTACCATCCAATTTATTAATCGGAGTTAAACTCTCCGACTGTTTTTTTTTTTAATAAAAGCGCTGGCAAACTAAATTACTATTAAATTATTCTACCATAAGAAAAATTCATCATGTCTACAATTCGACAAGAATTAATCAATGCAGCAATTAATAAAACATATTCATTAACTGATTATTATAATATTCACAATAACTCACACAAACAATATGAATTTTATCAACAAACACTTCTATCTGATGAATCACTTATAAAAGATGAAAATGTTAAAGCAATAAGAAGAATTAATGAGGCTTCTCATCGAGATAAAGTCATGAAAAATTCGGGAACAAGAAGAATTTGTGAAAATTGTAATAAAGAATGTTTAGCTACATCATATTGTGAATATTGTGTTCAAATTATTTAAAAGTAAACGTCAACAATTAGTAAGATCTGGAACTCATAAAGTTATACTTAACAGATTAGAAAACGTTAAAAGTATATGTATTAAATCAGCATATCAAAAAACAAAATTGCTTACAAGTAAAATTCACTAATTTGAAATTTTCCTGTAACAAAAAACGCAACAGAAGGTATTTTATATAATATAAATACATATTATTAGATGGGAGTAACTGAAAGATTGGATGAAAATGGGCCACGTAGTGGACCATTTTCACCAATCAATGAAGGACCTTGTGACTGATATAGCACATCCAATAAAAGTGTTATCGTTCTGACGCTTTTTGATCATGCATTAATAACATAAATAAATAACCTTATAGAAAAGTATATATAAAGCATATAAAGCTTATAAAGTGGGTTAAAAGTAGAATAAAAATAACAATATAAGCATATTCATTTACATCTTATTTCGCTTTATCATATCAATCATATAAATCATGCATTATTGTTATGCTTAATAAAAATATCGGTCTATGAAAGTTTTCATGATCTTTGAACGATAACTATTATTAATTCATTTATGTATTGAAATGTATTAATAATAGAAGAACAGAAACGTACAGTATATTATTGCGACTGATCATATAACTTTTTATTTAATAGTATTTCATAGCAAACCTGTTTATTCAAACAATACATTAATTTACACTAGCCGATTATTTATTACAGATATAATGAAATATGTTTTATATTTGCATTTTAAATTTAACATCTTTTAGTTAGTATCAAAATGAATTCAATTAACACTAAATATTAAATATTGATGTTCAAAATAAAGTTCATTTCGTAGGTGAAAATAGAGCAAATATTCATTCAGAAGAATAAGATCATGGATTATTTCTAATGGTAACCGATAGTTATGACTTTCTCAGACATTTCAGATATGATGAGGACAATAGCCCATCGTATATTCCCATTTCCTATAAATTAAAGCAATGCTACTATGTTATAATATTTAAGGTTTGTGATTTTGCTTTTATAATTATAATTCTCATATAATTATATATTCAATTACTAGAAATAAATAATTGTCATAATATATTAATTAGTTTATTGAATAAAGCAACATTTTACGTTCATAAATTTGATACGTCTATTTATAATGTAATGATAAAGACCATAAATCCGCAACTTATCATCAAAAAAAACAATTATTTTTATGATTCATATTAAAATGCAAAGCAAGCTTAATGATTAACGTTAAATCTCAAATAAACAAAAACATATATATGGGGTATGGTACAAAATCCCGAAACTCAAAATCCCGACAGGTGTAAAATCCCGACAGTACAAAATCCCGACAGGTACATAATCCTGACAGGCACAAAATCCCGACAGGTACAAAATCCCGACAATTTTTTTTATTAATAAATTAATTATTCAACCACTTCCTTTGCTCGCTTCGCTCGCAGTTTTTTTTCCTAGCCCTTCCTAACCTAACCTAACCCTAACCCTAACCCTAACCTAATACTAACCCTAAGCTAACCCTAAACTAACTCTAAATTAACCCTAAGTAACTCCTATCTTATATAAAAAATCCAGTGTGAAACTCCTATCTAAAAATATTAATGATCTGTCGGGATTTTGACAGTCGGGATTTTGAGTTTCGGGATTTCGGACGGCTCCCCATATATATGATATAATAATAATTATTTTCAACCATTTTTGTTGTCAATTGTAAACCTGTAGTGTTAATAATGTTAAACTTTCAAATTAGGAAAAACAGTGTATGTTGAATAAAATCTATTCTTATTTGTTCGTATTATCATGTGACTTGTACGATCTGTAATATTTTGATCGGTAATACTAAGAATTTAATTACGTCATTTATAATCGTTTAATTAAACTGAAAATTATAAAACGATGTAAAATCGTAAATAAAGATGAATTCTTAGGGAACTCTTACCTTGATCATTGCTTTGCAAAATTTTTGAAAAATAATTTTTTGCAGAAGGGTACAATAACCTAATAACCTTATTAAAATATGGGGAGATAAAGACTGGAAAACAGTATGTTGTTTGCTTAAGAGCTTTATAATAGGTTTAATAAACAAATTTTCTTACGAATAAAAGAACGTCTAGACATGATCATGATGATATACATAAAACTCTTCAAGTTATCTCAAAAATGTAAGTAATGTTTGAGAGTTAACTCTTTGTACTCCACATGAAAAGAACCGCGGGTGACGCAGCACTATGACAAAAAAGTGTCTTTAGAAAATCAAAACTAATGAAAGGCTAGAGTTTGGAACCTGGTTGTACCATCCGGTTTGAAATCCGGTTTTAAACCGGTTTTGACAATTTGGTTTAACCCGGATTCATGTTACGAAAACCGGTTTGCGTTTAAAGCGGGTGCAACCGGTTGCTCAAACCGGTTCGATATTAAAGTTTAGTAAATTTAGGCACCAAACATTTTTAAAAATTGCTAGAGCAAAATTTTAACAAATATATCAAATAATATAATTTAAGATGTGATCCATTAAAACATAATTATAATGTAATTGTAATAAATGGCAAAAACGTTAGCTATTTATCATAGTATGCATGAAATATAGTAAACAGCACATAAAAAGATGGTTCATAAAGCCAAGAAGTACCATACTTAATGCATTAAAATTAATTTTAAATTATTTATTATTCTCTGTTATTGTCATTGAATTTTACAAATGTTCCAACTTTTGCAACTTTACCGTTATTACAGTAAATAAATGATACATGGTCTAAAAATACATCGCAAATTCGCAAAAAATTAGCGACTATGGAAGATTCAAAAAAAAATGATTTGTTGCTAGTTCTTGAATTACAAATGCAAAAATAGAATTAAAAAAATTATTTGACAAAATGAAAAAAAAATATAAAATATAAAAATATGCTATACAGTAATTTGTTAACACTGATACAATAGATGATATTTTGACAGTATTTTGACCCACACTTAAATAGTGGGTTACGCGTCGGTTGTAGGGGTTACGGAATCGGAATCGGGTTGATCCCAATTGCCACAGCACCTTTTCGTAGTAGGGTGCGCTTCACCATTAGGTACCATGACAAAAAATAAAATAGCAGCAAATACAAAAATAAATCGGTTCATAGTGTTTCTGAAGATAATTCGTATTAGAGAGTTATTATTTTAGTAATTTTAATTTTATAGTTTTTAGTTGTTTTTCTGTGTGTTCTTCATGCATGGCCACCACCTTTTTTATAATAAAAAAAAAAATCGTCGCGTGATTTTTCTTAAACATTTTTTTACTGTGAATCAGTCGCAATTTTCTTATTTCAATCTCATTTAGATTTTTTTTTTCAACATTTTTATGTGTCGTATTTGGAACTTAATTTTGATGATCGATGATCAAAAAATGTTTCTAGCCTTTTTCTTGATCTGATTTTATCCATATAATTACGTCGCTTACCACCACCCCCCTTTGCTATGATTTAATTAAATTAAATTTAATTCGTGATCCGCCTAAGAACTGCAAAAAGTTACTATATAAATTCGGTGCAAAAAACTTAAAACGTTATCTCGTATTATCTCGTGAACCAGTGATTGGATTTCGATGAACCATATGTTAATTTGTAGAACTCGATGTTCTCCTCAAAATAAAAAAAGGATCATGAGATAATCGCCAAAATCTATTTTTTTCGGAGCGGATCGGATTCCCCAATTTGGAATCCGATCCGCTCCGAAAAAAATAGTTTTTTGTGATTATCTCACGATTTACCAATCAGGTTTCGAATTTTTTTGTATTTATTTTGAAGAGGACATTGACATCTACAAAATAACTTAAGGCTCATCGAAATCCAATCACTGGCTCACGAGATAATACGAGATAACGTTTTAAATTTTTTGCACCGAATTTATATAGTAACTTTTTGCAGTTCTTAGGCGGATCACGAATTAAAAGAACCATTTTAAATGGGAATTTCCCATTATAATAATAACCAAATAATATATTACTAAGTGATGTACAAATTAATGCTTTATTAAAAGATTATTTATGGGTTTAGGGTAAATTATTCGAAATTGCGCATTTTAAATTGTTCTAATCGAATATTCGACGTTAGAAGGATTTGAAATATGAAATTCTTAAATTTGATTTATATTAGTCATTAAATATGCTGATTCTTAAAAGATAAATAGATCTAGATCTTATCTTATCGCTGTTATCATAATAAATATAAACCGGTTGTACAATTCGGTTCCAACCGGTTTTGTAAAAATCGATTTTAAACGAGTCAAACCGGTCGTTTTAAATTCGGTTTCCGAAAATCCAACCGGTTCCAAACTCTATTTATGGGATATATTTCACCACGATATATCGAAGCGTTGGATACAATGCGAGTATTAAGTAATATTGATCATGTAAATAGGCTACAAATAAAACGTTTGTACAGTTAGAGTAGATATACATATATCTAACACGAGCTGCTTATGCAACATACAAAAAGAAGTCTTTTAACACGGTTTGAAGTTAAATAACAAATACTATTATATAAGACACTAAAGAGAACATGACGAATTCTAGTGGATAAAAAAAGACATATATGTGATATTATCTGCATTTCGCTATTCACATAAGATTTAATAGAATATTCGTTCCATGAACATTTTGTACTCTTGCTCTTCGTTATAGAAAATTCGAGAGATTTTCTTTTCAATTACAAAATCATTTCAGCATCAGTTGTAACAAGTATTTCTTTATTGATTCGTGATCCGCGTAAAAAGTAGAGAATTTAATTATTAAAAACCGGGGTTAAAGTTATATATAGTAGTATATATTAGCGCGGAATCTGAAGACGCGGCAAATTAAAGTAAATATAATGTAAAAACCAAAATCATTAGCATAAAATTATACTATTTGGCTAACTTTTTACTAATAGTCCGGTAAAATTATCAATCATTAGAAATAACTTTCCTATGAGCCAGATTCCGCACTATTATATAATTAGCCCCGATTTTCAATATAGGACTCTCTACTTTATATATGGACCACGAATTAAAATTGTACACAACATATCGTCAATATAATAATAATAAGTATTTATTAATGTTATTATCAAATAATACTTCAAGAAAATTTAGCGATACATTATAATTTATTGCTTAGATGTTATTTCTTTTATGAATAAAAATTATTAATCGATATAACGATATTAAAGATAAGAAAAATTGTAGTGATTTTTACATTTAAAGTATTGAAAGATAATTATCTTCCAAGAAATCATTTAACATCCTAGAAAGATCATTAGTAATCCAAAAATATTTTCAGATATGAGTGATGAAATTTATTACTAATATAAGAGCGTAAGCAAAATCGGTTATTTTTGAAAAATTTAAATTGAATACACTAATAACCTTTTTATATCAAAACATTTAAGTCTATTTATGTTACATTATCTGACATAGAGACCTACAATGAATCGGCTAGACTAGGTTGTAAAATATGACCAAAATGCAGACTTTTAATTTGTCACGTACAGTATGAAATTGACCTGCTCCTTTTTTTTTTTTAACAATTAATGATTTTCTCATTCAAACTATTCATGCAAGGTGTGAATAATAAAAAGTGTTATTATTGTTATTCTTTACTCAGTATTATAAAAAAATTTGCGTAAACAAAAAAAAAGTTTACCAATAATAATCGACATAATTAATTCACAAAGATGTTGCACGACAGACGGGTAAACACGGAAATTACTCGAAATCTTTTAATAAATAACAAATTTGAAACATTCATTTTTAAAGATACAAAATAAATGTAATACAAAAGTTTGTGGTCATTAGAGCATTGATAGATTGCTAAAGAAAGAAATTGGTGCAATTTTGATCCTCGGTCACGGAACTTACTGCGGGAACAGAGTATAAATCGTTTATTAAAAGCCCCTACTCTAAAATTTCCTAATGCCTTTTTTCGCTGTATTCATAATTGTTACTATTTTAAATTCAATTTTGTCAATTGAATAATTTTTTCTTTGTATGATAATTTAAAAAAAAATTTAATTGTGGCTACTATTAGATATAAGTTAGTTTACGCAGCAGGTATTAGAGCATTTACGTCAACTGATTATAACATTCACGATGATATACATAAACAACATAAATTAACACTTCTTTCTGATAAATTTCTTACAAAGGATGAAAAAATTGAAGCAATAACATTATTAAATAAATATTATGATCGAGATAAAATTATATTTAATTCAGGAACGAAAAGAGTTTGTGAAAATTGTAATCAAGAATGCTTAGCCTCATTATATTGTGAATATTGTGTTCGAATTTATTTAAAAGAAAATTTTTCAAATTGGACGTCTAAAAATGATGATATTGATAATTTAATACAGAAATGTCAAATGGAAACTTTCTTACCGAATAAAATAATTGAATGGATTCCATATAATAATTTAAAAGATATTAAATATCTAACAAAGAGGAGGATTCTCCGAAATTTATACTGCTGTTTGGATTGACGGAAAATATGAAGAATGGGATACTAAAAAGCAACAGTTAATAAGATTTGGAACTCATAAGGTTATACTGAAGAGATTAGAAAATGTTGAAAGTGCAAATCGAAATTGGTTTGAAGAGGTTCGTTATTCTAAATTTATTTAAAATTCAGACTTTTTTTTCCTAGTTATTAATTACAAAATTTTATATTTTTATAGGCTAAATCACATTTAACTATAAGCAATAAGTGGGAAGATATTGTCCGATGTTATGGTTTAACGCAAGATCCATTAAGCGGAAATTACATGCTTGTAATGAAAAAAATGGATTATGATTTAAGGAAATATCTACAACAAAATCATAATCAACTTACATGGAAAGAAAGAATTCAAATTCTTTATGGAATAATTAATGCACTTTATAAAATATTTAAGGAAAACGCGATTCATAGAGATATTTACATTCCGGAAATATTTTATATTCCAAATTCAATGATTATTAGTATATTGGCGATCTTGGATTTTGTGGACCCGCCGATAAATCATCAAATAGTATATATGGAAATCTTCCTTATATAGCACCTGAAATAATTGCAGGAAGAGAATTTACTTTTGCATTAGATATTTATAGTATTGCAATGCTTATGTGGGAAATTTCATCTGGAAAACCACCATTTATAAATTATGAACATGATTATTATCTTGCAATGAATATTATTAATGGCTTGAGACCAAAAATTGTGGCAGAAACTCCTTTAGAATATGGAATATTAATGAAACAATGTTGGGATGCTGATCCATTGAAAAGACCAGATATAAAAACGCTTAAGAAACGGATAAGAGAAATTCATTTATCATATCAAAGTATGCAAAATGAATTATTACAACCAAAGTTAAATAAAACTAATAGTTTAGAAATACATTTTATAAATAATAAACTGTTTTCAAGCAATATTCATCAATTTGGAGATTTACCTGAACCAAAAAATGCAACAAAAGGTAATAGTTGTCTACAATTATTGATCCTTTAATTATTAATAAAATTTATCAATAAATAATGTCATTATTTTATCAAATAGAAGAACAAGAAGGTATTAATTTTATTAAGATTGCTATATTTGGTTAAAATAACCTTTTAAAAAAATACTGTATAATATTATAGAATATTGTAGTGAATCATATGATTTTAGTATTCCTAATAACAGTAACTAATTATTAATCCTGTATAATAAATTTATAACTGATAAACTGATAATGACCAACTTACGCCTGCTTTAGTTAATGATTTTGATAAATTGGATAATCAGAATGGTGATAATTCGATTAAAGGTAATTAATCTTCTATTTATACGCTTTATTATAATAAAGTAATTATTCATAATTTAAATGTTAATTTCAGTTAATTGCAAAAAATTGTCCAAGGTATTTGAAATGTCACAAGTAAATACAAATTATGGTAAATATAATTATTTATCAGGAGTTATGTGCTGTATACAACAATATATAGTACTTTTTTTCAATTACTCCATCTGAGACATAAAATCAACACAATTCTCCGTAAAAGTATTATTTTAAAAAATTAATTGTTTGTTTAAATATTTTATGATTTACTTCAATTGAAATACAGATATTCGAGATTATTATAAAAAAGAAGCGATACAACAACAAATAAAAGGAACGAATGTAAATATAAATGGTATGTGGAAGTATTTATCAAAATAAACTAATTTTGTATTTTAATTAACTTGAAAGTACATTTTATAGATGAGGATGAAATACATAATGATCCAAACCTTCATTCGGAAGAGCAAGATATTTAAATTGGAAATTCCCGATGGTTAGTATTTTTTTTCATACTATCTAATAAGTAATAATTAAACTATTTGATAATCTGCATTTATTTCATTCGTCAGATGCATTTTAAATTGTCGATTTAGGTAGTAAATTACTTGTATGGTATTTTTTTTTAAAGTAATTAGTACATTTTACAAATTCTCAGTAGTTTGTAATAATAACGATTATTCTTTTTTTGTCAAGTTTAGGCCGCTCCAATTTAATTGTTTGTTTAACGTCCGGATTCTATGAAAGGTTTGAGGGGGGAGGGAGGGTTACATATGTAATAAAATTTTAGAAATACTGGAAAATTTTGGAAAATTTCGGAAAATTTCAGAGAAAAATTTAATTTGAATTTAGAGGGGACATTTAAACATATATAATTACTATATGTTATTTCGGTTCAGATTATTACTGTATATAATGCAAATTTTAAATTAAAAACAATATCACGGGCGTTCTAAAGCACGGACCATTCTATCTCATTACTTCTCCGTACTTTCTTATTAATATAGTTGCTGAGATACCTTATACTGGAAAATGAACTGACAATTTCTCTGATTGCTGAATTGCCATTATATATCGTTAATTAGTTCTATATTATACAAATTCTGCATTAACGTAAAATAATTATACTTATTGCGAGAATTTAATCTAATTGTTAATAATTTGAACATTAACAGTAGGATAACAGGATCATTTTTAAAGGAATATGCGTTCTCGGGTATGTGTGATCACATTAATTTTGATTATTAATTATAGCCGACAGCATGAGTCATGAAATGGTTCTTTTTTATATTGTTTGCGCTTGATATAAAAATACCCTATTTTACACATTATAATCGAAGCAATTAAATATTGGTCGCTTTTTACAGCTAAAATGACATGAAGTTAAATTAATGAATTACTTTAATTCTATTTAACATATAATGTGAAAATACTATTTATATTTGTTTTGATCATTTCTTATTTTTTTCATTTGATACATTAATAAAACTCGCTAAATATTTTTATACTTTGTTAGTATTTATAAAATTTATTTATATTATTGTCATTAAAATAACTCAGTAAAATAATATTATATCAAAATGTTCAAATTAAAATTCAATTTCGCCTTTAATTTGTCCGAATCGACACAGTAATGCTCATCGTCAATAATCTCTTGATGCTTGTATAATGCTTATATATTGTTTACTGCTCTATAGATGATGTATATCGGATTAGTTCTCTCTTATAAATAATATTTAATTAAAACCTTTGCCTAAAGTTTTTTCACCCTATTTCCGGATCACTTTCTAAAATCTTATTGCCAACTTAATGTCATGATAATTATGTCAAATTTAATTTACTGAACAATTCCATTATGAGAACAATACTGTATATGATATTTTTTGTATTGGTATATGACATTCTTAAAGAATTACTGCTAGAACTGAATACCGGTCACCTTGATCTAACCAAGACCTAAAGAAATGGTGCGAAAATCTCGTATCAGGATATTTAACGAAGCTGATGATCACTTCTCGATATATGGTCATCAAGCAGAAAATACTAAAATTTTGATAAAGGATAATGATGCACCACCTTGCCAATTTTCGGACAAAAATCAGTTGGCACTTAAGGAAACAAAATTGACAAAGCATGTTGATAAACGACTTATAGGAACGATCATCTATAGGGGAAAATAACATTAGATTCAATTCAAGGGTTTACGTAATATATAAAAATTCAATGCTTTAATTAGTAGTATCTCTATAACTATGAGGAAAGATAAAATGAATTAATAAAGTCGCAAAAAATATTTTCCACGAATTTTTTACTTTGCATGGAAAACCTTCCTCTCCTTACTAATAATATTTATGTTATCCCTACTTTATTTCCATCGCAGTCGATCGTGAAGCAAATTTCAGTTCTTCACAGGAAAATATCTTCATACCTGTCTGTTTATATGTTTTCTTCATGATTACTGCGACTCGTTTAATAGTAACGTGACTCAGATCGTGAAGAACCTTCACGGTTTTGTTCTCCATAACTTCTTAGACTAGACTATTAGTGGACAACGTGAGGGACGACGTGGGAAAAGAAAATGTAGTCCTATTTCATCACATACCTGGAAATAATCTACATCATATAACGACGGTACATATTCGCAATGTTTTATGTGTTAGTCAGCGATTTATCTTAATATAGAAGCATAATGTAGCCTAACATTATTAACTCGACCCGTTTTTCCTTTTCAGTTCCTACGTGGATATCCAATAACAATACAACCACGTGATTTATATTATTGGATTACGTACAGATAGTTGTATCTGAGAAAAAACTTCGGCATTACTTTGCTATAGATGATGGTCCGCTGCTAAAACTGCTTGGGAAAAAATTTTAACACAAATTGAGTCACAGAAACCAACAACTGGACTATTATATATAATACAACTCTGTGATAAGTTTGCTTGCGATCAAAATTCATTACGTGAAGAACCCGCTCGAAGAGCCAGAATTTTTGTATTGTAACTTTATTGATCTATAAATAAATATAACGCAAATTTTCTAATTATTTCTATTCACATTAACGTCAATTGTATCACTGATCGATAATTACAAGTGAATAAGTTCGTATATGTTAAACTTGTTCTTATTCTCATCACAAAAAAATAGTATTTCGAGATATCATCTTGGGAAGGTTTCTACTGTTTCACTAAATTCAGTCTGAGCATTTTTCTTTAAAATTGAGATTATGATTCAACTATAAAGTATGCTTCATCTAACTTTTTCGTTACTTTTTTAACCTAATATATAAGTGCATATCATAAAGTTTCCTTTAAGCGAAAGAGGATAAATCGGAATTTACACAGTTTCTTCCATATTTGACCCGTTTTTACTTGTTTATTGTTCAAATTTCATTCACCCTTTTTTCCGTGTAACATGTGTAACAATTTATTGATCAAATTTACTTAACTACCGCAATACTACCGCAGTAGCTTTTTGTAATGCTCAGCTTTTTTCCGGTGACAAATATTATGTGACAAATAAAATTTCACCTAGTCGAAAAAGACTAAGTTCCTCAGATAAATATAAACAGTGAAATCGAGGGGAGGTGTGACGGTGTGGAAAAAAAAAAAAAAAAAAAAAAAAAAAAAAAAAAGTGTGCAGATCTTATCTATATAAGTCAACCTGGCACACAAAAAAGCTAAGCCTCTCTGAAGATAAATTCATACCCATTAGAAAAATGACAAAATGGTCATTAAGTTCTAACTTTTCTCTTACATATAACCCTTCTTCTGTATGGTCTTACGGCTCAAAGCCCGCCGGTTACCATGTAACTGGAACGTTCAGTTTATTTACACACTTAGATTTGGAACCAAATGAACATGAAATAGCCGCTTGGTTTGGGGGAGGTACCATATGGTATACTCACTGGCTGGGTTTATATTATAACACAAAGCCAACGGCTGTTAACTTAGGCACTATAGAACTTATTGCTAACGGTGTAGCTATGCATCCGGGCGACGATGGTAGATTCTCTGTTGCGAGATTCACCGCACCGAGGGATGGAAATTATGTCCTAGACGTAACTTTTACACATATTCACGATTGTGCACAACATTCGGGAGGTTACATAATATATAATAGTGTAACGGCGATTTGGGAAGTAGACCTAACCGGTCCCGGAGATTCAAGATTGTTCAAAACAACTGATAGTGGGATTACTGTAAGAGCAAATGAGCATATTGATTTCATTGTAGGTGTAGGTATAGATAATAAATACGATTGCGATATGACTCTTGCTCGTGTGGATATTCATTTATTGGACTTATTGGAAAATCAACCAGGCATAATTGCTGGATCAATCGGATTCGGATTTGTACTGGGTATTATTATTAGTGCTATTCTGTTTCACATCTATTACCGATATCGTGAGAATAGACGAAATGGTTATCAGGCTATCAACTAAGTGTAAATTGTGAGTTTAAGATGATTTCTTTTCGTTTATTTATTCATTTATTTTTTAGAAAAATGTACATATTTTATTGAATTGATCTATATTATAGTGTAATAAGGCCGGACAAAATCAATTATTTGTTTAACATAAGTTAACCGATAGGAGGAGGGGGGAGGGGAAGGGCCAAAAATAATGAAAATGTATATATGTGTATAATTTATAATACTGTATATTAATATTACATACAAAATTTATATTTTAAATTTGTGTTAACAAAATAAACATGTCAATCATTCCCATTGTACAAAAAAAAACAAATCATTTTTTTAACGTTTTTGCCGTTCAGAAGAGCGCCATTAGTTTTAATTTCTCCTTTAGTATGGAATTCTTCCTATTTTTTATGACATTCTTTACACAAAGGATAAATTTGTTTGAAGCGTTCTCTTGAAGGTTACAAAGTCTTCACTTTCTCCGCAATAATAACGGATTGAATAATTGCCTGATTTGCGACTTGAATAATACATATTTTAATCTGATTTGAGTGCGCACCATATGATTCTTTTAAATAATGATCGTCGAGAAAAATTGGAGCACCACAGGAATATGAATACGACTCCAGTACTTGTTGAAAATCTTCTTGTTCTTCATGAGTCAAGGATTTTATCGCTATAAATACAACGGCGTTTTCCACAATCTTCACAATTAATGTAACCACGGATCTTTGGTACGAACAGATCAACAGAATAGACTTTGGAATAGGCTCCGCATGACCGCATTTGCTTGTGATTTCATGTAAGTTGATCTATATTTTCGGTTGTTTCAATTCCATAGACAACTCGAAAAATTGCATAATGATCTGTATTGTCTAATATTTTTTGAAAAAATTATTAATATTTAAATTAAATCGATTGTACAAAAAAAAAAATAGATTACCTTGCGAAGGGATCGGATCAGGAAAAAAACGCAGAGTATTAAATTCGAACAATGGAAGACGAATTGGTTTACAATATAAACATGTAGAATTATTGCATTTTTTTTATCTTTGGAAAATAAAAATAAAAAATAATTATTTAAAATAAAATAAGAAAATTAGTTTATTATAAATGTTATACGTTAATACATACCTGAAAACTATAGGCACGTGCATGACAATGGGTATTTATAAATTCAACCAATGCGGAATGACGATGTATTTGTGTCTGTGTAATTTCTTCGATTCTCAAAGTTGAGTCATTATCAGAAATAGACGGCACAAATTGTTTTAAGAATATTTCATAACAGCAGGAAAAAAAAAATTGTAAATCAAATGATAAATTTTACTTCAAATAATGCAGCAATGCTTTCCTCGTTTGCTGGTTCATGACATTATCTTTGTTCTGTTCTATTGCTTAGTAACTTTTGAATATCTGCTATACTTTCAACTCGGACTTTAATTTACCATATTCTTGAGCTTTTTTTCGTATATCATCTAATCATCTAATCTCAAATAAAGCTTCAGATTCAGGGCTCATTTGATCGTGCTTAAGTGCAACACCTTGAAGACCTAAGTTTAAAGTGCTCATGACTCGTTCAGCAGAATTGGTTCAGCTGTGGTTAGGAGCCGACGAACTGTTACAAGCAAATCAAAATCTTCACGAAGAAAAAGACAAATCAATGCAATTTGTACTGATCCATAATTACATCGATGATCTGGACCTCCATCAGTGTAAAGACACAAATTTGGTGGTAATATTTAATGTTCATATTGAACATTAAGTGCATTTAAAACTCAGCTGAATATCGGATAGCACTGATTGATTCAAAGACTATATCTTATAAAATGTTTCTGAAATACCATTAGAAAAAATATAACAGATGATGTTAAGGAAAGTTTTGTAAAATCATGATCGGCAGCAGCTAAACACTGTCTTGAGCAACTAAAGGACGCCGATTTTGTATGCCTGTGGAAACTGCAACATCTTCTCCAATGGGGATTTTGTGTTTATCATCAGCAGATATTAAGCAAGTTCATTGATGATAGTGATGCAGAAATTCGAAGGTATTAGAAAGAGCCACACAATAATGTGCATCATCACTGTTCTTCTGAAGCGGTCTACTTTGCACTTAAATTTCACATTAAATCGGCCAGTATGGTATATTTATCATGTTGCAGTTGACAAAACTGAAGACGAATCCATTCTTCTGATGGAATGTGAATAGAAAAATTATGAACTATTTTTAGCCTTTCCACTATAGCTTCATGAAGGTCGTGAACAGATAAAGGAAAGGGTATGTATAAAACAGTTCTATGGCGCCTTTCATCTATTACAAGTAAATTCTAATAAATAAATTTATAAATTAATAGCTTGTACATTAATCACATTAAAATAACAGTTTTTATACCTGCTCATTAAATAAGCTTCTAATTCATCCCAAAACTTATTAAAGTTTGTTCCGTGAAATCCATTATTTGTTCGCAAATCAAATATAATATTGGGATCGCTAAAGTTATCATTAATCACAGTCTTTCTTCTACTTCACGAGAAATAGTATTTGAAGTTACAGAAGCATCACCAGTAAGATCAAAATAAAGCATTCTTAGTACGACTGGTAAAATTTTCTTGATATAAAAATAGTTTAACAATGATGAACGATGAGAAGTGTAATATTTTATTAAATGCCCAATTGTATTACAATTGTCATTATTACCTTATTTAGCACATTTTTTCGCATTTGCCATGTAAAATAATAAGGTAATTCTTCATGGATCTTAGCCAGCATACATGCTTTTGAAGTTTCATTCTGTTCTTCATTAAAAACTTCAGTTTCGGGAATCTTCCATATATAATTGACAGTTCCTAAATAGTTTCCCTGATAATATCTAAAAAAATAAAATATATTAGTAATAAAATCACAACAAAATTTGCTATGAAATATACAAATACTAACCTATATATACCTATTGGAAATGCATGTTGCAAATTTTTTATAAACTGATATCGTTTCATAATATCATTTGGAAGATATGGCTAAATATCAATATATTCATAATATTGTTTTTTTAATAAAGCATCATTCAATTGGATGTAATTTTCATTTAGGTTATTATTTTATTATTTTCACAAGCAGTAATTCGGTACATAGTACTAATTTTATCACTATGATGAAGTTCATTCATGCTAACATTTATTGTAACTAGGTGTTCTGAATATTTTCATAATTTCAATTAATGAAACAATTGCGGGTATTATTTGATCCCACAAACCATCACACGTCCATGGTTGACTAATAGATAATTCAAGAGAACTTTTAAAATTTGAGCAAGTTTTTGATGTGATAGTAAAGGGTTTTTCCTATGATGACTAGTATTTGTTATATGATTCATCGTGTTGATAAGTCTTCAGTTGTGTAAAAAAAACCGGTAAATGACATGAACATGCATTCAAGGTGGAAAGATGTGGATCAATGCACCAGAGAACATCTGTAAGACGATTCACAAATTTTTTGCCTATCATATCATGCAACCACCTGTCCAACCAACTTTTTGGGCTTGAAATAACTCAATAATTTCGTTATAAAGTTTGTCACAATTATTATATTCAGTTCGGTATTGAGGAAGTAAACGTTTACAAGAATTATCCATTAAAATTTTTAAAGCATTTTGTTTGCTTTGAATTGGAGCTTCATCTTATATATCCGAATTTGTATTAATCATTAAACAAAATTTAACCTGCATACCCTAAAACTTTTAGTATTTTTAAGTTGTTGTTTAGCCCATTATTAACTTCTCATCAGGCTTCAGACTTTTCCCGTTTAACAAAAAAATTTGTACCTTTCTATCACAATATTGTCCTAATGTTATTGCTTCAAAGAGGTCATAAAACTGATAAGCAGCTTCTATATTCATTACACGTTAAGGTATAACAGTTCTAAAAACTTCGTTAACTTGAACTAAGAGATGAAGCGTGGTTTTTTATAAGCTGAGAAATTAAAGTCACCATAGTTAAAAATTAAAAGCACCCCTGTCAGCTGTTTACACGAAAAATTGCGGAAAATATGCTGCAAATCTTTAAACTTTTTATGATTCATCCAGGCGTTTATTTAAGGAAATAAGTAGTACATGTTTAGGTAGTACGTGCATAAGTAGTTGATTGGTAAGTGCCATGTGACTAAAATATCACAATTCTATTGGCCAGATATAATATACAACATTTGATAAAATTTTGCAGGTATGTTAAACGAAATATTGGTTTTGTCTGACCTAAATTTCCAAATGTATGCATATGGTTAGCATTATTACTAAATTACGTGTAAAAAATGGGTGATCATGCGGTTTCGTTTAAGCCTACATTATTCTGATAGTTTGGTACATCTTAACTAAGTTATTACCTCGAAGAAGTTTTTTCAATTATAAATTATCATTGATATCGCTGATCTTTAGTCGGTCTTACTGTCTTTGCAACAAACCTAGTATTAGAAAACCAATCACAGTCTTTGATATTTGACTACATAAAATTTTCTAAAACCCTGTTCTGTTAATAATCACCGAAATAAAATTAAAAAAGGCTTCAAAACATACGCTAAAAATCATTACTAAGAACTCAGGGTCACATATTACATTTGTTGAAAGTGTGCGACTCACTTGTCGCCTCAGAACCTGCCAATCAAATTCTTATGATGAACCAAGAAATATTTGCTGTGATCGATAAATATTACGATGAATATTATAATAGATAACAATTAGTATATATATAATGAGACAACATCGAATTTATAGTAAGAGTAAAAATCGAAAAGGAATACATACATAAAATTTGGAATAAGTATAATGCAACAATCCATCGTATTACGATTTCCTGGTACATCATCTACGATTATCTGTAATAAGATAAGGTATGAAAATAAAAAGGTTCATGAGAAAATTCAAAAAATGCGAACATGATTTCATGTGTCTATAATAATTACCAGGTCCGAAAGAAAATTCTTTTCTCCAAAATGAATATTAACAATTTCTTTCTGTAATACTCTCTATCCCATATTATGTCTACATGGCAAAATTTTATTACTATAAAAAGTATAACATAACAAGTAGCAAGTATTCGAATTACATATCTATTTTTCGAACTAGTCGGAGCTGATCTTAAGAGGGCAAAAATAAATAAAATATTGTGCATGAATTAAAAACAAAAAATACTTATCAATAATTCTGAAAAACCCCGATTATTTTAATTGTGGAAAATATAAATGAAGAAAATGATTATATCATGTTATTCTATACTATTACATGATCTTTTCTTTACTTTCTTATGGAGGGAAGCATAGTAACATAACACAAATAACGTTCTCATTATTTGACGAGTCAAATAAAATAAAATACACCATCTATTATCAATATTTTAATGATAGCTACTATGAGCGTTCTTAACTTAAAATTTAACTGTGATATAATTTTTTCTGTCACAGCCACTTACCGTCAAAATTAAAAAAATATCACTCTAATTTAGGATATATCTACATTATATAATATAATTTTGTTTTTATTCAAAGCGACTATATCACTTTACCCTATATTCATGCATAGAATTACTAAAGTCATGCTAGTTAGGTTGGTGATTCATTACAAACATGATATATTCTTAATTTTTCATTTAATAGTTAGTTTAAGAATTGGAATTTTATTGTTAAAATTCTAGTTGTCACCTATTACATATCATGTAGGTGATTTTGTTGGGCAAGAAAATATTTAAAATTAATAATTATAAATTATATTAGCCAAATTTATATTTGTAATAATTTACAAATTTAATAATCGAATAGTTTATTATATTAAAAGAATCATTTAAATTACAAACTAAAAATCTTGTAAATAATTAATAACTACTCTAATTTTAGTGTTTAAATAATTCAAAATAATATAAATAAATGATAAAAACAATAAATAAATTCTTAATTTATATCAGAATATAATCTAAATAAAAAAAAATAAAGTAAATGAATAAATACAAATTAGTAAATAACTATTGCTTTAAAAAATATTTAAGAACAAACCATCAGGAATCTTTAATTCATTTTGTTCTTCTGGATGAAGGTTAGGATTATTATATACATCATAATCATCTATAAAAAGAGACATAAATATCAATTTATAAGAAATTTTTAAGATAAATAAGTTAAATTTAACTGATACTTCTTTAGCAAATAATTAAGCTGAATTAATATACTACCATTCTTTGAATTTATTCGCAATTTGTTAAGTATTTTAAATATACTATTATTATTAACTAAAATTGGAAATATATTGTATTAATATACACTTTATTAAAAAAACCCAATATATGAATAAATTACCTTTAAAAATACTGCTTATTTTTGATATTTCATCGATCTTCTGGTTGTTTGAATTAGCATAATCATCAACTAACAAAATAGAAATATAATTAAATTAATATTTTATTAAATGGAAATTCCAATAAATACTTACTATCATCAGGAATATTAATAAAGTCATATGATTTACTATGAAATGCTATTTAATAAGAAATATGAATTATAAAATTGTTATAATATAGCTAATAAAAATTGATAATAAAACAAGTATACCTTCTAGTTCTACTATAATTATTTAAAATAAAAAGAAATTAGCAAAATATTTAACAGTTAATGCGCGAACAAATGTATAATCAATAATACCTTCTGTTGCATTTTTTGGTTCTGGTAAATTTTCAAATTGATAAAGTTTACTTTTATGTAAACTGCTACTTGTATAATTTGTTTTGTTTTTTATTTCAAAATTATTTTTTACTTTTGATTGATATAGTTCATTTGGTATACTTTGATATTCTAAATAAATTTTTTCCATTCGTTTATCAAGTTCCTTAATATCAGGTCTATTTGATGGATCAGCATCCCAGCATTCTTCCATTAAATTTTTATATTCTAACGGAGTTCCTGGAACAATTTCTGGTCTAATACCATCAATAATAATCATTACAAGGTCACAATCATAACATTCATAATTAATAAATGGCGAATATCCAGATGAAATTTCCCACATAAGTATTGCAACGCTATAAATATCAGATGCAAAAGTATATTCTTTTTTAGAAATAACTTCTGGTGCTATATAAGGAAGATTACAATATATACTTGTTGAAGGCCTGTTAGCAGGTCCACAAAGTCCAAGATCACTAATATACCAAGTATCATTAAATTGTGAATATAATATATTTCCAGAATGCAAATCTCTATGAATTGCTTCCTCCTTATGAACGAAATAAAGTGCATTAATTATTTCATAAGCAATTCTAAATTTTTCTTTCCATGTAAGTCGATTATAATTCACTTGTAAATATTTTCTTAAATCCATGTCCATTTTCATCATGACAATCATATAATTTCCACTCAATATATCTTGTGTTAAACCAAAACATCGAGCAATACTTGCTCGTTTATTGCTTATAGTTAAATGTGATTTAGCCTATGAAAATTTTAGACTTTATCGTGAATATAAAATTTGTTTAATTTTATAAATAATTTAGAATACAAACCTCCTCAAACCAATTTTTATTTGCACTTTCAACATTTTCTAATTTTTTAAGTACTACTTTATGAATTCCAAGTCTTTTTAGCTGTTGTTTTTTAGAATCCCATTCTCTATAATATCCATTAATCCAATTCGCTGTATAAATATCAGAGAATCCACCTTTTGTCAGATATTTAACGTTGTCTAAATTACTATATGGGATCCATTCAACTATATTCGCTGGTCCAAGTGATTCCATTTGACATTTCTGGATTAGATCATCGATATCATCATTTCCGGATGACCAATTTTTAAAATTTTCTTGTAAATAATTTCGGACACAATATTCACAGTACAATGTAGCTAAACATTCCTTATTACAATTTTCGCAAATTCTTTTTGTCCCTGAATTGTTAAGAACCTTATTTCGGTCATAAGTCTCGTCTAAA
The DNA here is from genome assembly GCA_015698045.1 of Rhizophagus clarus. Lineage (NCBI taxonomy): Eukaryota > Fungi > Glomeromycota > Glomeromycetes > Glomerales > Glomeraceae > Rhizophagus > Rhizophagus clarus. The sequence continues at coordinate 787,436 of BLAL01000047.1, read as the reverse complement.
TATTTTATTGCTTCAGCTTTTTCATCATTTGTAAGAAGTTTATCAGCAAGGATTGTTTGTTTTCGAAATTTATAACGTTTATGTGTGTCAGTATGAATATTAAAATCGGTCGAAAAACACACCCTATTAACTGTTGCACTAACTAAATCTCTTCGGATGGTAGTCATAATGTAATTTTATAAAGTTTCAAAAGAAAAAAAAAAATTTTAAAAAAAAAAAATTATTGATTAGTGTGACGTGTGACCATAAAAAAAATTATTAGTGTGACCATAAAAATTATTAATGTAACCATAAATTTGATCATCGCTGTAAAATAAATTTATTTTAATAATATCAGCTGTTATTTTATTATTTTTAGTAATGGTATATTATACTACTATTACATTATGGCGCGCCGATATAGACAGATTCATATTTTTTTATTACTACCTCCTGCTAATTAAATATTACCAACTCTCGTATTTTAAAATTACCACAAGTGGTAAATTTTTACCTAAAATAGCAATTTCTTTTTAAATCATTAGACAGATTCGTAATTTTTTATTACCACCTTCTGCTAATTAAATATTATCACACCTCATAATTTTAAAATCAGCAGATCTTTTTTATTTACTAGACAGATTCATAATTTCTTATTACCAATTTTGCAGATCTTTTTTATTCACTATAATCACCTTTTTATTCACTAGACAGATTCGTAATTTTTTATTACCACTTTTGCCGATTTTTTTTATTTACTACCATTCCTTTTTAATTTACTAGATAAATTCGTAATTTTAATTTACCACCTTTGCAAATCCTTTTTATTCACTATCGTCTCCTTTTTTATATTCGCTACCATCTCCTTTTTTATTCATTACCATCTTCTTTTTTATTCACTACCATCTGCTTTTTTATCCACTACCATCTCCTTTTTTATTCACTACCACCTCCTTTTTTATTCACTACCACCTCCTTTTTTATTCACTACCACCTCTTTTTTTATTCACTATCATCTTTTTTATTCACTACCATCTCCTTTTTTATTCACTACCATCTCCTTTTTTATTCACTACCATCTCTTTTTTTATTCACTACCATCTCCTTCTTTATTCACTACCATCCCCTTTTTATTCACTATCATCTTTTTTATTTACTATCATCCCCTTTTTTTATTTACTACCATCTCCTTTTTATTCACCACCATCTCCTTTTTTATCCAATAAACCGATTCATAATTCTTTATTACTACCTTATGGCATGCTGATATAGACAAATTGGTATTTTTCAAATACCAACTCCCGCTATTTTTTAAATACCAACTCATGTATTTTAAAATTACTGCAAGTGGTAGATTTTGCCTAATTGGCAATTTTTTTTATGTTAATAGATTGGTATTTTTTAAATACTAACTTTGCTATTTTTTTACTACCAACTTAACATTATATGAATCCAAAAGGAAATTTCAAAATAAATAAATTTAAAAAAAATTTCTTATCCCTATAAAAAATTTTTTCCATGATTTCTGAAAAAACTCCAGAAATATGATACATTCATGGAAAAAAAATGAAAATTTTAGTGAATATGCTATATTTATGAAAAAAACATGGAATACAAAACACAGACTAACATTTTTTATAGGGTATGACTCATCCAATAAAATTTTGTAAGAGTAAAATAATAAATAAAAAAAAGATATTCAAATGCAAAAATTTGCTTTTGACATGAATTTTTTTTTAAAGTAATAATTACAAAATAATCAACAATTGGATAGTAAAATGTTTTTTTTTATTATAATATTATTATGAAATTTTTTTTCCAGTGCAATAATTCCAAAAATAATCAACAAATATATAGTAAAATTGTTTTATTTTGTTATAATATTATCACAAAAAAACTTTTTCCAGACCAATAATTCCTAAGAAAACAATTGGATGATAAATTTTAAATAAATTCTTTATCAAGTAATAAACAATCTGTTTGTATTGTCTATTTAAAGTTAATCACATATTTCAGAAATATATATTATATATATTTTTTAAACCAAAAATAAACAATCAGGCATTATAATTATTAATTGATGATTTGCAAGTCAACTTTTTGATGCCAATATGGCTGCTATTATAATTCAATATATATTAAAACATCATGTCAATATATACTAATATAATTACAATAACAGATAATAGAACACCCTACATTTATTTTTAGCACCATTAATTTTTAAAAAAAAACAATTTATGCATAGTTAAAATTTTTTATTTTGTATTATTATATGCTACTCTATAAATAAAATTAAAAATACAAATAATTTAAATATGATATTACACATTATTTTACAAAAACCAAATAGTAGAACTTTTAAATTAATAATTAATTAGGTAGTTTTTACATATTAAATAATTTTACAAGATGATTTATTTGACCAAAATGGTGAAATTACTAAATTCTGAAGTTATTTAAAATTTTCCAACACTATTATTACACATATTTACATCCTATAAAATTAAAATTTAAGCATTTTAGCCTTTCTGAACAACTTTACTTGAATGTAAAAAGGCAATTTCATTTGGCTAAAGTGATTAAATTATCTTCTGAAATTGGTAAACAGAAGAATAAAAAAGTTGATCATGATTTTTTCAATAAATAATTTATTTAATCTATTTAACTTTATAAAAACTGAGAAATAGCATGATAAAAGTAATGTTTTTCACATTAAAAATAAAAAACATGTAAATATTAAACAAAAAAAATAAATTCTAATAAATAGTATACAAATGTACTATTATGATGTAGTTATTTTTAGTAATTTCAACAAAAAAAACAATAAAGAGAACAAATAAAAAAACAAAAAAAAAAAAAATAAAAACAAAAAAAAATAACAATAACAAGAGAAAAAAATAAAAAAAAAAGAAAATCAAAAAATAACAAAAAAACAAAAACAAAAAATAGTAATAACAAAAAAAAAAATAAAATGAATAAATAACAAAAAAAAAAACAAAAAAAATAGTAATAACAAAAAATAAAATAAAATAAAAAAAAAAAAAAAAAAAAAAAAAAAAAAAAAAAAAAAAAAAAAAAAAAAAAAAAAAAAAAAAACAAAAAAAAAATAAAAAAAATAAACAAAAACAAAAAAAAAAAATAAACAAAAACAAAAAAAAAATAGTTTCAGTTTAAGATGGAAGGGGAGAAAAATAAAAATATGAAATTTTTGTATGAAAATTTTGCATGACGTATAGTAATGATTGCCATTTTCAAAATTATTGAGAAAATCCGATTTGCGAGGTTACATGATTATATTGAAAAGTGGATCACTTTTTTACACGAATTTTTAATATTTTTACATGAGATTTTTTTGTGAATCATAAAGTCCAATATATAATACTATTCTACTGAAAGTTTTCAATACACACTCTATATTAAAAAAATATTTTTTCTCATTTTTCTGCATTTTTCTACATTTTTACTATGTTTTTGGGATTCTTTAAAAGTTAATCACTTTTCTAGATGAGTTTTTAATATTTTTGAATCAGATTTTTTTTATGAATCATAAAGTCCGAAGTATAATGCTATTCTACTAAAAGTTTTAGTATATATTTTATAATAAAAAAGATTTTTCTGCATTTTTTTATATTAGTAAGATATATAGTATAGTATATTGATATATAATTATGATTCATTTTTCTGCATGTATTTATAATATTTTTATACCAAATATTTTTATGAATCATGAAATTTAATGACAGAATATTTTACAAAGAGTTTCAACAATCATTTATATAAAATAATTAATTAGATAGTCAAAATAATTAAATACAACCATAAACTATCTTATATACTAATGATATGCATCAAATTCTTTATCTGTTATAGAATATTTTAACATTGATTTACAGGATTTATAAAAAATTCTGGCACAAAATATATGCAGAGAAAGTGTTTCACAGTTATACATTAATGTACTATATATATCTTAAGACAAAAAAAATGCAGAAAAAAAAATCTTTTTTATTATAAAATGTATGCTAAACCTTTCAGTAGAATAGTATTATATATTGAAATTTATGATTCACAAAAAAAATCAGGTACAAAATTATTAAAATTTCATCTAGAAAGTGATTCACTTTTAGATAAAAACATAGTAAAAATGCAAAAAAATGTGAAAAAAATATTTTTTTAATATAAAGTATGTATTGGAATTTTTTGACAAGTAGTATTATACATCAGACTTTATAGTTCAAAAAAAATCTGATACAAAGATATTAAAAATTCATCAAGAAAAGTGATTCATTTTAACTTTTAGTATAATAATGTTATAAATTGAATTTTATGATACACAAAAAAATCTGATATAAAATTATAAAAAATTCGTTTAGAGAAGTGATTCACTTTTAAAAAATCAAAAAATGTGATAAAAATGCAAAAAAATGCAGGGAAATGCAATTTTCAAATAGAAAGTATGTATTGAAACTTTCAGTAGAATAGTATTATGTATTGAATTATACGATTCACAAAAAAACTGATATAAAAATATCAAAATTCGTGTAAAAAAGCGATTCACTTTTGTAATACGAAAATTACATGATAATCTCGCAAAATCAGATTTTTTCAATAATTTTGAAAATGGCAATAATCACTTATAAACACCATTTTAAAATTAATCAATCGATGATTTTCTTAAAATATTGGTCATTTTTTTTCACACTTATTTTTCATATTTTTATTTCCTTACCAACCTTTTTATCTTAAAAATTTTATTTTCCTTTATTTTTAAGATAATTTTATTTTTATTTTTATTTTTGTTATATTTTTGTTTTATTGTTTTATTTATTTTTTTTTATTGTTACTTTTTTTCTGGTTATTTATTTTTTCAGTTTTAATTTTTTTTATTTTTTGTTTATTTTCTTTGTTGGTTTTTTTTTGTTGAAATTACTAAAATATTTTTTTTGTTTCTTTTTTTTTGTTTTTAATATTTTACATATTTTATTTAACATAAAAACTAAAAACCATTACTTTTAACCATATTTTTAAAAAAATCATGATTTATTTAACTTATTTATTTTTCTGTATATCAATTTCAGAGCGTAATTTCATTACTTTAGTTAAGTGAAATTATCCTTTCACATAAATAAAATTGTTCAGCAAGGTTAAAACTATTTAAATCTTAATTTTTATAAGTGTATATATGTGCTATAGTGGTGGGAAAAAATGTATTTTTTTAATTTCTAATTTTTTTCTATTTCAAACCAACTTCAAAGTGTAATTATACCATTTTATTAGTCAATGAACCCAAATCATTTTTTTTACTTTAGTAAAGTTAGTTGATGTATAAAAACTACTTTAATATTTTAAAATTAAATATGATTTTATGAAAAACCAAATTGTAAAACCTCTAAACTTCTTTTAAATTAATATTTTAGGTAAAATTTTTTATTTGTACTATATATTATTAATAAAAATACTAGAAAACCATTTATTGTTCTGCTATTTGAAGGCCATAATTGTCCTAACTATGAAGAAGTGAGGTCCAGTATGGTCAACCAGATCCTATAGCTTACATGTGCTATGGGTAGTTTATAAGCTAGGATCTGGTGCATAAACTGAAATTACAGATTTGGCTGGAATTATGGATTATGAAAATTCTGAAATAGCCTAAAAATTGCTTTAATGAACATGTTTTGTCCACATCCAAGCAAAATGTGGATACCTTATAATAGACATGCTTTATCTATATTCAAATAAAATTCAGACAAAATTGTCTGCCTTTTGTGGACATGCTTTATCTAAACAAAAATTCAGACAAAATTGTCCACTTTTAGTGGACATGCTTTGTTCATATTCAAACAAAAATTTGGATAAAATTGTCCACTTTTAGTGAATATGCTTTGTCTGAACAAAATTGTCCACTTTTGGTAAACATGCTTTGTTTGGACAAAATTGTTTACTTTTTATGACCATGCTTTATCCACATTCAAAAAAATTTGGACAAAATTGTCCACCTTTAACAAATGCAGATAAAATTGTCTGCAAAGTCATGTGATGATATTGAATGAATGTACTTCATCCATCTATTATGCAGATATTAGATGTGAACCATGGTTCATCATAAAAGGATCTAACCTATAGACAAGAGGCATGAAGTGTAAGGTTAGATCCTTTGTTGATTAGATGGATGTGGTGACTTTTTCATAAAAAATGATCATGCACTTTAAAAGATCAAATTTAAAGATAAATTTAATTTCCACTAATAAAAAATAAGAATAAAAAAAAAAAATGATTTCTTTAATGTATAATTTTCAAAAAAAAATCTTAATCTTGTATTACATAAATTACAATAGGACAAGTTCTAGTGAAGAAAAAAGATCTGCAAAGGTGGTAATAAAGAATTATGAATCTACTTACTGGATAAAAAAGGAGATGGTGGTGAATAAAAAGGAGATGGCAGTGAATAAAAAAGATGATAGTGAATAAAAAAGGAGATGGTAGTGAATAAAAAAGGAGATGGTAGTGAATAAAAAAGGAGATGGTAGTGAATAAAAAAGGAGGTGGTAGTGAATAAAAAAGGAGATGGTAGTGAATAAAAAAGGAGATGGTAGTGAATAAAAAAGGAGGTGGTAGTGAATAAAAAAGGAGATGGTAGTGAATAAAAAAGGAGATGGTAGTGAATAAAAAAGAAGATGGTAATGAATAAAAAAGGAGATGGTAGCGAATAAAAGAAATGGTAGTGAATAAAAAAGGAGACGGTAGTGAATAAAAAAGATTTGCAAAGGTGGTAAATTAAAATTACGAATTTATCTAGTAAATTAAAAAGGGATGGTAGTAAATAAAAAAAAATCGGCAAAAGTGGTAATAAAAAATTACGAATCTGTCTAGTGAATAAAAAGGTGATTATACTGAATAAAAAAGATCTGCAAAATTGGTAATAAGAAATTATGAATCTGTCTAGTGAATAAAAAAGATCTGCTGATTTTAAAATTATGAGGTGTGATAATATTTAATTAGCAGAAGGTGGTAATAAAAAATTACGAATCTGTCTAATGATTTAAAAAGAAATTGCTATTTTAGGTAAAAATTTACCACTTGTGGTAATTTTAAAATACGAGAGTTGGTAATATTTAATTAGCAGGAGGTAGTAATAAAAAAATATGAATCTGTCTATATCGGCGCGCCATAATTACATACTCAATTTCAATATTGTTTCTATCATGACCGTTTATTATGTTTTATTATTAACTAAATTAAAAAAATCTTAATAAATATCCTATATATATTTTACTATAATTATCTTTAGCGTATTTCCACTTCTTGATCGGTATTATTTATTTATGAACGTATTAATTTGATAGGATTAAACGATTAAACATGGTATTTCAAACTGATTATTATTAAAAAGAATTTATGCATGATGCAAAAAAAAAAAAAATCAACCTCACAAATAATTCGCAAATAACTCGAGAAGTTTCATATTTAAAAATTGTTTTATTCGACAAGACGGATGAGTTATGCTGAACATATAAGATACATCACAACGAATTTAAATATATTTTAATCACCAAATTTGGTTTGAGTTCCCGAATTTATTAATAAGCAGTCCAAAAATAAACCCAAAAAAATTTTTTTTTGCACCCCAAATCATATATCATTATATCATGTATGTAATCAATTTCATAATTCAAGACAACGATTCTATTAAATTATTTGTCGAACTTGTTTAATTTGTAACAATAACATAACAAAATGCTCTACGTTTGAAATAAAAATACGTAAAAATGTTTCTGAAATTAATAAATGCCAAAATAAAATGCATGTTAGCTACTTAACTTGCTACACAATTTCAGTTCTGGCAAACTTTACGTTCTATACCAATTATTCAAGTTGCTGAGCTACTATTACGTCCCCCACAAAAGAGAACCAATGCTCTACGTCTTATTGTCTCGAGAACTTTTATTAAGATTTAGATTCTGGAAGTAATAAACAAGTTGATTATTGGTTTTTATTATAAATAGACTGACATGTGGTCATACCTGAAGGACACCCCATCCCCTCCAGTCACGGTTGTAGTTCCACAAAACTTCTCGGTTCAAAAATTTGGCATCAAATTTTATTTAATAAACTATTCTTAAAATTAATTATTTAACCACTCGAGCCTGTGAGAGTCACGGATTATTATTATTAATAAATTTTATTGTCGTAAAACGTTTTCTCTACGGTATCTCCATTTTCTTCACATCTTCCAAATGCTAGAATAGGAACGAGAACTTCTGCTTATTTCTTACTGAATCCTAATTACTGGAAGTATTCTTCTGTTTTGTATCTGAAATCACGCCTCTTCAAGCCTTTGGCTAATTTCCCTGTGTAATTAACGAGTTCAGATAAAGAATTTACATGGTGTTGCTATCTAGACGATTAGTGATCATACACAAAAAAATGTATTTAAATTATTTGGTATCACATTAAGATGAATTATCTTTTTTTACTTACGTTATGGATATACCAATTAATTAGCAGATAAGACTCAATAAAATCTATAATCCTAAAAGTGAGAGAGTTTTATATCTAAATACTTTCATGAATCGCGTTGCTTGCCCAAATTTCAAGAGGGATCGTACTGTTTGTGAAATAAATGTTGGCGTCCTACCAAGTGTTAACAATGGATATTGCATGAAAAGAATATAGTAAAAAATCTTGCGTTGTTTGTGAATTTCCTAGACTTACCTGGAATAATTTATTATATAAAGTATTAGGAGAAGTATCACTGGCATTCACATTAATATTACATCAGGTGAAAGCTTACTATAGCTATACCAAGTATCTTTTCGTTTATCCAGTAAATTTCTTTTCCAGTTTGGTATGGGACTAGGTAACTTAGAAGCATCTTTACTATTATTTATCCAACTAGGCGGTAATATTTACAACTTATCTATAACCTTAAATTTTAACCCATATGTTGCTGAATTCAGTAAGCAAAGTTTTGCTCGAACTGTTATTAAGCCTGATCTCTTAGTACTGTGTGATGTCTCTGATAATATCGATTCAGGAGCATTCAAGCATCCTTTAACATCATCAGTTTTATATCTATCCCAAATTTTTAGTAATTCCAGGCAGTCCATTTATATCAATGAAAAAATAAAATAAATTTTGTCTGATTGGCATGCATATGATTATAATATATATTTTTATTCATTTAAAGAATTATTACTGTATATCAACAAAAGCAGAATAAAAGTGACATTAGAAATATTGCAAAAGTTAAAGGAAATAGTTTTAATATGGAGGAAATGGAGAAATATAATAAAAATATATAAAGAGCACTTAGTTTTTCATTTGAGTGTAAAATCAAAAAAGAACAATCTGAACAAGTAGTAACAAAAAAAAGTAAAAGGCAAAATTAAGCCAGTAGGAGACAGAAAAAGCATTTTGATCTAAATTTAACTTCCCATGCATTGCACGATATACTCTCATTTGATCTAAATTTAACTTCCTCTTACATGATATACATATATCTAGTTCATTACAAGTTCAACCTATTACATGATATACGTATATCTGCATGGTTGCATCCAAAATATGACATTCCCATAACATTTATTTCATTATTTGCGTGTTTCTGTTATTAATATTAACAAACATTGAATTATTAATCGGGTCGTCCATATCTATACCAAATTGACGTAATGCTTCTTCAAAAATGTAAGTCATCGGTGATCCAGTGTTGACTAGGAAGACAATGACCTTAGTTTTCCCTTTTATTTTCACAATAGTTGCGCAAAACAGCCGATGTTTGGGGCCGTATATAATTCAATTGATTTTATTTCCGCCAAATTCGTTTGGGACGCCTGAAAGATATTCTACCTTAAGTTTCTTTGGTATGGTTTCATGGATGTCCGTCGAATTGATATCAGTTAATAAAATATCGATTTCAGGATTGTAATTATTAAACATCTTGAAGAAAGTTAACGATAAGAATATAAACAGTCGCGTTATATATAATATTGTCGATTGTGTCAAAAGTCGTAAATTATAGTCTCATTTATTAGTCATTTTGAATATCATATATGGTATGATGCAAGAATGCATATCATCTTGATCATGAAGGACGAGGAGGTATGATTTGCCTATCACAATTTTCCTGGGGGTAGTAATTCTCTGCTCAAGGTTATATTCTTGGTTGTACAGTACATGTAGAGGGTAGTGTTGAGTTGAACCATTATGTACTGTATGCAAATGGAGTTTCGTTGTTGAAATTTATTCTAATAATCGTTATTCTATCGTAATATTGAATTTTGGAGATTTTCTAAAACCTGAAAGGTTGCATAATGAGGAATGAATACTTTTTATATAGCAACTCCGTCAAAAACGAGTAAACGCCTGAAATTCATGGTCAGGAAAGTTCTCGGACATATTGGATGGTTGTTGGAGAAAATACAGAATTCAGATTCTCGAAGTGAAGTAATAAAAAAGCATAGGACATCGAGCAAACTTGCGGAAAAACCAGATAATGTAGATAAGTTTTAACATAGAAAATTTGTCATGTATCGGCTGACCAATGATCACCATATCCTTTGTATTTATTTTGCATGTATTACGGTCAACGTCCCGATATGTATTTATTTTTTTACCTGTATTAATAAAGCACGTCTTTACATTCGCAATATAATATTAAATAATTCCATCGTGAATAAAAAAAAGTACTACTAATTATATCATCAGAGCTTGAATTATTGAGACAGCGCATCACTGATCTTGGGGCAGAGAATGGTCAGAATATGGATCTAAGGGCCGAACTTAGGGGCAGAATCGAGAAGTTGGAGTAGAGGATAGAGACCCGAATTTAAACTCGCAAATTTTTTATCACGATACCGAAAAAAATTGTGATTTTATTCCAAATATTTGATAATTCTAGTCGGCTTACATCTTAATGCAGGCTAGCGCTAGTGACACGACAATAATTCAGCCAAAATGATTGAACAATCAGCAATTTACCAGTTACCATAAAATCTGCAATAATGATTGGCTAATTGTCACGTGTTTGAATAAATTCATATTTTATTCCATTTATTCATTTACCTATTATTGCAATTTTCCCGAATATAAATTTTCTTCATATTTTAAATGTTTTACCTAGTTGCGAGGTTTTTTTGTCCTGCATTGCGTACTCTCCAACCAAAAACCTTTTCCTTAACCTTGCAAAAAAGATCCAGACAGGCCAGGCCTACATACGAACTTCCTACTGATGGGTCAGGAAGATTCTTAACTAAATTCGCGTCTTCGTTCGGAAAAAAACATCTTGATGCATTGCGAGTGAGATTTGAACCAGCTGACAAGTACGATGTTATACCTAAAGTTCAAGGTACAAATTACATTATTACATTATGTTAGCAAACCGCATAGCGGATCAATTAATTTAAACTTTGTTTAGTCACCACGGAAAAACAGAAAAAATATTTCCTCCCAGGGTCGAGCCCAAAGTGCTTAAGGATGATGATTTCAATGTTGAAAAACTTGGACTTGAGGATGACCGCGTCAGAACATTTGTTGATAAATTACACGATGTTACCGAGAATTCGGGTGTCGATACAGGCACAAGCGAAGCTCTGACTGATACACTGGTAAACGATCTGCTACTCCATGTTGTCAATTTTGATGATTGGCCCTTTAAAGTTAGGTGGGAATCTAACTAAGAGAAAATTTTTTTTTTTCGTTTGTGTTGCGCACTTCAATCTGTTAAATTTGCTTATTTTAATTCTAGACTTGAACCACCCCTCAACCTAATCACGAGTGATGAATCTGTATCAGCAGAACCCAAATTTGTGATTAGTAAGAAAAAAATCTCTATGATAGATGTAGAGGTATTATGGCATTTGTTTTGTTGTTTGAGATCTTAATTACCGTATTATTCACTCAGACAACTTTCTTAAACAGGATAAACACTTGATAAATAAAAAAACCTACCCCTTGAATAGTTTTGGAGAATGCCAAATAGCTGCTGAAATTCTTGCCTGTGGATATGAAAATATAATTGAGGAATGTGCTGATCAAGAAATTTTTGCCTTCCGTGTCATTTCTACATATGTAACGTTTTACAAAGCTGTGATTCCTGCAATGTATTGGTGGGAACTTCAATTTGGACTGTCAAAGGAGCAATCAGTCGTGATTAAAAGGTGGCCAAAGGAAAATGGTGAAAAGACTGGTTTAAATCTTGCTGATCCAGAGGGAAGAAGAGCGGTGATAACGGATCTTCTCAAGATTCGTCAACATCTTTTGGGATAGATCATAGTAGATTATATGATTAAATTTAACTGCGGTTTATTTCAGTAATTTGGAATAGGTTTATAGATTCAACAAGTGATTCAACACATAACTTCCGAAATCTAGTAATAATAACGTAAAAATTATTATTGTGTTACTTTAAGTGAAGTAGAGTATAAAAAGGATAATTCGGTGATACCGCCTCCTAACTTTTCTTTATTGGAGGCACAGACGCACAGTGCCATCTGGTGCATTTATCCGGGCGGCAGTTATATTGGCATTGTTAAAGGCTATTATTGCGGCCATGTTTGCTAAGTTATTTTCACATCTAACATGCTTTAATCTCCACTTCTTAGCTTTTAATTTTGCTCATACCAATCTGCCGCTTTTCCAGTTAGATATGATTCAAAAAATGCTAAAACTCTCTGTTTCCCAGCGTTATTATTAGTTGCCATCCCTGGCTGTGACGTATAATCTGAAGTCTTTGATAAAATCATCCAAGTCTTCATTTGCTGAGCCAGTAAATCTAGGGGGGTGGATATCCGGCCATTCTTATTTGTTGATTTACAGGTGCGTTATTCTGTAAGACAAAAATTTGTTGTTGTAAATTATTATTTTGCTGTTGCAAATTATTGTTCTGGGCTTGAGAGGTTCGGAATTGGCCTTTCCAGTTTTAGGCCTGACATACGCAGCCAGCATGGCATCTTCTCCATCGTTCAGTATCGGCAGTATACCGTCTCTATATCATTATTATATCGCATAGTTAATCTGTAGGCATTTCTTCGATGCTCAGCTATTTGAGTCTCTTTGCGTTGAATCAATAAACAAAAGGCAAATTTTTCACGTAATAATTCACTTATTCGATCTTTTCTATTTTCCGCAATTTCCCAATACTCACGCTGGGCATTTCTCTCGTCCCTTAATGCATCAGTCATCATCTGATCAGTTCTTAATGCTTGGGCTCGAGCTTCATTCAGCTGATGTCTAAGTTCTCTCACCCGTCTATTTTCATCATTCAACAGATTTTGGTATTGTTCACGCTCTGCCATAATAATAGTATAATTATGACGTAGATTTCTATGTTTAAAGGTAATATTTTGCAATGGAATCGCATCCTGCCGAATCAAACCTAAAAAATGATTAATTTCATTATACCTAATTTCAAGGTTATTCTGTGTCTTCCCTCTGTGTGTTGTCAAATCTGAAGTAATCTATTGGCAATCCCCGGTAAATAATTATTTAGGATACGTTATAATTGAACTTGATTTGCATAAGCCATATTACTATCAAGGCTAGAATTATTTTTTCTTGCAAGAATCCTAATATCAGTTCTAAGCTTTTCCACTGTATCTTCTAGTTGAATAATTCGGTTATCTTGAACGACCAATGACTCTTACTTATCCTTCAAGCATTCCCAACATTTTTCAAACTCACGTAGGATGGGCTGGCATTTCTCCTTTAATCTTTCTATTTCATCCTTACGTGAGACAAGATTTTTTTCAAGGAATTTAATATATAATTCACATTCAGTTGCTCTATCTCTTTTTCGAGTTTGCGAATTTTCTCTTTATTAGAAATCTTAATAGTTTCCTTTTGCACTAGCTTTATCCTCAACTCCAGGTTACTATTTATTAAGTCACTATACACCTATTCTACTCTCATCTATTCATACTAATCCGAATTTTACTTTGTTAATTATATCAAATGGATCCAAATTCTTGTGACCAAACAAGGTCGAGATATTATTCTTAAGGAACTTTATTATACACCTAATGGATACTATCAGTCGGCTCAGAAACTTCAAGAGGCAATAAAAAAACAAGGATATGATTATGACTTATCTGATGTGCGTGATTTTTTGAATAGACAGGCTGTGTGGCAAATACATGCACCTCGTCCTAAGTATATTCCCTATGCATCCTTTAACAATATCATCATACCTAATGAATGTCATCAGGCAGATATTTTATATATGCCATATGACAAAGTTGGACGTGTGACATATCTATTTTATCTTAATCCAATAGGCGCAACTAGTGTTAAGAATAGGGTATTTTGACTTCACATACCATTGCTAAAGCTTTTGAGCAGATCTATGTTAATTCTGATTGTCCTCTTACTTGTATAGCCAAAATTATTAATCACAGATAAGGGATCTGAATTTAAAGGTGAATGCGAACGATTAATAAAAAGACATGGTGTAGAAATTCAGAAAGCTATGTCTAAACGTTCAGTTGCTATTGTTGAAAGGTATAATCTTACCTTAGCTACTAAGAGATTATTTTGCATACAGAATGCACATGACTTATCATTAGCCGGTGGCTGGATAAGCCCACATACGTTAGGAAAATCTTGTGCTTGCGTGAAGAATCTTCCTATAATTGTCGAAGATATTAATAACTCTGTTACTAGGTTAGTTGGGATGAGTCCTGCGAAGGCGATAAAAAAGAAAAAAGTTTATGCTAAACCTTCCTGTAGATATAATGGACCTATTGGTTATGATGAATCACGTTTGTCCTACAGAGATATGTTCTTTATCTTCTTGAAAATGGTGAGCTTGAAGGTGGACCTAAACGTAGAGGCACAGATATGAATTGGAGCCCTGAAGTTTACATTATTGAAGAAGCTCTTATACAAAAAAATAAACCAGTCCTTTATAAACTGTTTAATGGACCTGAATTTAGGTTTGTTAGGGAAGAACTCCTACTTGTTAATGATGGTGTTGAATTACCTCCTGAGAGCATTCTTAGTCAATAAATTCATACAATTGTTAATCGCATTGTATTTTTGCTACCCTCTCTATTCAATTGCTCAAAATTCAGGTTACTTCACCTAAATAGGTTAATTGTCTCTCACGCCGTAATCTAGAATGCACTTTATATTGGCCACAATGAACACATAACAGTGTAATCGAATTTGTGCCGCAACCGCAAGAAATACAAGGGGAAGGAGGCTTAGTTCCTCTGCGATTGATAGCAAAAGCATCTCACAGTACTCATTTTTTTGTGGGACGAGTACAGTATTCTTTCGTTCCTTTAACAAGCCAATGACACGACATAATATACTTAACTTATATGAACTAGGGTATATTTCTAAATGCTTAAAACAGAGGCAGGTATTAGTAGACCGGTGTGAGTAAATAGGCTTATGTAGTCTGGAATAAGCGAAGAATACTGATGACTATAATTAGACAGGCATGTGACATCAGTAAGGTGTATTAGTATCCTGAAGCACCCTACTAATCATCTGTGAGATAAAGAAGTAGACTGGTGGTAGGTAAGCTGCTGTAAAGAACAGGAGAATAGGGGTAAAGTAGTCTCCTGTACGCGATATGACAAAAAGATTACTACCAAATGCTATGCTGCGTTACAATTTATAGGGTAAAGAAGTAGATAGGTAGTGGGAAGTGAGGTCGTGAAAACAAGGGAGAACAGAAATAAAATGTTCTCCTGCACACAAAGCGAAAAAGGGGTAAGCAAAATTGCTACCACTGGCCTGTTCAGGTCTCCTACTGTTAATAATCAAAAGATTTAATATATAATATATAAAGAATTATTTAAATTACAAACTAAAAATCTTGTAAATATTTAATTTACTACTCTAATTTTAGTGTTTAAATAATTCAAATAAAATATAAATAAACAACAAAAACAATAAATAAATTCTTAATTCTTAATTTAATTTATCAGAAGATAATTCTAAAAATAAAAAAAAAAATAATAAAATAAATAAATACTAATGGAAAAATAACTATTACTTTAAAAAATATTTAAAAACTAACCATCAGGAATTTCTAATTCATCTTGTTCTTCTGAATGAAGGTTTGAATTATTATATACATCATCATCATCTGTAAAAAGAGATATAAAAGACAAATTTATAAGAAATTTTTTTTTAATGTATCACATAAATTTTGAATATTATTAGTTGTTCTTAATATTTTACTTTACCATTAACTGATCCTTTGATTTGTTGTTGTGTGGATTCCTTTTTATGATCATTTCGAATGTCTATATTTTTAAATAAAATAAAGACATGTCTAATTATTACTATTTTAACAAATAATTAAGCAGAACATTATATACTTACCATTCTTTGAATTTATTTGAATTTTTTAAATTCTTTTGATAATCTTTTACTATTATCTAAAATTTGGATATACTGTATTAATATATCCTTCCTTAAAAAAGCAAACTAACTTATGAATAAATTACCTTTAAAAATACTATGATTTAATTTTGACGTTCCACTAATCTTCTGACTGTTTGAATTATTAAAATCATCAACTAAAAAAAATAGAAATTTGATTAAATATAAATATTTCATTAAATAGAAATTCCAATAAATACTTACCATTATCAGGAATATTAAAGTCATATAGTTTACTATGAAATGCTATTTAAAAAAAAAATAAGATAAATGTTATAAAATTATTATAAGAGTTAACAAAATGACAATAAAAGGGCGTACCTTCTTGTTCTTCTACAATCATTTAAATTATAAAGAAATTAGCAATGTATATTAATGAGCAAATAAAAATATAAATAAATAATACCTTCTGTTGCATTTTTTTGTTCTGGTAAATTTTCAAATTGATGAACTTTACTTGTATGTAGTTTGCTACTTGTATAGATTGTATTTGTTTTTATTATAGAGTCATTTTTTATTTTTGATTGAAATAATTCATTTGGCATATTTTGATATGATAAATGAATTTCTTCTATTTTTTTCTTAAGAGATTGAATATTAAGTCTTTTTAATGGATCAGCATCCCAACATTGTTCCATTAGACGTTTATATTCCAAAGGAACTTCTGATGCAATTTCTGGTCTCATACCATTAATAATATCCATTGCAAGATCGTAATCATCATACTTATAATTAATGAATGGTGAAAATCCAGATGAAATTTCCCACATAAGCATTGCAATGCTATAAATATCAGATGAAAAAGTATATCCTTTTCCATTAATAATTTCTGGTGCTACGTAAGGAAGATTCCCATATATACTTTTTGACGATATATCAGTAGGTCCACAAAATCCAAGATCACTAATAAACCATTTATCATTAAGTTGTGAATATAGTATATTCCCAGAATGCAAGTCTCTATGAATTGCTTTTTCTTCATGAATCCAATAAAGTGCACCAATTATTTCATAAGCAATTCTAATTTTTTCTTTCCATGTAAGTTGATTATGATTTTGTTGTAAATAATTCCTTAAATCCAGATCCATTTTCATCATTATAAGCATATAATTTCCACATGATATTTCTTGTGTTAAACCAAAACATCGGACAATTTCTGCCCATTTATTGTTTATAGTTAAATGTGACTTAGCCTATAAATTTAAACTTTATTGTAAATATAAAGTTGTTTTAATTTTATAAATAAAATTGGAATACAAACCTCCTCAAACCAACTTTTATTTGCACTTTCAACGTTTTCTAATTTTTTAAGCACTACTTTATGAATTCCAAATCTTTTTAACTGTTGTTTTTTAGTATCCCATTCTATATAATATCCATCAATCCAATCTGCTGTATAAATATCAGAGAATCCACCTTTTGTCAGATATTTAATATTTTTTAAATTACTATATGGGATCCATTCAACTATTTTACTTGGCATGAGTGATTCCATTTGACATTTCTGGATTAAATCATCGATATCATCATTTCCGGATGACCAATTTTTAAAATTTTCTTGTAAATAATTTCGAACACAATATTCACAATATAATGTAGCTAAACATTCTTTATTACAATTTTCGCAAATTCTTTTTGCCCCTGAATTAAAAAGAACTTTATCTCTGTCATAATTAACATCAAATAACTTTATTGCAATAGCTTTTTCATCATCTGTAAGAAGTTTATCAGCAAGGATTGTTTGTTTTCGAAATTCATATTGTTTATGCAAGTTATTGTAAATATTAGTATCGATTAAATAAAGTGTTCTATTAGTTGCTGCATAAACTAAATCTTTTCGGATGGCAGCCATAATATAATTTTACTATAAATGTTTAAAATGGAAAAATCTGTCTTATTAGCAAAAAAAAAAAAGATTATGTTGAATAGTGTAACCGTAACTTCGAATTTAAGCATGATCTGAATGTCATGTGGATACACAAAAAATACATGTTAATCATCGCTGTAAAAATAAATTTATTTTTAAATAAATAAATAAATAAATACTAACAAAAATTAATGACAAAAAATTCTATGGTGTAAAGATTCTAAACTCGATTATTTTTTGTGAAAATATAAATGAAAATAATGAATTATATCGTGGTAAACGTGCTATTCTAAACAATCACATGATCGTTTTTTATGGAGAGACAGGAGAGTAGCACAATTCATTCTACTGTATGTAACGTAACACAAACATGATGAAATCATAGATTAATAAAGAGTTTCAATATCGATATTGAATTTCAATTTCCATTATTATTCATAGCGTTTTTTCATGCAGCTCTAAGAAGTTATGCAATTTTAATGGAGAAAATTGTCATTACGAAAGGCTTTAACTAATATTTCTCACACAAATATACATAGCCATTATTTAGGTATTGATCCATTTTATCAATATTTCAATGATTTGCTATAATTAGTTCACTCGTCAAGAATCGGTTAGGATTGTTCGCGTTCTTTAACACAAAATTTGATTGTAATACTTCAATTTCATAACCACTTCTTGCTCACAAATTAACACTACCACAAAAAAACTCTTTTTAATTATTTTGACCATATTGGTTATAGATTATTAATTACCTTATAAATATAAAATCTGACTGAAATTTTTTAGTAAATAAGAAACAAGAAAAGCAGTACTAAAATTAAGTAATCTTAAATAACTCAAATAAATAAATACTTTATACATATTCTACCTTTAATTGTCTTATATATATTTCTATTTTCATAAATTTGAAATGCAGAAACAATCTTCCATAATAAACACAATTGTAGAGTTAAGTCATCTTAAAAAAATTTTTTTTTTTACTGGATTAATTAATAACTTTTTATTAACTATTAACGTAAGAAAGATAATTAAAATTTTAATGGAAATTTTATTATATAATTCAGTTAAATTTTTAGCACATTTCTGCTTCTTGTTTGACAAGTATTATTTATTTATGGACACGCTACTTTGATGGACTAAACAAATTCATAATGTCACTTTAGTTCTGTCGATGTTTTACGCATACATTGTAACAAAGATAAATAGTATTGCTAACGATCATTATTAAAAAGAAACAAGTCATAAATAGTGAGAAAATATGTATGCTGTAAGCAAAAAAAGTCAACCTACAAATATATTCCCGTCGTGAAGTTTCTTATTTAAAATTGTTCTTATCCGACATTACGGATTATATAAAAATAAATTAACTAAAACGTGACTTTTTGTTTTTTTTTATGTATATACTGCGTTTGATGATGAGATTGTGATTGTCATTGTTTTTTTCTTTTAAGTCTAAAATAATTTTAATAATCTGATTAATAATTCTTCCATACTCAAATTAATGATTTCATATATTTACTGTACACAGTAATTTCATTGAATTATTTGGTCCTAATTTCTAAGGCTTAACATTAAATATTATTTATTTTATTTATTAATAATAATATTAAAGAGAAATTGAATTTGTTTATTATTAATTAATTTGTAATTAGTAAAAATAATGTCGATTGATAAAACATCATCTGAATTTTATTAAATATTATCCTTCCCTAAATTGCATAACTACCAATCTATCACGCTTAATCGTTGTCCAAATATTATTTCTTACTAATAATTTGAATGTTGAAAAACTTAATTTAGAACTGCTAATAATTTCTTGGTCCAAGAAGTTGATGGTTCAAACTTTTTTAAATAAACAGATCTTACATTCTTTATCTCATCATTCAGTTTTTGGATTACTTTGAAATTTATCAAAAATAAATATTTGTGGTAAGTCTGCCCATTCTGAAAACTTTATAGAACAGCGAATAATCTTTTAATTACTTTTAAGAACATCTTGTAAAAGACTTCCTAAACAAAGATATAAAGTTGTTAATAATATTTATTTCTTAGTGTACACGAAAAAAATTGTTTGATTATTTCATTTCATCTGCGAGGCACAACCTGTTAGATAGTATTTATTTGGAATCTTAACTCATGAAATTCCGCACAAGTTAAAAATTAATAATATTTAAATGTCAACTAAAAAATCATACTGTGTGAATTAAACATACTCCATACGGTTGTTGAGTTGATAAAAAATAAAAAATTAAAAAGTTCATCAGTCTTGATTACGTACAATAAAATTAAAGTATTTGTAATAAAATAATTAAGCTAATTAGTTTAATTGATCCTCGCTGATTTTTTCTTTTGCAATTATATCATTCTATTTAAACTGTACTGTGAATAGTTCGCCTGTCGAATAACTATTAAATATCATACAGTGTCATACTGTACAGTGGGATATCAAAAATCACCGGACAGTTTTTTTTCAGAATTGCTTAACCGCATTTTCTCAGCATCCAGTGATCATTAAGCAATGAACCAAAGCTTGTTAGAATCACCATAACAAGGCGCATTGAATGATGTTATCTGTGTATCTCTAGCATTAATAGGTAATTAGTTATTGTCAAGTATTTATAAACAGTAAAATAGGAATAACTTTTCAGTCTCTAATGCTAAAAACATAAAAATAATACCATTCGATTTGTCTTGTTATGGCGAATCTAACAAGATATGCCTCATCATTCTATGATTAATGGGCAATGAAACGCCTTGATACTTTTATTTTTCATTATTAAAAAAATTTTCAAAAATCATGATTTTAAAATAAACTTTAAATGGAGTTTAAATGTCACCCAGTGATCATACAAAGATGATCAAAGGATCATTAGATTCGTCTCATTGAGATGCATTGAATGGTGGTATTTATATATTTCTAGCATTAATAGATAGTTAATTATGATCAATAATCTCTAAATTAAAAAATGGTGATAACATTTTATCTATTAATGCTAGAGATTTAAAATACTGCCATTTAATGTGTCTCATTATGATAAATATAATGAGCTTTTTTTGTTTTTATATTACCACCAGATAATTAAACGCCTTGATGTTTCTACATGTCAATATTAAAAAAATTGTTAAAAAAATATAATTTTAGAATAAACTTTAAATGGAGTTTAAATGTCATGCAGTGATCATACAAAGATGATCAAAAACTCATTAGATTCGTCTCATTGAGATGCATTGAATGACGGTATTTTTATATTTCTAGCATTAATAAATAGTTAATTATGATCAATATTCTTTAAATTAAAAAGTAGTAATAACTTTTTGTCTATTGATGCTAGAGATATAAAATACTACTATTTAATGTGTCTCATTATGATAAATATAATGAGCTTTTTTTATTTTCATATTACCGCCAGACAAGAAAACGCCTTGATGTTTCTACATGTCAATATTAAAAAAATTGTTAAAAAAATATAATTTTAAAATAAATTTAAATGGAGTTTAAATGTCACCCAGTGATCATACAAAGATAATCAAAAGCTCATTAGATTCGTCTCATTGAGATGCATTGAATGGTGGTATTTTTAGATTTCTAGCATTAATAGATAGTTAATTATGATCAATATTCTTTAAATTAAAAAGTGGTTATAACTTTTTATCTATTGATACTAGAGATGTAAAATACTACCATTTAATGTGTCTCATTATGATAAATATAATGAGCTTTTTTTGTTTTAATATTACCACCAGATGAGAAAATGCCTTGATGTTTCTAAATGTTAATATTAAAAAAATTTATTAAAAAAATGTAATTTTAGAATTAATTTAAATAGGATTAAAATATTACTCAGTGATTATACAAAGTTGATTAAAAGCTCATTAGATTCATCTCATTGAAAAAAATTAAATAGTAATAAAATAAGTGTAGTTAAAGTTTTTGACAAAAAATACATTTTAATTATAAAAAAAAAATATTTATTATTTTATTATTAATATTTTGTAGGATCACCTTTATTTTCAATAACTGCAGCAACACGGCATGGTATACTATCTACAAGATTTTTATATATTTTTTCATCAAGATTTAACCATTCTTCTTGTAAAATCTTCCATAAATCATCTTGATTTTTTGGTAATGGTCTATGATTTCTGACTTTTCTTTCCAATTCATCCCATAGATTTTCTATAGGATTCAAATCTGGACTTTGTGCAGGCCATGGTAAGCTTGCAATATTATTATCTTCTTTCCACTTTTTTGCTATATTTGCTGTATGAATAGGAGCATTATCTTCTTGAAAAATATAATTTTCTTTATCTTCTAAATTATTTATAAAGGGCAATAAATGTTTTTCAAGTATTTCTTTTACATAGACATTTGCTGTTATTTTACCTTCTAATTTAACTAATGGACCTAATTTATTTTTTACAAAACAACCCCAAATCATTACACTTTCTTGACCTGATTTAAATGTAGGAATAAGACATTTTGGATTATATTTTTCCTGAGGAGTTCTCCAAACATATCTTTTTCCATCACCACCAAATACTTCAAATTTAGATTCATCACTCCAAATAATGTTTTCCCATTCATTTATCCACTTTACTTTTTGTTTAGCCCATTTTAATCTTTTCATTTTATTAGCTGCATTTACAAAGGGTTTTTTTGCTCCAACTCGTCCATAAATATTATTTTTATGGAGATATCGTTTGATAGTAATTGGGCTTGCCTCTATTGAAGTAGAAGTAGTAAAGTTTTCACACAATTCATCAATAGTAGTTTTTCGGTTTTTATTAAGAGTTTGCATTAAATGGCGGCCATCTCTTTCTGTTATAATAGGTGGTCTACCACTTCGTGAAGGTAGTGTTTCAAATCCTTCTTTATATGCAGCAATAACTTCATGAACTGTACTTTTTGAATGTTTTAATATTTCACTTATTTTTCTTATGCTAAAATCACATTTCCAAGCACCTATTATTTCACCACGCTGGAATTCTGTAAGTTCTTTACGTTGGGTAGCAGCCATTTAAATAATTTATTATTTTTTTTATAATTTATAATATTAAGGAAAAGAAGAAACTATATAATTTTAAAGACTTTTTTAATAGTAAAGAAATTTTTTTAAAAAAAAATATTTATAAAAAATAAATATTATCATAAATACAAATTGGTAAAAATTTTAATGTTTATATATTTTTTTAATTTTTGGCTTAATATACTTGACTTGCTTTGCATCATATTTGCTTAGTATTTGGCTTAGCATATTGGGTCAACACATAAGGCTTAGTTATTTGGCTTAGTATATTTGCTTAGCATATTTGGCTTTATGCATTTGGCTTTGAATATTTAAAATACAGTATATTAAATAAAGATAAAAAAAAGCTCATTATATTTATCAAAATGAAATGCATTAAATGACAGTATTTTTTATAATACTAACATTAGTAGGTAAAAAGTTATTTGCACTTTATCATTTAGAGAATATTTGTCATAACTTATTGCCTATATATGTTAAAGATATATAATTACTACCATTCGATGCATCTCAATGAGACGAATCTAATGAGCCTTTGATTATCTTTGTATGATCACTGGGTGACATTTAAACTCCATTTAAAGTTTATTTTAAAATTATATTTTTTTAACAATTTTTTTAATATTGACATGTAGAAACATCAAGGCGTTTACTTGTCTGGTGGTAATATAAAAACAAAAAAAGCTCATTATATTTATCATAATGAGACACATTAAATGGCAGTATTTTTTATCTCTAGCATCAATAGATAAAACGTTATCACCATTTTTTAATTTAGAGATTATTGATCATAATTAACTATCTATTAATGCTAGAAATATAAAAATACCACCATTCAATGCACCTCAATGAGACGAATCTAATGAGCCTTTGATCATCTTTGTATGATCACTGGGTGACATTTAAACTCCATTTAAAGTTTATTCTAAAATTGTATTTTTTTAACAATTTTTTTAATATTGACATGTAGAAACATCAAGGCGTTTACTTGTCTGGTGGTAATATAAAAACAAAAAAAGCTCATTATATTTATCATAATGAGACACATTAAATGGCAGTATTTTATATCTCTAGCATCAATAGATAAAAAGTTATCACCATTTTTTAATTTAGAGAGAATTGATCATAATTAACTATCTATTAATGCTAGAAATATATAAATACCACCATTCAATGCATCTCAATGAGACGAATCTAATGAGCTTTTGATCATCTTTGTATGATCACCGGGTGACATTTAAACTCCATTTAAAGTTTATTTTAAAATCATGATTTTTGAAAATTTTTTTAATAATGAAAAATAAAAGTATCAAGGCGTTTCATTGCCCATTAATCATAGAATGATGAGGCATATCTTGTTAGATTCGCCATAACAAGACAAATCGAATGGTATTATTTTTATGTTTTTAGCATTAGAGGATGAAAAGTTATTCCTATTTTACTGTTTATAAATACTTGACAATAACTAATTACCTATTAATGCTAGAGATACACAGATAATACCATTCAATGCATCTTGTTATGGTGATTCTAACAAGCTTTGGTTCATTGTTTAATGATCACTGGATGCTGAGAAAATGCAGTTATGCAATTCTGAAAAAAAACTGTCCGGTGATTTTTGATATCCCACTGTACATACAATATCAGTACAAATATCAGTAAAATATACATAAAAAAATGTTTTAATCATACCAGCACAACACATGCAAGTGATTTTTGCAAGATTCTTACGACTACATACACAAAAATAAATATTTTATTATGCATAAAATTTATTGCCAAAATAAATAATAAATAAATAAACAAAATAAAAAGAAAAATAATAACATAGTTAAGAATAAAGAATGATTTTAAAAGTTCAAAAGAAAATTAACAACTGATAATAACACTCCAGACAATATAATTTAGTAATAATATAAAGCGAAAATATGATTATTTTGAGTATCCTCCATCTATTCTTTAGTTTTTCATAACCGTAGTATATTTTCTTTGCGAGGTACGTCTCTTTCTATTCCTCTGTTTCGTTTATATCAACGTGCACTTATTTTTTTTTTTTCATTTCCTACTGGCTTTTGCTCTTTGAAGTAAGGTTAAAAGTTTCCTTTTATTTCCTTTTCGTTTAATCTTCTGTTTTAATGTTCTAATAAACTTCTTCAAGTTATAAAGTTTCTGTTTCTTGTCTTCTTGAATTTCTATTTGTTTTAATACTTCGTCGAATTCTTCCGTTGCATTGCTTATAACACTTCCTATTGTTGCTACTGAGTCGTTAGAGTAATTCCTTAGGTGATACATAATGGTTTGACTTTCTTTTGTTGCCCGTTTTTGCTTTGTTTATAAAGTTTATAAAAACGAAAATTGTTCTTTGTAAAAAATGATTACGCAATAGAAGTTACATGAACTTGAGTTTTTCCGGATTTGAAGTACATTTTTGGACTTTGTATCACTTTACTTCACTATCTTTTATTGGCGGGAAGATCTTCACGTGTAAGTCAGTCCGAATTATAAAAATTCAACATAACTCTAGTATTTTTTCCAAAGTTATAATGTGAAACTTATTTCTTTAAAAGTAAAAAAGGAGGATTAGTATATTTTTGTAAAGGGATCTTGAAATGTTGCTTGGTCCGTTGGTCGGTTAAATGATCGTCGTTAAACTTATAGTTTGTAAATGATAATCCTTATCATAGAATGGAGTGCTAAAATGCTAACTAAAAAAAAAATAATGAATTCCTTATGATTGACTAGCATACGGGCACAGCATGCGAGTCAGCAGGGTATATCACGGACATGTGATGAAATCATGGGCGGACCATGAAGGGTATAACTTAGGCACAATGTAAGGTTAGAAGGGACTTTGTTGATCGGTCGAATGATGCAAATTTAATTAGATGGAGGTCCAAAATTTCACCAACCCAAGAATAATCAAAATGATATGAGTAGTATATGAACTAATCATATTAATTAGAATAACTATACGTTATTATGAACTACATTTTCCTAACCATTGTTTCTATTATGATGAAATAATGTAATTGCAATATAAATACAAATTCTATTGTTAGTAGACTTTTTATTTTGCAATATTTTGTTCAATTGGGAAAAGGGATAAAATCCTGCAGCACTTAGTTTCATAAACAAAGACATCACCACATAATGAAAGACTTCTTCCATAAATCATCATTCTCCACGTTAACATTAATTTATTTCTTTTTTTGTGTTTTTCTCTTTCAAACACCCACATTCAATTTTATTCTCAAAATTACGTGTACGGCGACTAAATTGAAACATTTCATGTATAGTTTCTAAGGTCAATATTACTTAACGTAAAGATGACAGTTATTTAAAAATAGGATTCAGGATTTGATGTAACTAAAAGTGATCGAGCTGAGATATAAATTGCACATATGCATTAAAAATAAATATGGTCCAATTTTGAAATCAGAATATCTAAATTTTACTGAAATTCGGACCAGCTCTATAAAGATTATTTGTCATTTGTAATAATCCTAGCTTATAAAATTATTATTTTATATAAACTATATAGTATATACGAAATAAACTTGAAAATTGCTATTTAGTTTTATTTCATATCAATACGAAACTAGATAAGCATTAAGATAGTAAAGACAAAGTATTTTAACCGATACCTAAATAATCGATTAGTTACTAATAAGTATTTATGGTAGATGACACTTTTATTTGCATTAGTATATTGATATCTCACTAACTTATTATATCTCACAAACTTATATTCTTCTCATTTTTATTTCATATTACTTCTTGATTTTTCCAACTTGATAAACTAATCAGCTTATGATTGATTATATTAAACGTAATATATTTCGACATATTTTATGACCCGCACGAGCAAAACTATGATACTTTCTAGAAGGAAATTTGAATTTTTCCAAAACATTTTCTGATAAGCCTGTTTTATCCATTGCATTTGTGATGTCTATAAATGGCCTTTTTGATAAGATTTTTTCAGAATTTTGTAGACTTATAGATCTTATTTTCTGTAGACTTCTACGATCTGTCGTATTAATATCAAGTGGTGTAGCAAATACAAATGCTCTATGAGCAAATGGTCCAAAATATTTGTTCCAATTTCCTTTATCAACAATTCCAGAATTGTTTGGGAGTTCAAACTCATTACAATTCTTGGTTGTGAAAAGTATAAAAAAATCTCGGTTTGATGCAACTTTATTTCGTTCATTTAGGTAAACTTCTTGATTAACTTTTTTATCATTCCAGAATTTATATTGGTGAACTTCATTAGAAATTCGTTTCAACCCATTATTTTTTTCTTTCATTTTCTCTAAATCCAAATCAATAAAATAGTCACCATATTTTGCAGATCTATAATTAAGAACACAATGCCTGCCTTGTCGGAAATTAATAATTTCTTTTCCACATAAAATATTTACATTAGAATTTTCAGAATCTGTAGGTTCTTGATAACTAGGAATTTTCAATTCTAGATTGTGATTTACAAATTCTATATCTCCATTCAATCGTGCTCCAGAATGAATTTCAGAAATTTTCGTTAACTCTCCTTCTTTTATTACCCGTGACTTTATACAACGAATGGTTGCAAGAAAATGTTCAAAATTTTGCCAGGCTTGAGATTCTGATGGTAATTGTGATTTTTGTTCATTATAATCACCAAATTGCCATTTTTGAAGTAACTCATCCACACCCATTTGTTGTGCTAATATCCAAATCCAGATATATGGTGCAGTAAGATATCCTGTTTTAGAATTACAAAAAGTACCTATTCGCTCAAATTGAACAAGTCCATGCTGAATAATTTGACCAGGAGTTTTATTTGTTTCAGGAAGATTCTTATCAAGATCTAAAGTTTGACGAGTTAATATTGCTTTTGCGATAGCCTGAATTTCAGAAGTAGAAAGACTAAAAGCGTTAATATATCGATTGGTAAGTGCATTACGCAAATCATTCATTATCAAGTTGATGTTGCTTTCATTAACATCATGATAATTCATTATGGTCTCTTGTAAAGTTTCAAGAGCTTTTCCATGTCCTCCACAATCTTCTACAAGAATTTTTGTTATAGGATTTTTTGGAAAAATTTCTATTGATTTCTTAGAATTTTCTTGATAAATTCTTGGAGAATGTAAAGTAGGAACTGGTAAGTATACACATTTATGATGTAATAATTTTGTAATACGATTAATTGGACTAATAATTGTAGAAGTACAACATGGAATCAAAAAAGTACCCTGACATCCAAGATCCCCAATATTTGATATAGTTTGATAAAATTTATATTCAGGATCTAACAAATCCATTTTTGAATCATAAATAATATGTTGTAATGCATCAATAATTAAGAAAACTGTAATATTCTTTAAATCTTGATTCTTATTTTTAGCGACTAATTGTAAAACTTCCCATGGATAAGGTGCTTCATAAGTTGAAATGATTTCATCAAAACTCATATTAGGAAGGAGTTGTGATAACATACGTGTACCAATGGCTTTATAAGTATCAGATTCTGCTTGTCTTAAGCTAGTACCATTTTCAAAACTAACATTAAATACTAAAGCATTTTGTATCATATTTTTTAATTCTGAATTATCTTCATTATTTAAACAATTAAGTACTGTATTATAAAATTCAGTAGCATTTCTTGATTTTCCCGTACCAGAACCAGAAAGAAAGAAATAAATTGGCATATATGCTTTATCGAATCGTTTTTGATTAAAATGACTATAATGATCCTTAAATTCCTTTCGTAATATTTGATCTAAGGATGGATCTGGTTGATATTTCCAATTAGAACCAATAGTAGAAAGTAAAGGTCTTGGTTTTTCATATTGTAACCCTAGCAAAGAATATTTTAATATATATAGTATTAAATTTCAGAATCAATCGATACATACCTTCAGAAAAAGCATTTTTTATTCTTAATTTTCCAGTTACTAAAGGAAAAAAGATATAAATTATTAATAATTATCATATGTAAATAATACAAATTAAGAAAAATAAGAAATAAAAATAACTATAAATAAGTTCATACATACCATCAGGTAATGATAAACTTTCTAATAAAGATTTTAAATATTTATATTTATCATCGTTCGTTTTACAAAAATTATTAAGAACCAAATCCGCTTCAGGTTTTTGATTAGGGTTTTTAGTGAAATGAATAAATAATTGATTCATTTCTGGTTTAGTAAGATTAAGTTCCATGATTTTATTATAAACGTTTTCCATTATTAATATGATTAATTAAATTTACAGATATTTTTTATTTTATTGAATAAAAATGATGTTGAGAAAAAAATTATTAATTTTTCTTTCCTTTTTTTTTTTTGCTTAAATACGAATATAGTAATCATGATATTTGATGAGTAATTCTATTTCTCGGTCAACGGTAAAATATTAATACGCTAGCCGGAAAGAGAAAATTATCTTTAATAAAAAATGGATATGTTCAAATTTTGGCTTAGCCGGTACCCTTAACAAGCACATGGTCGTGACAGTTTGAGATCCCAGAAATCAATATATTTAATAGTTTATATTACTCAATTTTTTTTTTTTAAAAAAAAAAAATGTGGCGCAATATTGTACGTAATCAAATATAAAAAGCGCTTAGAAATCTATTACAAATGGGTTCGCTTAATATTAATAATGTCGAAAAAGTATTATGCAGCCATTGATGATGAGGCGAAAAAAACAGTAAAATATTCAATTACGTCCATAAGATTTTTACGTATTAAAAAAGATTAAAAAGATTAACAAGCCATTTTCTATTGGTTTCAGTGGTTTCACATCATTAAAAGCGCCAATTTCTTATTTTTCTTGATTAAAGAATATTAATTTTATCGGTAAGATATAATATATAAAAAAATTACTTACATTGCAAACTAAGAAACTCGCAAAATACCGTATTGCTTAACAATTCAAAACAAAATATTTAATTAATTGTTTAATTGTTTTAAATATAATTTTTAAATCCATCTAAAAAAATACATATAAATAATAGAAACTAATAATTAAATAATTAAGAAACTATCCTTCAGAGGAATTTCTAATTTATTTTGATCGTCTGGGTGGAGGTTTGAATAAAAAATAAAAATATTCATTATAAAAATTAAAATAACAGAAATTTTATTTATTACTGATTTGTTCTTTTACTTGTTGCAGTGTTTCATTTTTTTTTTTTTTGTCTAGTATATTATTAAATAAATAAAAATTTATATTAAACATATTTTAACGAACAATTTAAAATTTGACTCATTTTACTTACCATCCTAGATACCTTTAAAATAACACTTTTTGAGAGAATTATATTTACATTTACAATTTAAAATATGTCTGAATCACGTGAAACGCTTATAAAAAGGTGATTAAAATGTCAAATTGCGTTCAAAATTTGAATAATACGAATTGTTGAATAATTTTATATATATATTTTTTTATTTATTCATTACATATTTTCAAAAATATACACATATACCATCTTTGAATTAACAAATTGTCTAATTTTTATGTTGTTTAATTTCTATGATTATAAATTTTGTGCTGTAGAAATGATAGGTATTTTACAATATGAATTTTATTTATTTATTTTTTTTCTAGGATATGTGGTGGCACGGATAATAATAAAATTTGGTCACATCCAGTTTCCTTTTTTGATGCCGATCACCATTTGGTCATGCTTATAAATATGTATATGTCATTTTTTCCATTGTCTTAAAAATGACCTTTTCTTTTTTAACTCGTTGTACTACTCTAACGAAAGTCAACTTATCCTTCAATGTTTTAAATTAATTACCCAAAATTATGCTAATTACAATATAAGATAAACCTGTAATAAATAAATAAATAATTAACATAGAATATTAAATTCGCATATTGCATGTTTCGAATACAGTAATTATTACTAATGCAAAACATATATGCAAAAATATTAATGCACATGCGAAAACTTCCGAAAACACGTTCCGAAAAAATGCAAAGCTAAATTTCAATGTCATATTTGCATATTTGCCATTCAAAAATAATTTTAGACGAAAATTTAGTTGTAAATATCGGCAAAAATCTTCTCCTTTCATCCTATATCAATTTGGGAGAACGATAAATTGAGTAATCATTTTATAATCAATAACAATAATTTAATAGACATAATTAATAAATTATATAGGAATATTTTTTTAAACTATACCAAATCTTAATAAATTATTTTGATACGTAGCTGTCCCTTTTTTTTAGGGGTAGGGTTTATCGAAAAATTTTACGTTACATTATAAAAAAAAATCATGTGTGATCTAATATTGCCAAGCCCTTGGCATAAAATATCTGATCATTTTATCAAAAAATAAAAATTATTATTATTGGATCAACAATTTCACTTTTTTTTTCGAGAATGTATTAAAATATTTTGAAAAAAAAAAATATTTTTTTTTTTTATCATCACCCATTCGATTTATTCATGCACAATAAATTGTTTATATATTATATTGATCAATGCAGCTGTAAAATTACATAAATTGTGTACGATGGACCGATTATAACGTAACTTTAATAAATTGTGGATAACCGATTTAAGAAATAATGATTTATAATCACTATGAGATGAAGGAATACCAAAAACCTGGTTGGTAATTTTTTTACGGAAAAAATTTTTTCCTAATCTTTGTTTGGTTGTCGTCCATGCCTTTGTTTTTATGTTCACAGTTGTCACACGTATAATGTTTATAAAAATTTTCAATGGTTCGTAGATTAATTAATTCGTAGATTATTAATGAATATCATAGAAAATAAATTTTCTAAAAAAGAAAAAGTGAATTATTTCGTCGATCGGTTTATCAAATATAAAAGAATAATTTCAACATTGAAAAAATAATGAGAAAAAAAAAAAAAGAAAAAAGAAAAAAATGTCGCAAAGAACTAACTCAAAAGATTCAACCCTTGATATTGATTGGTTAGAGAGATCAATCATCGATGAACATATTAACTACTATGAATATTCAAACTTTAGAAATATTCAACAAATAGGAAGTGGTTCATATGGAAATGTCAAACGTGCTAATTGGAAAAATACTGATCATTTCTTCGCTTTGAAATCTTTTAGTATTGATAAACAAACTCTCGATGAAATCATAAAAGAGGTAACCTTTTTTACGTGGTATAATCAATTAAACGTTACCGTAAGCTATTAACTTTTATATGTAATATATAACAGTTAAAGTTACATCGAAGTGTTGATGTACATGAAAATATCATCCGGTTATGTGGAATCACAAAGGAAGAAACCGGTAAGTATTGAACGTAATGGAACACTTGTTTCTTATTATTAAGTAATTGTATTAAAATATAAAAAATTTGATTCAATCAGACGGAATTCAAAAATATTCTTTGGTCATAGAATACGCTGATAGTGGCACATTAAATAATTATTTAGATAACCATTTTGATGAACTGGACTGGAATGATAAATCCCATTTAGCATCACAACTGGCCAATGCCGTAGAATTTTTGCATGATAATGATATTATTCATCGTGATCTGGTAAACATTTACATATTTATTATCATTTATTTGTAAAATCATGAAAAAAAAGTCTAATACATTTAATATATATATATAATTAAAGCATGGAAATAATGTACTTATACATCAGAAAAATGTTAAATTGGCAGATTTTGGTTTATCAAAAAAATCTATTGAAACATCAAATAATACATCAAAATTGTTTGGTGTATTGCCTTACGTGGATCCAAAAAGTTTTGATAATGAAAATTATAAACTGAATAAAAAATCTGATGTATATAGTATTGGAATTTTATTGTGGCAAATTTCAAGTGGTTATAGACCTTTTCGAAAGTCCGATTATGGTCTAGGTTTAATGTTATATATATTAAGTGGTAAAAGAGAAGAAATTATTGATGGAACTCCTATTGAATATAGTAATTTATATACAGGTAATAATAATTATATAAATAATATGTTGATATAATAATTAAATATAATATTAATTTATTTATCGATTGATTAATAGAATGTTGGAAATATGAACCAAATGAACGTCCAAGCATGCAAGAAGTTGTTTTAGCACTTAAAACAACCTTTTCTCCCAAAATTATTATTCGTAACTTTAATGAAGACAAAAGATATTCTCTTCTATCGGAAAAACATCAACAAAATCCAGAATTAAACAAGGTAATGACCATGAGTATAAATAATGACAATAACTGTTTAACATTGTCAAATCTAAATACTACGTTAAATCTAAATACTACTTCAATTATAAATGCTATGTTAAGTATTGAATCATTAAATATCAATGTATGTGAAAACCAATTGACAAATTATCAAGATTGGAAAAGCAATAGAACAAGCTCACAGAATTATATAGACAATTTATCAATCGCATCAGATCAAACGTCATCATCAAATGGTCTAATAGAGTCAGTATATGGTGCAGTTACCGATAAGTTAATTAATTATATAATTAAAAAACATGATGGAGGAATTAATTTTGATCAAGTTCAACAACTTATTGATAAAAAAATATTACAATTAAATCAAAATTCAAATAAGCTTTTGGATTGGTTATCAAAAAATCAAGATGAATCTCGATATGTTTGGTTTCTTGGATTATTTTATTATTATAATATTGGTATAGAAGAAAATAGTTACATTAAAACATTTGAATTATTTTTAAATTCAGCAAATAATAATTGTTCAATTGCTCAAGTTTATCTTGCTAAATGTTATTATGATGGATATGGTACTAATTGTGATAAAAAGTTGACGTTTTATTGGTACAAAAAATCCGTAGATAATGGAAGTATAATTGGAAAATTTTATTTAGGTTATTGTTATGAATTTGGTATCGGAATCATGAATAATGAAAATGAATCAGCTTATTGGTATAACGAAGCATCTAAAAGTGGAAATACGATTGCCAAACTTTACCTTGCTAATTGTTATAAATTAGGTAAAGGAGTTGATAAAGATGAAATAAAAGCGTTTAAATATTATAAAATATTAGCAAATCATGAAATTTCTGATGCTCAATTAGAACTTGGTAACTGCTTTTATTATGGAATTGGAACAAAAGTTGATAAAATACAAGCAAAATATTGGTATAAGAAAGCTGCAAATAAAGAAAATATTATAGCAAAAAATATTGTTAAAAAGTATTATAGTAAAAACACAAGAATTGAAAAAGAAAATATTAAAAGAAGAAAATTCTATAAATTATTATTTTTTAATAATTTGAATCAATTTGGATTATATTTTATAGGGAAAATATTATTAAAAACAAATTATGAAAAAGCATTTTATTATTTACAAAAAGCGGCAAGAAATGGTTGTAAATTTGCTCAATTTAATTTAGGTAAATGTTATCAATCAGGTGAAGGTGTAAAAAAAGATACAAGAAAAGCTTTTGAATTATATAAAAATTCAGCTAAACGTGAATATATGAACGCTCAATTTCAACTTATTCATTGTTATAATTTTGGATTTGGTACTGAAATTAATAAATTAAAGGCATTTGAATTAATTAAATCATTAGCTAAAAAAGGAAACAAAGATGCATTATATTTGTTAGGTATGCATTATGCTTTTGGTGTAGGAGTTACTGTAGATGATAAAAAGGCTTTTGAAATATTCGAAGAATTGGCAAAAAATGAAAATCAAATAATCAATTATATATCCGGTGATAAAGGAATCACAGTGAATAAAATAAATGATTGGTATTCTCGAGTATTATCTGAATCCAAATATATGAACGCAAAAATTATTCTTGGTTTTTGTTATAGATATGGATGTGGAACTGAAGTGAATAATAAAAAAGCATTTGAGATATTTGAAAAAGTAGCACAAAATGGAAATGCCATTGCACAATATTACTTGGGTGAACTTTATATTGAAGATAATAATGAAGTTAAAGCTTTTGAATGTTATAAAGAATCCGCTGATAAAGGATTTTCGGAATCTCAATTTCAAATTGGAATGTGTTATTTTAAAGGAATTGGAACAGAAATTGATAAAACAAAAGCAATTGAAAATATTAAAGAATCGGCTGAAAAAAGAGAAAGTGGTTGTGCACAAAATTATTTAGGAGAATTATATGAGTTAGGTAGAGATGTAAATAAAGATTTAAAACAAGCTGTTTATTGGTATCGTAAAGCAGCAGAAAATGGATGCACAGTGGCAGAATATAATTTGGGTAAATGTTATGAAAATGGAAATGGTGTAGAAAAAGATGAGAGAAAAGCATTTGAGTATTATAGGAAATCAGCAGATCATGAATATTCACATGCTGTGCTTCAAGTTGGATATTGTTATTCTAAAGGAATTGGAACAGAAGTTAATAAAACAAAAGCATTTGAGTCATACAAAAAAGCTGCTGATCAAGGTAATAAAGTTGCACAATACAATTTAGGTGTTTGTTATCAGGATGGTAAAGGTGTAGAAAAAGATAAAGTTAAAGCATTTGAATATTATAAGAAGTCAGCTGATCAAGGACATTTACATGCTCAATCCCAACTTGGAAACTGTTATCTTAATGGATTTGGAACTGAAGTTGATAAAAAAAAAGCATTTGAATTATTTAAAAGTACAGAAAAAGAAAACAATTTAGCATTATGTAATTCAGGTGAATGTTACACAGTAGAAACTGATATGAAAAAAGTTGAAGCATTTGAATACTACGAGCCAGCTGAAAATGGACTTAAAGATGCGAACTTTCAGCTTGGATATTGTTGTATAAACGGTATTGGAACTGAAATTATTAATAAAGAAAAGGGGTTTGAAATGTACAATGAGGTTACTAACAGCAATTTACAACGTAATAGTTTTAAAGAAATATTAAATGACTTAGATAGTCAATTATTATTAGCATCATCATAAAGCTGCAGTAAATGAGAATAATTGTATTATTATCATTTAACTTGGATGAAATTTGTAAAATAGAAAGAGATATTGATGAAAATTAAGTTCAAGATGTCTTGGATAGTAATATGAAATTCATATTTAATAATTAATCGAATAATGATAATAAAGGAAGCTTACACTATTCTGTGAAAATCCTACTGCATTTAAGACGGAATTTTACATTTGATAAAATTTAATTAATTAATGTACGGTACAAAAAGAGAGTTAATGAATAAACAGAAAAATATTATTATTATAAAAAAAAAAAAAAAAAAAAAATATTAAGTAGCAGAATTTTTATCAAGAGTGCGTTTTTACAAAGTAAAAGTCTAGCATCAAATTTGTCATTGAAAGCGTATATAAAATTTTATAAATTTTATTTAATCATCGCATTGCTGTAAAAATTTTTAAATAATAAAATAAAATTATTGAAATTACATTTTTTATATGTTGTGCGTCATCTATCAATTTGCAAATTGTAACATGACGATCGACTAACATAATTCATATATTCCGATGGATTTACTTAATAACTTTTATAGTTCAGATGGTGAGTTCAAATATTCATATTAGGAATCATTTCTTATGATTAAAACACTCACGTCTAAACAGGCAGTTAATGTGGCTATTTATGTGTTTGAATCTTTACATGCTCTTGGATCTTCGTCTTCCTACTATGCTTCAATCAGATAATGAAAAGGAATTTGCTTCTGTAATGAAAGAGCTTGTTAAACTATGGCCATCAGTAAAAATTATTAATGGAAGATCACTCCACTCAAAGTTAAGGTCTTTTGGAATGTCAAACGGAATATTATAATAAAAATTGTGAAAATGGAAGGAGAACACAGGTAGAAATGATTGGTCATTTGTCCTCCACTTAGTGATTTCATACTTTACTAATCGAAGAACTATTAACAAAGATATCTATAACATCCCTCAAACAATAATTGATGAGCAAGGTAATAAAAATATTCTTCACGACCTTTAATTTAATACATTTATATAATTACACATTGTATTTTCTTATTGCATAATTTCAATTTTTTGTAATTAACTTCCTTTAGATACACTTTTACCACCTTAATCCATGAAAGTGACAATATGGTAATGATAATCGTGATGAATGTTGTGATAATTCCGTAAAATAGAATGTCTTATCACGTGTCAGTCATGTCATAGCCGTTAAATTGTTTCTGTAGAAGTCATCTGAGTATTTAAATGAATTATCTGATTCTGGATCACACAAAATTATTACCATTTAATCAATTAAGTGACTGTCATGGTAATTTACAATAAATGAGCTAATTTTGTACGTCTATTACATTGACAAGACGCGTCCTTATATAATTATTTATTACTCTAACCCTAAAACAATGGGGGCAATGGTTAGACGCAGCATTGTATAATAAAATGAGGGGAAAGTTTATTTTGGGTATTTTTAAGTTTTTATGGGTGCTTTTAGCTTTATGAGGATAATTGGGACAAATAGATCAATATCCGAATTCAAATACGTCAATGTCTCCTCATTTTTATTATTTCAGATCCAAAGTTAATTGCAGAGAAGATTTGAGTCAATAGTTTTGAGAACTCATAAAAAATTATTTTTAATTAAGAAAAATACTAGAATGTGATTATTATTCGTTTAGTTACATCTGCATTGGCTGTTACGGTTGAAATAATACATACGAATTATTTATCGGTATTTCAGAAACTTATGTAGTACGATTGAGAATGTATGTATAGTACGGTCAAAATGATCTACGTATGTATGGTTTTAAAAGTAGTATGTACGATTCGTTTCATTTTTTTATTAAAAAACTATACATACTAAAATTTAAGAAAAATATAATTTCGCAATTTCTTTATCAATATATTTATATTATTTAAGAATTGTATTATACTTTAAAGAAAACCTAAAGAATTTTTTTTCTAGATTACTTATCTCCATTGCTTCTGCCACATTAGTATTATTTGCACTGCTTGCCCATATTTCTGTATGTATTTTGACATATTTAAGTTTAAAGAAGCAAGAACATATGGTTGGCAATAATAATAAATCCATTTTAAATTTATAAGAATTTTATTAATAAAAATATAAAAAAAATAATTATAAAATAATAATGACAAAATACCTTTCGACTTGATATTTCTTTAAAAACATTTATATATTTTAAAAATTAAAATTCTTAGTCTTCTTATTTACTTACAGAATAAAAGTACTTTTACTATTAGAGAAAAGTTTTTTTTTTTTATATAGGTATAAGCCACGATAGAGTTCTTATTATTGTTTATTGTACGCGTCTATTGTGTCACATAGTATGTAGTTATGCTTATTATCTTAGTATGGTAATTTGTTTATCATACGTACTAAATTTACAAATCGTACTATACTGATTTACTATATACTCATTATTTATTGTGTAGCTAACTAAAAAATAAAATAAACCACGTTTTAATTCTATCGTAAAAGAGTAAAACATAAAAAACAGATTTTGGAAACATGGATTCAACTAAATTAAAACATTCTGGATAAGACATGTAAACCTAGATTAATCATTCTCTACTATAACATAAGGACCCAGAAATATACATAAAAGGGTCAGGTTTGAGTTTGCGTATAATGAACCATAAAAACTATGTAGATCTTTCCTTTTGTGAATAATTTTAGATAGTGCTGGTCAAAGATTTATTTCTTAATTTAGAAAATGACTAGCATTATAGTAATTCCGGCCCTGAAAAAAATGCGTACAGCTCATATAAAAAATTTTTTTCGCCACCTGACCCCTATATATATATTTCTGGGTCCTATAACATATTTGACATTTCCATAATCTGATATACCGTGTTTTTATATTACAAGAAAATAAACACGATTTAAAAATTCGAACATTCCGTGATGGAGTGAAGAAAAGACCAGTTATTCAGATCAGTGTTATTGAAAACATCCTTGATCAACTTGAGACCCTTATTATTAAGAAGCTCGTATATGATATTTTAGCAGAAAAAGCTTAGAGTTTGTTGATTACCCTAGATGTTGGGAAAAGGGATTTTCTTCTATATCTGGATCAAGAAGATTTGTCATTACTATGTTATCTCGCCTCCTTGATGAGATTTTCTCCTCAAGCCAGTTTAATTGATGCTTCTGGTTTTCAAATATACATTTATAAGTCATTAATACTGTAAAATAATTGTGAATGAATTCTCAAAAATTTAAACATTGGCCTTCAGTACAAGATGTAGTAACAACCTTCATTTCCACTTTATTAAATGATTGGGTAATTGAACAGAATTAGAAAAACTTAAAATTACTGATAAAATTCATGGAAAGCTTATAAAAATTATTATGGAAAGTATTATATTTGCATATAATAACTTCATATTGTGCTAAGCCTTGCTTAAACTTGAACATTTTCTGCAATTAAAATATTCAAAATTGTTATTAGGTGAAATTATAGAATAGGATTTTCTTTATATACAGTCCATGGCGTATTAACCCTGTCAAAAATTTATTAGACTGTATAATAAATAAAAGTATAAAATATTTGTGCTATTTTTTTTATTAAGATACACATAATTTTAAATATAAAATAACCAAAAACCAATGGTTTATGAGAAATGAGTTATTACACATTAAAATAAAAAAACTCTACAATATGAAATAAAAATTGGCCAAACATCAGCTGATTTTCTAGTGATACAATAATTTTTGGGTATAGATTGTTCGAAAAATTGAATTACACAATTGATTGTTTTTATATAATTTTCATAATTAATGATTTATTTTACTTGTGACTAATCAGAAAAACATTGCACAATATTGGATTTTGATTCTTGAAATTTTAGCTGATTCTTTTTTTTTAATATTCTGATTCATTTTTTTTATTTTGCTTCAGTTAATAAAATCAAAAATCATATTAAATTCAAAGATATACATACAGTACATATAGTTTTGAAATAAAATAAACTTGATAATTTAATTTAATAATTAGATAAATTACAACATAAAAGAAATATTTAAATTAAAAACTAAGAATTTTGTAAAATATTTTACCACTTTAGCCTTAGTGTTTAAATAATTCCAAATAAAGAAAGAAATATACATAACTATAAAAAAGGAATTACTTAAATTACAAAGAAACTTGTATAATCTTAGTGTTTAAATAATTCTAATAAAATAAAATTATATCATTGAAAAAGTTCTACCATAAATCAGAATTAATTTTTATCAGGTTCAATGTCTAGATAATTAAATTAATTAATTAATTTCACATAAAATAATTTGCAAAATTATTTTTTTTTTGTATACATTACATACCAAAAAATGAAACCGCACAATCTACACATTCACTTTTTACAGTTTCATCCAATTTCTCACTTAATTCATTATTAACTATTATATAATTTGAACACTCACTTTCTAGAATTTCATTCACGTTTCTACTAGTAAAATCAAATAAGCGACTTGTATAATATGCTTGTGGATGAGATTCAGTAATAGGATTATTATATCCAATTTGTGCATTTATAAATTCCATGATGTTGCTTCTTAATTCTTCATTAATTTCTTCACCCAAAGGATAAAAAAGCCATTTTGCAATAATATCATATACTTCTTTAGCAGATGGTCTTTTTAATGGATCCTCATTCCAACATTTTTTCATCAAATCTACATAACATTGTGGAGTATTTTCAATAATGTCAGGTCGCTCACCTTTACAAATACTTAAACTGAGTTGAAGATCATGCGCTCTATCATTAAATGACGAAATTCCAGATGTAAATTCCCACATAATCATAGAAAAACTATATATGTCACTAGCTTGAGTATATTGTTTGCCTCTTAAAACTTCAGGTGCCATAAATGGAATAACACCGTAAATATCGCCTGTTTTCAAAAAAGACTTTATGGGTTGACATAATCCTAAATCACTAATAAAAACTTCATCTTTATCATGATTTAAAATATTACCATCATGAAAATCACAGTGAATAAGTTTTTGATCATGTATTCTTTCAAGACCAGTAATAATTTGATGTAACATGAACAATCTTTGATTCCAATTACTTTCAATTATTTTTGCTAAATTCCCTCTTAAATTTCCTTTATTTGCATAATCCATTACTACCATATAATTCAAAGTATCTGGATCTTTCGTAAATCCGTGTAAATCAATAATACTAATTGAATTTAAACATTTTTCATGACAATCCCACTATAAAAAATTAAAATTGGATATATTAATATAAATGATTTATAATAAAAATAATAAAAATTAAAAATAAATAATATATAATTATACTTCATTTAAAAATTTATTTAAATTTTCATTTAAATTATTTTCATTCAAATTATTGAGACATTTAAGAGCCACTTCCTTCTTTACATAACTTTTTAACCAAAAGGCCTTGTATATAGTACCAAATCCTCCTTTATCAAGGTATTCAACATTTTCAAATTGATTATAAGGGATCCATTTTAATCTTTTTTCG
Source organism: Rhizophagus clarus (assembly GCA_015698045.1). Classification (NCBI taxonomy): domain Eukaryota; kingdom Fungi; phylum Glomeromycota; class Glomeromycetes; order Glomerales; family Glomeraceae; genus Rhizophagus; species Rhizophagus clarus. The sequence goes on along the minus strand of BLAL01000047.1, from coordinate 745,757 downwards.
AGAATAAATTTATCCAAAATTGCATTTTCACTTATTCCAAACCTACATAAAATATAGATAATTGAAACATATTAAAATTTATATTAAAACTATTAAAACTCAAAATTAAAAAAATAATATGAATGACTTACACTAAAGTTTAATCAGAAATTTAATAAATATAAATTTTAGTTTTGGATAATATATTTATAATATGTGGTCTATATTTAATAACTCACCAACTAAAGAAATAGATAGTATTTTTTAAATAAAGACAAAAATCGGTTAATTAAATTATGAATAAATATTATATGAATATAATAAATAATAACTTACAAGAATCTAAAGTGAATTACCAAATAATTTTTAAATAAAGAAACTAGTTAGTTTAAATTATATGTAAATATTATATAAATATGTAATAATAGAATTAAATAAATAACTTATAACTTACGATCTAAAATAAATTGCCAAATAATTTTTTAAATAAAGAAATTAGTTAGTTTAAATTATATGTAAATATTATATAAATATGTAATAATAATAGAATTAAATAAATAACTTATAACTTACGATCTAAAATAAATTGCCAAATAATTTTTTAAATAAAGAAATTAGTTAGTTTAAATTATATAAATTATATGTAAATATTATATAAGTATGTAATAATAGAATTAAATAAATAACTTACACCCTATATTACTCAATAATTTTTTAAATAAAGAAATTAGTTAGTTTAAATTATATGTAAATATTATATAAGTATGTAATAATAGAATTAAATAAATAGCTTATAACTTACGATCTAAAATAAATTACCAAATAATTTTTTAAATAAAGAAATTAATTAGTTTAAAATATATGTAAATATTATATAAATATCTAATAATAGAATTAAATAAATAACTTACCCACTATATTACCCAATAATTTTTTAAATAAAGAAATTAGTTAGATTAAATTATATGTAAATATTATATAAATATGTAATAATAGAATTAAATAAATAACTTACCCCCTATATTACCCAATAATTTTTAAATAAAGAAATTAGTTAGTTTAAATTATATGTAAATATTATATAAATATGTAATAATAGATACGACTTACCAACTAAAATAAATTACCCAATAATTTTTTAAATAAAGAAATTAGTTAGTTTAAATAATATATACAGTAAATATTATATAAATATGTAATAATAGAATAAAATAAATAACTTACTCCCTATATTACCCAATAATTTTTTAAATAAAGAAATTAGTTAGATTAAATTATATGTAAATATTATATAAATATGTAATAATAGAATTAAATAAATAACTTACCCCCTATATTACCCAATAATTTTTAAATAAAGAAATTAGTTAGTTTAAATTATATGTAAGTATTATATTATAAAAGTGTAATAATAGAATTAAATAAATAACTTACACCCTATATTACCTAATAATTTTTTAAATAAAGAAATTAGTTAGTTTAAATTATATGTAAATATTATATAAATATGTAATAATAATAGAATTAAATAAATAACTTATAACTTACGATCTAAAATAAATTGCCAGATAATTTTTTAAATAAAGAAATTAGTTAGTTTAAATTATATGTAAATATTATATAAGTATGTAATAATAGAATTAAATAAATAACCTACACCCTATATAACCAAATAATTTTTAAATAAAGAAATTAGATAGTTTAAATTATATGTAAATATTATATAATAATAGAATTAAATAAATAACTTACTCCCTATATTACCCAATAATTTTTTAAATAAAGAAATTAGTTAGTTTAAATTATATGTAAATATTATATAAATATGTAAATAATAGAATTAAATAAATATCTTACAAGCTATATTACCAAATAATTTTTTAAATAAAGAAATTAGTTAGTTTAAATACTATGTAAATATTATATAAATATGTAATAATAGAATTAAATAAATAACTTACTCCCTATATTACCCAATAATTTTTTAAATAAAGAAATTAGTTAGTTTAAATTAGATGTAAACATTATATAAAAATGTAATGATAGAATTAAATAAATAACTTACACCCTATATTACTCAATAATTTTTTAAATAAAGAAATTAGTTAGTTTAAATTATATGTAAATAATATATAAATATGTAATTATAGAATTAAATAAATAACTTATAACTTACGAACTAAAATAAATTACCAAATAATTTTTTAAATAAAGAAATTAGTTAGTTTAAATTATATGTAAATATTATATAAATATGTAATAATAGAATTAAATAAATAACTTGTAACTTACTATCTAAAATAAATTACCAAATAATTTTTTAAATAAAGAAATTAGTTAGTTTAAATTATATGAAAATATTATATAAATATGTAATAATAGAATTAAATAAATAACTTATAACTTACGATCTAAAATAAATTACCAAATAATTTTTTAAATAAAGAAATTAGTTAGTTTAAATTATATGTAAATATTATATAAATATGTAATAATAGAATTAAATAAATAACTTACTCCCTATATTACCCAATAATTTTTTAAATAAAAAAATTAGTTAGTTTAAATTATATGTAAATATATATAAATATGCAATAATAGAATTAAATAAATAACTTATAACTTACGATCTAAAATAAATTACCAAATAATTTTTAAATAAAGAATTTAGTTAGTTTAAATTATATGTAAATATTATATAAATATGTAATAATAGAATTAAATAAATAACTTATAACTTACGATCTAAAATAAATTACCAAATAATTTTTTAAATAGAGAAATTAGTTAATTTAAATTATATATAAATATTATATAAAATATGTAATAATAGATATGACTTACCATCTGAAATAAATTACCAAATAAATTTTAAATAAAGAAATTAGTTAATTAAATCAATAAATAACAGAAATTTAGATAACATATAACTTACACCCTGTAATATGTATTATTTAATAATTAATTAGGTGCAAATATTATCACAAAAGTATATACTGTAAATTAAATAACACTTACAATCTAATCGTGCATTTAAGTAAAAAGTATAATTAGTTTGAATTACATGCGAATATTATACGCATAATTAAATATTGTACTTACTATCTATGATATGCCATTAATTATTAAATAGTTATTTAAACAAAAAAATTAGTTATCTGAATAGTATATAAATAAAGTAAAAAATAAATAGCTGATAACTTACCAACTAAATGATATTATCGATTGTTAAAGTTATAATTTTAATTATTTATATAATGATGGTTTTGCTGTTTTTTATATAAGATAGTTTATCAACTTACCAGCTAAATTATTTAAATTGTAAGTGAATATTACAGTATATAAAGTATAATAATATTTAAATAATTCACAATAATTTTAGTTTAATAATCAAGTTTAGTATATTTTACCTTCAGATTCCTTGATGTTACTTGAGACTAATTTATTATATTGGGCAATATTGGGCAATATTGGGCAAATTTGTTTAAGAATTTTTGAATAATTCTAACTTTCTATTAAATAACCATGCTATATGCTTTTTACCTTCACTATTACTGTGACTCATTGCTATGCAATTATATCAAGTCTTTTCTTAAAAAGATAATTTTCTTTATTAAACGCCGTTTTTTTAGTCACATAATATGCAAAATGCAACTATAGTTGATCAGTTGATCACAAATTTACAATCACTGCATGTATGAGTGTATGACGCCTCATTATGAAATCATAATAGAGAAAATAATTACTAAAAGTAGTTAAACAGGCGTAATTTCGGCTGAAGCAGTTTGGAATATTATTGGTTTAACTTTTTCTGTTGGAAAATAATTTTTTTTTTACTTGTCAGTATCCACATGTGACTGCTACAATTTCACTACCACTCTTCGACTTTATGTCCCGCAGTAAAAAATTGCCTAAAAAAAAAAAAAAATGAACAGTTAGTAATGTCCATTATAGTAAAAGTTGAAAAAAATTATTATGTTTTTAGCAAATCTTCAACATCCAAAAGATTCTAAAAAATCCTAAAAAGAAAAAACGAAGTTAGTAACAATAATAAATACATTGATTTTTGCGAAGTATTATCAAAATTATTAAATATTAATAAAAAAACTAGGGCTCTTTTGTACAGTTAGTGAGCTTAGTTTAAATATATTGACAGTTAATCAATTGTGGTATTTTTATTGTTAAACCTTGGTCTGAGTCCTTGGCAAATTTTCATTGCTAAATTTTTATCATCACTTATAACATGTGTGGCATGGTGGTAAACCTGAATAATATTATTGTCTAAATAAATGCTTAGCATGTAATACCCGAACAGATAAATCATGTTTACTTAGATTGACTATTTAAATGCTTTAAGATATGACTTTATATGCAAATATATAATTCCTATTTATTTTTGATTAGTTTAGATTTCCATATATTATATATATGTATATTTTAATTTCACATTTGTGCTCCAAAAAATAACCAATTTAATCTAAAAAATTTTGAATTTATCTATAAACATTTAAAGTGTAAAATATGCAGTATGTAAAATTAGTTTTTATTAACATGATTTTGTCTGTCCTGATATGTCAGAGTAATAGACAATCTGTCTATATTATTTAACCACATATTTCACATATAATTTTTTTTACTTTGATCCAAAAAATAAACAATTAGATAATAAGATTTTCATTATCATCATCTCATTCCTCCATCTTCTTCTAAGCTCTCACATGACTCAAAAAGTCAGGAAGATGAGATTGTTAATCTTGGATGCCCTATAAAAAAAGAATGTCCGGAAATTGTCATCGAAAATGTCCAGAAAATGTCTATCTATCCAGAAAATGTCCCAGATTTTGCAATATTCAGGACATTAGGGTTCTGGTCAAATGTCAAGAAAATGTCCGGAATATTGCAATATTCCGGACATTTTCTGGATAGGCAGACATTTTCCGGACATTCTTTTTTTATAGGGATGGTGAAGGTCCACTCAAACGTTGTCCACGTTTTTGCATGGTTGTCGTAAAGTAGGTGAATCAACACCCGGGCTAACTGAGTCGAGTATTAATATAAATTCAGAATCGACTCAAATATCACATGACTATAAGATCCTTGAATCAAACTCACGAACTGACCCGTGTTGACTCAACTTGAATTATAATTTAATAAAAAACGTTTAGCAACGTTTATAATTTGTCAAAAAACGTTGCGAAATATTTTTTTTTTAATTACGGAAATTATCATTAAAAATCCGCGGTAAATATACATCAAAAAACGTTTTTGCAACGTTTATCAGTAAAATATCAAAAAAAAATTGCGAAACGTAGAGTTCCGAATGGGTGGATGAGGTCGGGTAATTGACTTAACCTGACCCATGATATTCAAGTCGGGTCATCAAATTCATGACCCGTTTTATATCAAAAAAAATTGTTAAGATTCAACAATTTTATATATGAAAAAATTTAAATAATAAAAAAAAATGATTTTCTTGATCGTTTTTAAATAATAACGAAAAAAAAAAGATTTTCTTAATCGTTTTAATAACAAAAGAAAAAAAGGATTTTCTTAATCGTTTTTAATAACGATTTTTTAATAGCAAAAAATAAACGATTTTCTTAATCGTTTTTAATAACAAAAGAAAAAAATGATTTGTTAATCGCTTTTAATAACAAAAGAAAAAAACGATTTGTTAATCGCTTTTAATAACAAAAGAAAAAAACGATTTTTTAATCGCTTTTAATAACAAAAGAAAAAAACGATTTGTTAATCGCTTTTAATAACAAAAGAAAAAAACGATTTATTAATAGTTTTAATAACGATTTTTTAATGGCAAAAATAAACGATTTTCTTAATCGTTTTTAATAACAAAAGAAAAAAATGATTTGTTAATCGCTTTTAATAACAAAAGAAAAAACCGATTTGTTAATCGCTTTTAATAACAAAAGAAAAAAACGATTTTTTAATCGCTTTTAATAACAAAAGAAAAAAACGATTTGTTAATCGCTTTTAATAACAAAAGAAAAAAACGATTTATTAATAGTTTTAATAACAATTTTTTAATGGCAAAAATAAACGATTTTCTTAATCGTTTTTAATAACAAAAGAAAAAAATGATTTGTTAATCGCTTTTAATAACAAAAGAAAAAAACGATTTGTTAATCGCTTTTAATAACAAAAGAAAAAAATGATTTTTTAATCGCTTTTAATAACAAAAGAAAAAAACGATTTGTTAATCGCTTTTAATAACAAAAGAAAAAAACGATTTATTAATAGTTTTAATAACGATTTTTTAATGGCAAAAATAAACGATTTTCTTAATCGTTTTTAATAACAAAAGAAAAAAACGATTTATTAGATAATAGTTTTTTTAATAGCAAAAAATAAACGATTTTCTTAATCGTTTTTAATAACAAAAGAAAAAAACGATTTTTTAATCGCTTTTAATAACAAAAGAAAAAAACGATTTGTTAATCGCTTTTAATAACAAAAGAAAAAAATGATTTATTAATAGTTTTAATAACGATTTTTTAATAGTAAAAATAAACGATTTTTTTAATCGTTTTTAATAACAAAAGAAAAAAACGATTTATTAATAGTTTTAATAACGATTTTTTAATAGCAAAAATAAACGATTTTCCTAATCGTTTTTAATAACAAAAGAAAAAAACGATTTATTAATAGTTTTAATAACGATTTTTTAATAGCAAAAATAAACGATTTTCTTAATCTCTTTTAATAACAAAAGAAAAAAACGATTTATTAATAGTTTTAATAACGATTTTTAATAGCAAAAATAAACGATTTTCTTAATCGTTTTTAATAACAAAAGAAAAAAACGATTTATTAATAATTTTAATAACGATTTTTTAATAGCAAAAGTAAACGATTTTCTTAATCTCTTTTAATAACAAAAGAAAAAAACGATTTATTAATAGTTTTAATAACGATTTTTTAATAGCAAAAGTAAACGATTTTCTTAATCTCTTTTAATAACAAAAGAAAAAAACGATTTATTAATAGTTTTAATAACGATTTTTAATAGCAAAAATAAACGATTTTCTTAATCATTTTTAATAACAAAAGAAAAAAACGATTTATTAATAGTTTTAATAACGATTTTTTAATAGCAAAAAATAAACGATTTTCTTAATCGTTTTTTATAACAAAAGAAAAAAAACGATTTTTTAATCGCTTTTAATAACAAAAAAAAAAATGATTTGTTAATCGCTTTTAATAACAAAAAAAAAATGATTTTCTTAATCATTTTTAATAACAAACAAAAAACGATTTTCTTAATCGTTTTTAATAACAAACAAAAAACGATTTTCTTAATCGTTTTTAATAACAAAAAAAGGATTTTCTTAATCGTTTTTAATAACAAAAAAAGGATTTACTTAATCGTTTTTAATAACAAAAAAAGGATTTTCTTAATCGTTTTTAATAACAAAAAAAAAACGATTTTCTTAATCGTTTTTAATGACAAAAGAAAAAAACGATTTTCTTAATCGTTTTTAATAACAAAAGAAAAAAAGGATTTTCTTAATCGTTTTTAATAACAAAAGAAAAAAAGGATTTTCTTAATCGTTTTTAATAACAAAAGAAAAAAACGATTTTCTTAATCGTTTTTAATAACAAAAGAAAAAAACGATTTTCTTAATCGTTTTTAATAACAAAAGAAAAAAATGATTTTCTTAATCGTTTTTAATAACAAAAGAAAAAAATGATTTTCTTAATCATTTTTAATAACAAAAGAAAAAAACGATTTTCTTAATCGTTTTTAATAACAAAAGAAAAAAATGATTTTTTTAATCGTTTTTAATAACAAAAGAAAAAAAGGATTTTCTTAATCGTTTTTAATAACAAAAGAAAAAAAGGATTTTCTTAATCGTTTTTAATAACAAAAGAAAAAAAGGATTTTCTTAATCGTTTTTAATAACAAAAGAAAAAAAGGATTTTCTTAATCGTTTTTAATAACAAAAGAAAAAAAGGATTTTCTTAATCGTTTTTAATAACAAAAGAAAAAAACGATTTTCTTAATCGTTTTTAATAACAAAAGAAAAAAAGGATTTTCTTAATCGTTTTTAATAACAAAAGAAAAAAATGATTTTCTTAATCGTTTTAATAACAAAAATGATTTATATTCGTTTTTAATAACAAAAACGATTTATTATTCATTTTTAATAACAAAAAAAAAGATTATTAATCATTTTTAATAATCGTTTTTAGTAATAAAAAGCCGATTTAGCCAAACTTTAAATATAAAAATGCCGGGACTAATAGTTTCGGCATTTTTTTTTCAACGTTTTTTGTCGGGTCAACGGGTCAGTTCAGGTACCCGATTAACCCTGACCCGACCCGAGAATTTTGGTTCAACCAGTCGGGTCAGATTCGGAGCTCTAGCGAAACGCTTTTTTGAAATTAAATTATATATCAAAAAACGCGCAACGTTTTTTAATATCAAAAAACGTTTTTGCAACGTTTTTCATCAAATTATCAAAAAAGCACTGTGAAGCGTTTTTTTGTATGTTAAACTTCTTTATTAAATTATACGTTAAAAAACGTTTCGCAACATTTTTTGACAAATTATAAACGTTGCTAAACGTCTTTTATTAAATTATAATTCAAGTTGAGTCAACACGGGTCAGTTCATGAGTTTGATTCAAGGATCTTATAGTCACGTATTCATTTTGGCAAAAAAACCTATCAAAAAATGCTTATTTAGCATTTTTTGAAAAAAAAGTTTATTTATTAACGTTTTTTAATTTGTATATTTGTATTAATAAAAAAAACGTTAAAAAGCATTTAGTTAATATTTTAACTCGTTTTAACTTTTACTTTTTAAAAAAAGTTAGAAAAACGTTAGTTACCGTTATTTAATTCATTTTAGTTACCATTTTCCAATTTGGTTTAAAGAAAAGTTTTTTTAACTTCATTTTTTTAAAAAAGAAACGTTTTTTTCAATTCTTTTTTAAAAAAAGGAAAAAAAACGTAGTTAACATTTTTTTTAACTCGTTTTTTAATGTAGTTACCTTTTAATTCGTTTTTTAAAAAAACGTAATTGACGTTTTTTTAACTCATTCTTTAAAAAACGTAGTTAACTTTTATAACTCATTTTAAAAAAAAGTTAAAAAAATGTTTGGTTAACGTTTAAAAACTTCGTATTTTAAAAAATGTTAAAAAAGTGTAGTTAACATTTTTAACTTGTTACTATGTTTTTTTTAACTTATTTTAAAGAAAAAAATTGTTCGGTTAACATTTTCTTAATTCGTCTTGATAATATAATAGTTAAATTAAATTTAACGTTTTTTAGGAACTGAACTGGATGTCCAGATAAAATTGAAGCAAATTTTTTTGGTCTGGTCCCGTATTACTATTCAACCCAGACTAATCCAGGCTTTAAAAAAACGGGTTTAATCATTTCATTATTTCTTTTTTTCTGAAATAAAAAAGAAAGAAACGGTTTTATAAACTGCCTTGTATATTATTTTTTTCATTATTCTTTTCAGGTTAACAAGCCACCTGATGCCAGATCATGATTTTGACGACCTGACCTGAATGGATCCTTATCCTAATCGTTTCGATTAAAAAATGAAAGTAAAAATGATTTTTTTTTCTAAATCGTTTAATAAAAAAATGGTTTTGTCCGTTTTTTCCTAAATTTTTAAAAATTTCTTCATATTTATCATCAAAATTTATTGTATTTTTTTTTTTTTTTTGCAATAAATTAAAAAAAAAAATTAAAATTTTAAAGATACTAATTTTTAATGATTTGTAACAATTTATCGTTGATCGGCAAAAAAGTTAAAAAGTGCAAATAATTTATGATTATAAAGCTAACAACTATTTTCGCTGGCACAGGAAGAGGTTTTGCAAAAAGTTAGTCTAAAGATGTGCTCAAGCTTAAGCTTAAGCTTAGGCATAAGCAAAGCAAAGCTTAAGCTAAGCTCAAGCTTAAGACTATGTATATATAAAATTAACTGAAGCTTTTTTTACGAAAAAGGCAATTTTTTTTGTATCCACGGCAACTGTGCATGTGGGTCATCATCGAAAGTGGAATAGAAAATTTTAGTGAAAATCTGGCCAAAATAAAAATGATTGACCAACATTTTTTCCTATTATAGAGGAAAATCACACTAAAAGCTTATCTGGTTGTTAAAATACCAATTATTGTGGTGATTAACTCTCTCTCCTTCTTTTTATTTTGCATTTTGGAAATCTTATTTCGCCATATGGGAAGAACCCTTAAGTGAAGAGTATTGTGTAAAGAAGCTGCCCTACACATGCAATAATTATTCACACACCAACTTGCGGTCCGCTACTTGTCTTTATTGGGTCCAGCGGTGCTGTTATAATGTTTTTAACGACTTTGAAGATGAGGTTGAAGACTTCAAGCTGGAAGAGAGAAATTTTCAAGGTGCTTAGTAGAGAAGGTTCACTTTCTTTTAAAAAGGTGTTGTTCCTGGTGCTGTTTGGTGTTATTTCCTCCTTTACCTGGTTTTTTCCCCTGCTTCAGCGGATGGTTTTCCAGGGTTATGATTTTTTCTTATTTTTTGGTGTATTTTTCTTGTCTTTTTGTTTTGCCTCCTACTTTTTGGAGTTTTTCTGGGGGGTAGGGGGGTATCCCAAAATTGATCGACATAGGTGGCTTGGTGATTATTTCCTTTTGAGAGAGTTGGGTGTTTGTGTAAGGAGGGTGCAGATCTTGGTGATCAGTTTTTGATCAGGTGAGATTATGTTGAGCACGTGTTGGACTATCATGGGTTTTTACTGCAGTTTTTAGTTTTTTCTATTGGGTATGCTGGTCGTTAATCTTGGAGATCTAAATGGTTTGTCCGGATGCAGCCAAGTTGGCCAACCTGCTTGTAGGGATTATTAATAGGTAGTAATATTACTCTGGAATATAGTCACTTGGAGAAATTTTTGTTTTTTGACCTTACTGACCAGTGCAGGGTAGATATACTTATCTTGGGGGCTGGCGGTGTTAGTCATAGGATATCTGCGGGGTACGGGCTTCGACTTACCTGGTCTTTGGATTGGCTGTAAGAGAGGTAGTGACTATGATTAGGATTAACTGACCGTGAAGGGTTTCAACTCGATGTCGTACTTTCACATTAGTGTCGACCTTTCCTTGCTTAGTTCACCGGTTTAAGTAGATTATTCTTTTTTGCAATTTAGTATTTTAATGTATGTTCAAATTTTTGTTCTTCATGTAAATAATTTACTTAAATTCGCGTCATGTTAGGTTCCTAACTGACACCCATACATAAAAATAAAAATAAAAAAATACCAATTATTGTGTACAGAGTTTTGAATAAAACTCTCTCTCCTTCTTTTTATTTCGCATTTTGGAAATCTTATTTCGCCATATGGGAAGAACCCTTAAGTGAAGAGTATTGTGTAAAGAAGCTGCCCTACACATGCAATAATTATTCACACACCAACTTGCGGTCCGCTACTTGTCTTTATTGGGTTCAGCGGTGCTGTTATAATGTTTTTAACGACTTTGAAGATGAGGTTGAAGACTTCAAGCTGGAAGAGAGAAATTTTCAAGGTGCTTAGTAGAGAAGGTTCACTTTCTTTTAAAAAGGTGTTGTTCCTGGTGCTGTTTGGTGTTATTTCCTCCTTTACCTGGTTTTTTCCCCTGCTTCAGCGGATGGTTTTCCAGGGTTATGATTTTTTCTTATTTTTTGGTGTATTTTTCTTGTCTTTTTGTTTTGCCTCCTACTTTTTGGAGTTTTTCTGGGGGGTAGGGGGGTATCCCAAAATTGATCGACATAGGTGGCTTGGTGATTATTTCCTTTTGAGAGAGTTGGGTGTTTGTGTAAGGAGGGTGCAGATCTTGGTGATCAGTTTTTGATCAGGTGAGATTATGTTGAGCACGTGTTGGACTATCATGGGTTTTTACTGCGGTTTTTAGTTTTTTCTATTGGGTATGCTGGTCGTTAATCTTGGAGATCTAAATGGTTTGTCCGGATGCAGCCAAGTTGGCCAACCTGCTTGTAGGGATTATTAATAGGTAGTAATATTACTCTGGAATATAGTCACTTGGAGAAATTTTTGTTTTTTGACCTTACTGACCAGTGCAGGGTAGATATACTTATCTTGGGGGCTGGCGGTGTTAGTCATAGGATATCTGCGGGGTACGGGCTTCGACTTACCTGGTCTTTGGATTGGCTGTAAGAGAGGTAGTGACTATGATTAGGATTAACTGACCGTGAAGGGTTTCAACTCGATGTCGTACTTTCACATTAGTGTCGACCTTTCCTTGCTTAGTTCACCGGTTTAAGTAGATTATTCTTTTTTGCAATTTAGTATTTTAATGTATGTTCAAATTTTTGTTCTTCATGTAAATAATTTACTTAAATTCGCGTCATGTTAGGTTCCTAACTGACACCCATACATAAAAATAAAAATAAAAAAATACCAATTATTGTGTACAGAGTTTTGAATAAAACTCTCTCTCCTTCTTTTTATTTCGCATTTTGGAAATCTTATTTCGCCATATGGGAAGAACCCTTAAGTGAAGAGTATTGTGTAAAGAAGCTGCCCTACACATGCAATAATTATTCACACACCAACTTGCGGTCCGCTACTTGTCTTTATTGGGTTCAGCGGTGCTGTTATAATGTTTTTAACGACTTTGAAGATGAGGTTGAAGACTTCAAGCTGGAAGAGAGAAATTTTCAAGGTGCTTAGTAGAGAAGGTTCACTTTCTTTTAAAAAGGTGTTGTTCCTGGTGCTGTTTGGTGTTATTTCCTCCTTTACCTGGTTTTTTCCCCTGCTTCAGCGGATGGTTTTCCAGGGTTATGATTTTTTCTTATTTTTTGGTGTATTTTTCTTGTCTTTTTGTTTTGCCTCCTACTTTTTGGAGTTTTTCTGGGGGGTAGGGGGGTATCCCAAAATTGATCGACATAGGTGGCTTGGTGATTATTTCCTTTTGAGAGAGTTGGGTGTTTGTGTAAGGAGGGTGCAGATCTTGGTGATCAGTTTTTGATCAGGTGAGATTATGTTGAGCACGTGTTGGACTATCATGGGTTTTTACTGCGGTTTTTAGTTTTTTCTATTGGGTATGCTGGTCGTTAATCTTGGAGATCTAAATGGTTTGTCCGGATGCAGCCAAGTTGGCCAACCTGCTTGTAGGGATTATTAATAGGTAGTAATATTACTCTGGAATATAGTCACTTGGAGAAATTTTTGTTTTTTGACCTTACTGACCAGTGCAGGGTAGATATACTTATCTTGGAGGCTGGCGGTGTTAGTCATAGGATATCTGCGGGGTACGGGCTTCGACTTACCTGGTCTTTGGATTGGCTGTAAGAGAGGTAGTGACTATGATTAGGATTAACTGACCGTGAAGGGTTTCAACTCGATGTCGTACTTTCACATTAGTGTCGACCTTTCCTTGCTTAGTTCACCGGTTTAAGTAGATTATTCTTTTTTGCAATTTAGTATTTTAATGTATGTTCAAATTTTTGTTCTTCATGTAAATAATTTACTTAAATTCGCGTCATGTTAGGTTCCTAACTGACACCCATACATAAAAATAAAAATAAAAATACCAATTATTGTGAAAAAAATATATATGTAATTTTAATAAATTATTATTTATAAAAAAATGTGATAATATAAAATTAAAATAAAGTTAATAATATCAGGATATTGAGCGTCGGGATAATGAATGTCGGGAATAATGAAGTTTCAGGATTTTGAAAGTTGGAATTATGATCTGTCAGGATTTTGAATGTCGGGCATGTATTATGATGGGATTCTGATGGTTGGGATTTCGTAGTAGATTCCCAATTTTTTTGTATAAATCTGAAACTTAAAATTTTGACATATCTGAAACTTTGTCCAGAATTTGTCTATCCAGTATAAATTTTTGGACAAATTCTAGACAGTTAAACCTAGTCAAATTCTGGACATAGTAAAAACTCGGATAATTTAAACTGGACAAATTCAGGATATGAAAAATTTCAGAACAAATCCTGGATGTAATTTCCAAAGAAGGTTAAATTAATTTTGTAAAAAATGCAAAAGCATGAAATTGGCATTCATAATCTTTTTTGTCATACTAATTAAATTTGCAGAGCAGACATATAAAAATTCAGGTTGAGTAATAATAATGCGATCACTATCTGCCAATTGTCTTTCATGTTAAATTTTGCAAAAATTTATTTCTAGACAAATTCAAGACAAATTCCTTATGTCCTGAAAATGAGGTGTTTTTGAAACAGTTTCTGGACACACAGTGTCCAAAATTTTCAGACAATTTTTTAGATAATTTTTCTGGACATTAATCTGGATATTTTCTGGGCAATTATTTTTTATAGGGTTAAGATCTCGAATTTGTTTTGTTTTTTTTTGTTGTATAGAAAACGTATTGCCAGATTGTAATTGGGTTGGTAAATTTATTTTATGAGACAATCGAGGTTTAGCAGATAATTTTGGAGGTGTACCTAAATTTGATTTTATTTTTTCATTTAATTCTACTAGCCAAAATAGATCTTTAACCTCCTGGGATGATTGTTTAAGTGGATAAAATATTTTATTGCCCAGTGAGAAAAAGTATGACAATAATTTTTTAAAAAATTATTTCAAATATCTTATCTTGTACTGTACATTATAGAATCTAATGATTTCTTGATAAGAATCTTCTACACCACCTTGATATATTATATTATTTTTTAAAGATGCAGGAACTACTCTTTCTTTATTACAAAAATAATGAACAAGATTTTCTTTTGCTTCGTTTACAACCTCTATGTCCTTTTTGTTGTGTTTCTTTAAACAAAGTAGCCGCATGACAATGCCTACATATATCACGCAATGGACTATTCCTAACATGTACATTCGCCAGTAATAATATCACATATACGAAATCCTTGATCTAACAAAGATTTCATAAGAAACTTGATCATATTATTTAAATCTTCGTATAATTTCCTCGTCTAAATGTAAAGGCTTATTGCCATAAGGTGACACTAATAAATCATTAGGGGGTTTTTTTTTTGACAAAATAAATATTTTGGTCTAGTGATATCTTAACCATATTAAGAAGAAAATCTAATCTTCCTTGATTTAATCTTCGAACTTTATCACTACATACTATATCATCTTTGATTTGCTATAAATACTGTAATTCAAAATAAATTAGTTTAATAATATTAATTAAAAGATAATAACGAAAAAATTATTACCTGTTCGATTGTTTGAGTATTGAACAAAGTTACCAAACCAGATTCAAATTTATTTAAATCTTCATGATTTACAATGGTTTTACTTCGAAATTTTGTTTTATACATCCGTTCAATAAACGTTAATAGTGTTTGTTTACCACTATATACTGCCTCAATTGTCCCGATAATCCGCTCTGTAAAATTATTTGTAGTCCATGGAAATCTGTTTGTAATGTTTTTGGAAATACGACCAGCATCACCAATTTTTAGATAAATCATCTATTATTTTGTCCTTTTTAGTTTTTTCTATTGGAAGTGTACTAACATTTCATTATATTGCTTAACCATCTCAATTGCTGTTTCTTCAGTTCGACTATGACCTACAATTTTGAAAGCTAATGCTATAGGATATCCAACAATAAAATAATTAATATGGTTACCAATTTTAATAATAACAACAACAACAAACAACAATAACAATAATAATAAAACAATAACATAAAACATAACTTGAATTTTACTGGTATTTGCCATTTATTTAAATTCTCACTAAAAGTTTTCATAATATGAAAACAGCATAAAATTGGTTTATGTAAAGCATTTTGAATAGCAAGTTTGGACTGCCTATGCTTATTTATCAAAATATATGGTTTCCAACTATTATTTTGACATTCACGAACTCGAAACCCACAAAAGAATTTTATAGTACCGCTTGTGTTCACAGAATTCGTTATATTTTTTTAATAGCATTATTAGCCAGTCTTATAGTATGATTTTCCTTCTTGCATAATGCAAATATACAATATTTATTTACTTACAATTTAATAAATTACAAATAAGATATACTAAAAATTATATACATCAAATTTTAAATACAAAATGCAATAGGTAATCCGCAACCAGCGCTATTTTCAGTAACAATTGATAATACTAGTGCACGGTCTAAATTAAATCATTTTTACTATCTATTCCAATACAGATTTTACCATAATCACAAGCATTCCTTAGCCAAAATTCGTTAAAAATTGTAATTTGGTAATATTTTTTTTTTTTTTAGTAAATGTATAATTTATTGAATTTATGTAAAGAACATACATCAATATCAAATTATACATTCGTAAAGTAAAACTTCACTATATACTAAACACTATACTGCGCTCTATGGCGCTAATTTATTTATACGTTTACTTGTTTTTTAACCCTGACCCACGACCCTATATGTTTTTAATTTTATAATTATATCCTGTTTTTCTTTCTTTTATAATTTTTTACTAGTGTGTCTATACTAACTATCAAATTATAACCTATAACATAACTAATTAAAGAAAAGTTAAATATGCCTTCAGTATCGGATTTATTCCTTGACGTTACTGATCTTCGCTTTCGCGCCAGATTTTGTTCTATATAACGTATCTTCACGATTCTTCTTTCGTTTGTTATTTTCATCTGGTTCGTGGTCTTCTATCTTTTTTTTTCCTAAACGTTGTTGACAGAGGTCGTTGGCTCGATGAAATTAAAAATCGTCTCCGTCGTTACTGGTTTCTCATTACTTTCTTGCTCTTGTATCGACACGGTCACATGATTGTCTGCGTCGACGCTTTCTACAATATTTTCTTCGTTGAATTTTAAATTTTCAGGCTTTATCCACTATTCTCATATTCACCATTCAATACTGCTGCTATCATATCGTCTTCGTAGTTGAAATGTGCTTCGATATAATATGTATCTACAAATGTTCTTACTGTAACTTTTAATAGTCTTACGTTTTTTAACCTATATGTATTCTTCAATCTGTCGAAGTAGGATTCTCCAGCGTTCATATTTATACCTAAATCCGCTATACGATATAGCCTGTAATCACTTATTGTGGGCGTAGCCACCGGTGTAATTTCATTCGTAGGGAGCAAGACTTCTTTGATCTTTCTCTTCTTTATTTTCGATAATCGCTCCCATATCGTCATCGTCTGTTCTTTTATCTTCAATCCATATGTTGGTCTTCTTTTTTGTATTAAATTCCATTTTCTTTTTACTATTCCATTCTCTCGTATTGTCCGTCTCTAGGATCTTTAATAATTCATCCCGATCGTTGAACGTTACTTCTACGAATGTTCCTTCTCCTACTTGAATTACTTTTGTACATATAATCATATAGTTTTTGTGTAATTTTTTGCAGTAGGTAACTAGGTATTGATATTCGTGTCATTAACGTCACATTCTAATCGGCTATATAATTTGTTTTCCGTAAATTTTCTAATGACATTTACTTTCCATGACCCCTGGAACCAACGTGTATTGATTTCAATTGACTTGTACGTTAATAAATGCGTCATACACTTGTATTTTGTGAATCGCTCGTGTTGGTGTAACCATTTGACTTCAACTTTGACTGTTTTATATTTCCTTTGTTTTTTGATACTTATCGTCTTCAACAGCCAATTCTCGTTTTGATGAATAATTGATATATATCTCGTTTGACTATATAGGTTTGTTATCGACTCGTAAGTTGGTAATATTGGTCAGGCGACTTAACTGGTTGATTAACATTTGCTATTTGATAATATAATATAAAACCTCGAGATTTTAATATATCATTTACTAAACTATCAAGTTGTGTCCAAGGACCAGTATTATCTTTTAATTTTTTATCATCTCTAGCAACAAATTATCAGAGTTTATCATTGTCGCAAAATTACACGTTGATTTGCTAATGCATTGCTAATTACTTCTTCTGACACACCATTAAATAAAGTTAGCAGTTTCGCCTTAATTCCTTTAGCCGTCCTATGGTCCGCCCTCCTACTTAAAACTGTTGTCTCTCTCACAGAGTAAGTTAAATTTATTCTTGAAATTTTAGGAATATCAATATCAAAACAAAAAGTAGCTAAATCGCACGACATGTTGTGTAAACTCTTATTAGATCATTAATCTTTTTTTTCATATTAATTTCCAGTTGATGATTTGAATAAATCAAATGAGTACAGTCGCATCGGAAAGTATCGCCCGATTTGAAAATAAAGACAAAAACAAAAATATTCGTATTTTTTCACTAGTATATGCATTAATAAAAAATTTATATCTAGTTTGCTTCCCGTACTACGTCAAATTTTCACAATGCCAGGGTGGCAGCCCTTTCAAAAACAGAACTATTTAAATTTTCATTTTTTCTTCAGTATAGCTTTAAATTCGCCTACAGCTCTTGGGAGGGGGGTCACACTTCCAGGCAATATATTGGATCGTTTCTAATTGTTCTTTACTTGGTTTAAACCAAATAAATTTGTTGGTAAATCAGTAGTTGCAATTTTATTTAATTTTAGCTGATTTTTGGCTTAAAGATGATGGTTATAATTACCATGCCGTTTGTGATTATCTTGACATCCAGTGATCCGAATTTGATGATCAAAGGCTCATTGGATTCGTCTCGTCAAGATGAGTTGAATGGTGGTTGCCACATGACTTTAGAATCAGTATATGCTAATGTGTGCATTAAAACATATTTTAGACGTTTTGGACATTAACCCGTTATATACTGATGTTATACACATGATTTGGCCATCATTCGACGCCTCTCAATGAGACAAATCCAACGAGCCTTTGAACATCAAGTTCGGATCACTGAATAGTGAGTTATTCCTGATTTTGTGAAATTCAGAGTTTCGAAAAATTTTCAAGTAAAGAATGTTTTAAGGTATATCTCAGCGTCTATTGATCCTAAAGATATGACACAACTAACATTTGACTCATCTTGATGAGACGAATCCAATGAGCCTTTATTCATCAAATTCGGATCACTGGGTGCTAGGATAATCATAGTGGCTAAATAATTATGACTCCATCTGTAAGTGATCGTGCAATACTTTCCGATGCGACTGTACGTCAAAAAGTAATTCAATTATTTTAAGATAAATTTTATTGTTGGCCAATTCTTCGTTGGATATATAATTTTACGATATAAAAGATATTATTTATTTATCAATTATTTAATTTTTAGCAGAAGGAAAAAAAAAAAAAAAAAAAATATTAAAAATATTAACTTAAAAATGTTGAATGCAATTTGAATACCGATTGTACTTATCCAACCTTTACCAATACCACGATAATTATGATTAATTACAGTATAAGAATGTATTAGATTAAGAATATATCCAACGTGATTTCTATGACATAAAATACAACAATAAGTTACAAAGAGAGCTCATCCATATCATTATCTGTCACAGGAGTTAAATCATCATCGAGTAAATGTATCCACTCTCGTAAATCCTTAGTATTATCATCAGCAGAAGAAATAAACGAAAGAATTTTTTCTGCACCTTTTCCTGTTCAACAAACTCATTTCGGATGACTGTAAAAAAATTAAAGATTTTTGTATAGCATGTGATGGCTTCAAAGGAAAAAGGAATTATACATAAAGCTAGTTCAACAGCTAAATACTTCTTTTTCTCAGCAAGGGAAATAGCAAATAATGTAATCCGATCACCAACAGATTGAATGCTAAATGTTCTCACTTTCTTGGCATATTCAATTGGGCAATCTAAATTGTCAGCAAGTATTCTACACAGGCTACAAACAGCCATCATTAGTAATTTTTTTGCATCATCAACCGTATGTCTTTCAGTAGATTTATAAGGTGGCCCCGACACTTCGATCTTTACTTGTTTTAAGATTATGAGATGCGAGTAAATTGTTAAATCGGTTTTGCGTCATTTAATATCGCTCATAAATATTTCATTAACTTCTTTAATTGATTTAACGTCCCTTTCAATCCATTCATACTTTACATCAGGAAAAGCATCTCGGAAAGCACGGAGAATCGGCGAAAGGCATTCGGCAATGTACGATCTTTCTTTCATATCCCTATCTAGGACCTTTGGTGTTAGATACTTGAAATTGCAACAAAGTCAAGTAGTGCATGTCCCATGAAACCTAGTTTCCTCGGATATTTCATTATCTTTTTCAGTTACTGATAGACATAGAACGTCAATTACAAATGGGAGTACAGGAATGCATAGCCAGTTACTACGAACTATTCTGAATTGGTCATTAAAAAAACAAATGTCACAAATAGAATGAATACAAAAAGAAATGGCTAGTAAGACTCCCCTTTGGAACCTTGACCTTTCTTGACCCCCCTTTTTTCAAACGGTCTAATTAGACTTTATACACCCAACAACAATTCCACCAGATGCTCATTGCTGAACGTATTGCGAGAGGATCGTGACTTCTTATGTTTGGAAGGGTTCTTTTGTGAGGCAGATCCATCCAGAAGATTCTTTCGTCGTCATCTTCTTGTTGCACTTGTTCTTTTTTTTTTCTTCCCAGTTTTATACTTTCATATCTTTCTTCTTTATGTCCCTGATGTCAACGTTTCATGTTGCATCCGCGATGTCGGAGTCTTTATCTTGCATACGTTTAAGCAACTCCAAACTAATGTATTATCTTATTTTTGTGGTTTATGTTATGATTCGTAAATAACGTGATTATTATATGTAGTGGATTTTGTATTAATTATACTTTGTATTTTTATAAATAAGAGATACTTTGGAGTTAATTATATTTGATTAGGTGTGAATCGACTAATTTAATTTAATTGTACTATTACTAGCAGTTAAACCCGTTGCTCCGCAACGTCACATAAACATATACGTGATGTTACCGGTACGACGGTCAAGTCTAAAGTCTATAAACGTGATTTTTTATGCAGTTTACTCTATATAGTGCTCCGCATGAGCCGGCTCGAGCTGGCTCGAGTTTTATTATCAGAAAAACGTTTCGCAACGTTTTTCATTAAAACAATTAAAAAAAACGTTGCGAAACGTTTTTTTTTTAATTAAAATAATGCTGAAAAACGTTTTCGCAACGTTTTTCATTAAAAATAATTAAAAAAACGTTGCGAACCGTTTTAATTATTAAAAGTATGATAGATCGAGCTGGCTTGCGAGGCAGCTCGAGCTTTTCGAGCCGAGCCCCATTACCGGCTCGGCTCGACTCATCGAGCTCAACAACTGGCTCGAGCTTTTTCAAGCTGGCTCGCGAGCCATCAAGCCATTTTAAACATGGCTCAGCTTGGCTCAGCTTGAAAAGCTCGCGAGCCGGCTCGGCTCATGCGGAGCTTTAACTCTATGTTACGGTTTATACTACATTTGTTATATTTGTTTATTACTATTACTATTTATAACATAGTTCAAAAACATAAAATTTTATAATGGTTCCAATTTACTGGTTTATACGGTTCTATAAACGCAATTTTATATAATCGTTACAGGTACACAAGTATAAATTCGTAGTCTAAACGTTACGGATACACAGGTATAAATTGTAGTCTAAACGTTACGGGTACACAAATATAAATATGTAATCTAAACGTTACGGTAACACAGGAAAACAATTATTATATAGTAGATACTGTAATGTATCAAATTATAGAATGTAATGTTTGAAAAATTAGTTATCATTGTATTATTATAATTTTAACTTAATAAACTTTATGCTAAAAAAAGTTTATATTTTATACAAAGACAGAAAATCATTTATTGGCTCCATTAAAAAAATATATTATGTTCAATTAAGAATAATAAATTGGATAGTTTCAATCTCACCGAGTTGGTTTAATATATTAAATGAAAGTATAATATTTCAATTATGAGTAAAAACGTTGTTACTACTTACTACTACTACTATTATTATTGTTAAAGCTGGTTAGTTTGCGTATATTATGCAACCCAATTATAATTAGTGACCTCTCGTAATGTAAAAAAATTGCATAATTAAATCGTACTTCCAATATCCTCCAGCATGATTTAATATTAATCCTGAATCGTAATTTTTTAAAAAAAAATAGGAAAAGTTATTTCTTCAGTTAATTTTTTTTAACGAATTAATGCATAATCAGTTGGGTTTTTTTTAATGGAGATGCAGGGATGATAAATTTTGTAATTAATAGGCGTATTTTTTTTTGTATGTTAAATTTTTCTTAAACCTTTCTCATGATTATTTTTTTTTTAGACCATGAGAATGAAGACAGACCATAATGGAGGCGAGCCTCCATATTTTATCGATCAGAATGGAAACTCATTTGGTCTGCAAATCTTACTTTCGATCCATTGAAATAGCTGGTTGTGAACTCCTTAAACTTGTTCTTATTTATTGGATAATTGTTTTAAATAAAATATTTGAATTATCTTAATATATTTGTATTACAGTAAACGGGATTTCCTAAAAATACAGTATATTGATATGTATATACTAATAAGCTATTGTCAAAATAAGATACTTTTTACTTATATTATAATTGTTGTATTAATATGTATTAATATAAGAACAATCTTGTATATTGTAGAAATTGTAAATAAAAACAAATTGTAACGATTTACTTCTTACATGTTACGAGGGAATCGCTTTATAAAGGGATTTATTACACAAAAAAGAAATAGTTTAGTTATATATTAATGTATCATGAATTTTAAGAATCATCATTGGTGAAAAAAAAAATTACTGCAGTATTACTTCGTTTAGTATTTTTTTAAAGATACTCAGCTGTAACAAGTATTAAATTATTAGCCATTTGCAATAATCAGTTGAGAAGATTATAAATAATTACAAATGATAAAACAAAATATTTCGCTTCCATGTGATTCATAATTATCGGCGGCGTGAAACAATCGAACAATCGTGTGAACTTTCTTATGTCGATTTTCGGTTACAAGTAAATCAATGTTTCGTGGTACCAAACTAAATTTTTAAATTGTTACCTTAAACAACTCTTGTTTCCAAATAAAAAGGTATGTAAATTGGACACCAATAGTACAATTGACTGATGTTTTTTACCATTCATACTCATGTGAAAAAAAAATTTATTAATGCAAAAAAAAATTTAATTGATGCATAAAAAAAAAAAATTTACTCTACTGAGAAATCCAACCATATGAAATTTCACTTTAATAATATTATAAAAAAGAATTACTAATGTTATATAACAATAATGCAAATATATTATTTTCCTGGTTTAATCATGTTTGATTACCATAAAATAATTTTAATGGAAAAATCATCAAATTTACCTTACTTCCACTTCTCACTCGATACTATTTAATTCTTATATAAAATAAATTTTTACATGATACAATTCACTTCCACTTATAATAAAATTTCGTTAACTTTGTTATTACGAAGAAAAAGATGATGATAATCATAAAGAGGGTAATGATGAGAAGAGTCACGGTCGAGGAAATATACAGCAAAGATAGTAAGAACACCATTAAATTCTTGCATCCGTATATCGGATATTGGCCATCAGTTAATTTTTTAAATTTATGAATTAAAGATGGTAAATTGACGAGAAAATACAGTTTATGTGTTGATTAAAATACGCAATTATTATAGTTTTAATTAAAAACAAAATACTTTCAACACAAATGTAATTGGCAAAGCAGATGGTCGTCCTGATAGAAAAAGATATCATCTACAGACTGCTGGAAGTCGTACACCACTGCCATCGGCAACGTTACTATGAAATACTGAAACTGCCGCGGACATGTTTAATTTAGACTGGTTCCTGCCATACGAAAGCACGATATAGTAGTACTATGCAATCTCTCACGTGATATATGATTTAAACACGAAAAATTTACTGTTTACACAAAATGAATCATTATCTCAAATGGATCTTTGCCAATTAGTGAAATGGTCATAAATTAAAGTCGGAATAACTGAGCTCACAAGGAATAGTGGTTGCCACAAAATACTTTCGAATGCTGCTAGTGTTCAAACGAGCGTGTTTAAAAGTGCATTAGCTAAAGTTATAAATTGTTGCAAGTTGATCGTCTAGCAATCCAGATCGTGTCATAATAAAACTCTTTTTTTTTTGGTATCATATAATAATTGTGTAAGAGAACATGTACAAATAGTCGTCATACATAAGAAAAACTTGAAGGTTAAACTTTATACCATTATACTTACATCAAGAGGCAAACACGATCGAATGCCCTATATATAGCAAACTTTCAGAGAAAAAAAAAAAACTAAACTACAATTATAAATGACGGTCAACTCTAAAAAAACAAACTACCATTGCCGTGCCAATTATTTCGTCGGTGCAGTCTCCAAACTACATCCTCCCATCACCCTCTTTAAGTCGAAAAACTATAACTTAGCCCATCCTCGCTTTCTGGTATTTTTTTTTTTGTTGTTCCTAGAAGTTCTGAGGGTCACGTGAAGGCGCAGAATGCCTTTCAGGAAAAAATAATTCTGCACATCTGCCTGCGTCACCAAGGAAGCATAACTCCATATCCGATCGTGGAATTCAGGATTGGGTTTGGCCATTATCACACTGTGGTACTTGACAAATTTCTGATTGCAGCATTTCACAACTCACAATAAAGTAGGCGATAGTTGTTGACAGAACACATGTTCACGAGATAAGCTTAGTGTTAGAAAATGAATGAATATCTGAACTTCGAGTGATATAATGAAGGTATTAGAAGCCAAAAGAATTTGGTGAAATAAATGCGTCAAAGCGAAAAGATAAAAGAATGTCTCAAACAGCTCGACTTCTAATCCTACGACTTTCGTTGTTTCTACCTCTCTTACCTAACTTCGTTCTCATTCATCTACTTCTCATAGTCCATGTACCTCTCCTCGCGATCGAATGGGTAGTATAAAAAAAGTTGTTGAAGCTTATAATGAAGTCAATTTTACCCTTTACTGTCACTAATTTTCCATGCCATTCAAACTCTTCTACAACGACTAGAAGTAGCCAATAACTTCGTCCATAAGGGAACTATAAGAAAAATGAAAATAATACCATTTTTTTATCTCAACTCACGCTTGTTGAAAGACAGAAAAATGAACTTGGATATCTTGGGATGTACGAACATCTTGGTTGGCTCAGAAGAAATGCAAGGTCTATCGACCAATAATTTTAATAAGAATATACTCTACGGACAAAATGTTAATAACCTGATTGATACCTAATTGAAATATAAGAACTATTAAACAAATCAGATGACAGTTATCAATCGAGTAGGTACAAGGAACAGGACAAAAAATCTTCAACGCTAGAATACGGAGTTTTTATCTTTTGCTATTAGGCTGATTCAGTACCTTTCGAATGATATGCACTTCAAACCTGGGCTAAAAGAAAGTGAAGTATATGAAACTTGGATTCAGATGGAACAAACAGTCCTCAACACCAGAGCCCTGGTGTTGAATGCAATTGTTTGTCGTGGTATCATATTATTATTGTATAGTATTAGAATTTAGTACCTTCGTACTTTAAAATTACACCCAAAAGTTATTGTTAAAAAAAAATAAAATAAATGTTTTACATTGTAACTTAAAAAGTTTTGGACTCCTACAACTATTTCTCGCAAAGACCAAAGCTCCAGGTTCAATGTTTAATAAATTTGTTCTAATTAATGAAAATATATATATATATATATTCATATTCAAATTCATAAGTATAAATAATACTTTTGTAATTTTCATTTTCAATATCAACTATAAGCTTTTTATATTTCATTTAAAGAAAGTAGAATAATGCTTGCTATTTACTGAATACAATGAATTTTAAGACCTAAACATTTACAAGCAGATTTTTTTTTTTTTTAATACTTGATTTGTTTTTTTTTTATCTAACCGTTTATGATTCATGAATTCTAAAATTTAAATATTTAACTAAATATTTGGCTATAATCTATTTTTTTTCCTAGCAAATATATTAAATACCTTACGTGATGTCGTGTACTCACCTGTACTGTACTGTACGTACTTTCGATACCTTCCACTAATGCCGATTTAGAGATTATTGCTAATTTCCCGCTCCACCATATGAAATTAGTAGAACAAATATTTAATCACTTTTTTTTTTTTTTTTTTTTCCTTTAATGAACGCCCTCGGGAATATGACTTTAACAGTTATAATCCGCTGACTTAAACATAAGAAAGTTTACACTTATACATTAAAGCCACTATAGAACTAGTGGAGACCTATCTAAATTTTAAACTTCACGTTGAATTGAATTGTTTTGTGTAAACTATTATTATTAAAGCTAACTAGTCGAATGTGAAAAACAAAAGAAAGAATAGAAATGAAAATTAAACTAAAAGAATAAAAGTGTAAATTAAAATGAATTCTAGATCTAAGCTACCTACTGTATGTTTCAATCTATGCTAAATAACGTATCCCTGTTAAGAGTGTATGTCCATAGGTCGTCGACCTTTTGCTCCCTCCATACCTTCTCTAATTTGCTTGTTCCTTCTATGCATGACCCGACCCATCTGTCAATGCACCCTTGTGAGAATGCCTTTTTGTTTGACTCATAATTTCTGTTATAGAAAGTTTTTTGTATACCTTTCGTTGTCGTGCGTTCTTTTTTGATCTTTGATGTGATTCCGTGACATTTTTCCCATTGTATGACCTCTGAACATCTTTGTTTCCAGATTTCTTTGACTTCTAGTTGGAATTTTACGATAAATTTTCCAATTAATTGTTTGTGTTTGTTGTCAGTATATCCCATATATAGTGATTTGTTTACGAAACCGCAAATCGCCTCGTCAAATATTTTTGCGCGGTTCAGAATATTTAATCACTTTTGTGAACTATATATTTCAAATTAAACAAAGTAAAGGAAAGGTTATAAAGAAATAATTGAAGATTATATAAAAGTCTTAATAAAGTCACCTTGGATCCATTACGATCAGTAATCAGAGATCGTGGATAAAAAATTAACGAAATAAAATTAATATTATCTACGATACGTAATAATTTTTAAAGATAATAATCACTTGATCCTTTTGACAATCGAAATTTTAATTCTCATGCCTCGTAAAACTTTTCGGAAAAAAATTGCGTGCAAGGGAGGTATTATCCTTCCAATAATCTGCCTCTAATGTAATAGCGCTATTTGACAAACACGCAACTGATAAATATATATATATTCGATAAGATTAATACATTATTATTATTATTATTAATGAATCTGAAGAAAAATTTAATATGGAAATAAATAGAAGTTTTATTGAAAATATATTTGAAAAATAATGGGGGAACTAATTAAAAAAGAGCTCTTTCTTTTTATCATGACGAATGATAATGCCATTTGTATAGACGCATCACTGCATCAGTATCGTGTGTTTTAAATTTTGATAGAAAAGTTCACGTGAATCACAAATCAATCTTTAAATCAATTGGAAACCGAGTTAGCGGAAAATTGTGAAAGTAATTTTTATATTATAATTATTCAACAAGCTCTTAACAACAGAGAATAAAGAGAGAGAATTAACAAATTCATATTATGAGTAATAAAAAATTACCGAATTTAAAATTCTCATAAAAATGAAAACAAAATGTCACCTATGATGCTATGAATCCTATTAACATAATCAATTTAATTCGAAAAGTAATAAAAGTAATTGAATTTAATTGCACATCATTTATAATTTTGAAGGAGGCGTTGTTCAAATGTGCTCAAGCTTTGAAAATAAATAATGTCATAGCAAAATTTCACGTAGGACGCGTCGGGATGCTAAAGAAGAATTTATAATAATTCTGCGCGTGAGGAAAAAGGACCAATTAAAAAAAAAGATTAACTATAAAGAAATCCGTTCCTAAACCTATGCAATAATAGTACAATCAAACTATGATGCCTGAAGTGCAGCATACATTTATGCTCAAAAGATTTTGTAATTTTTTATCATTTCCCGAACTCCCAAACCTTATTTTTGAGGAACTTACATAGATTAAGATATTATCCTAATTCGTGGCCAAGGGTTAAACGCAAAGAGTTTAACGACAATAGGAAATCAATCAAATTTGCATCATCAAACGAAAATATGAGTATTTTAAACCATTTAATTTCATTTGTCCAATTGTAGTTCAATGATTTTTCTAGATGGACATCTACGAGCTTTAATGATTGTCAGTATGTTTTTTATCCGATGCACATGCAACAGATTCAATATGAACGTGTTGGTCAAATGCACTCACATGTTGCGTATTATTAGCAATATGATACGCCCCCGAGATCTGCACATATATAATTATCTGCAAGATTTATTGATGCATATAAAGAACGAGATCAATATATTTGCAGATTGTACTATATTGTAAAGGGAAAACAACTAAGGAGATCCAATTTTAAAGTTAGAAAAGTGTGGAAAGATGTTATAAGGGGACAAAGAAAAAGAGCGTGGTACAGGCTTAAAACGAAAAAAAGCCTGCGGCACCTCTTTGATTATACATTTGCGTATTACAAGGGGCACTTATTAATTTCCCAGAACAACTCTGGATGAGATTTGCACGCGATGAAAATATTCAACTTGCATATTTATAAACTTTGAACCAAATATGATATATACACAAATGGTAATGAAAATAACAACATTTTTATTATACAAAGTTATTTCAATATCAAATTTCTAAAAATTATTAATATAAGTTGCTATTATTATTATCATTAATAATGACTTTATAAAAAAAAAAAATAATAATAATAAAGCGCGTAAAACTCATTCATCAACGTCCATGTTGTCGCCATAATTTCTTGCATGCTCACTAACGATATGCTGATAAAATTCTTTCGGATATTCTATAAATCGGTGATCAAGAGAATATAATGTTAAACACAAAATACGATATTTAAATATTGAAACTACGAAATAATAAAGCAAATAATTACCGGAACCTCTAATCGTAAGAGCGTAACAAGCTAATAAAAACGGTAAAGAATAACATAATAAGTAAATATACAAGTCTATACAAAAAAAAGAAAGAAATTATTTGAAGTTCGTACCATCTTCAACTTTTGCTAGATTTGTTTTTATTCCTTCCAATTTTCTTCCTAACAAAGAAGATCCTGATACTCTGAGGAGATCATAATCTTTTTTGAACAATGAATTAGTATTAAATTATGAAAGCAAAATTACAAATCAATAAAATAGTTATTTACCAGATTTTAAACCCCTTAGAAATCGACAAACTTGTAAAGCTCGATCATGATCTCCTTTACCAACACAATTAATAGCATAACGCATTAATTCGCCCGTTAGATCTGATATACCTAAAACATAATCCTCAACCGACACTTGTAAATACTAATTAATAGAAGCGTATTTAAATTTTAATGAGGAGTTAATTTTTTAAAACTTATAACGACATGTTGTGAAAAACTTAATGTTACCTGATTACCCGATTGGTCTTTAAAATTTAATTCAACTTTATCCTTAGGAATCAAACGATTATGTTCCAAATATTCTAGAAATGATATAGCTTCGATAAATTCTTGGATTGCAGGCGAAATATTTTTGTGATATCTAACCGTATTATTTTGCATTTAAAAAATTAGAAATTTGATACAAGCCAAATCATGTTAACGAAAAAAACTTACTTGTGGTAATTCATTCCTTCTAATTCACAAGATACCTTTTGAAATAATTCAAGTATTTCTTTTTTCTTCGTTTCTGCTTCTTCTAAAATCGATTTTAATGATTTTTGGGTTGCTCTTAAATATATTTTATAATGAATAATTAGAAACAACGATTTAAAAAAAAAAATAAAAAATTAAATATAAATGAATTTGAATTAACGTACCTATGAGCAAGAAATATTAATTTTTTGCTCAAACCCGTAATATCTCTTTTTTTTTAATAATAATATTTGAAGAGAAATCGAAACAATGTAAAAAGTGATTACAATAAATTTAAGTTATTGCAATGATTTAAACGTAATAAAACCTTGATTGTTTGACAATTCTTTCTTTTCTATCATACTTTTAAAATTTTCCCGAATTAAATAAAATAATTAATAAAATACCTATAATAACAAACAAATAAATTAAGAAATTCTTTTGTTTTTTTTACTTACATGGTGATCTAATGTTTCTCGTAAACTAGTAAAAAGAGTTTTAATACCAACATTTTGACCCAAAGGAGTGCTTTGAATTTCGGTTTCCATAACTATTTTAGTTTTAGAAAATGATGATCGTCTCGGGAGTCAAATTAAGAAACGCATTATGCAATATTGATTGGAAGCTTGTCACGAGATGATGAATATTAACTTAGCCAATAAAGTTTAGTTGAAATTTATCACGAGATGATGGGAGTTAGTTTTTCTAACAGACCTGGATTTGATTTAATCCAATGTTATTTTAATAAACCATGACAAATCTTAACCGGGATTGTCTTTGGGAAATATTCACTAATCTTGAACATGATAAGAAATCTTTACACGGAGCTCTACTGGTTAATAGACTTTGGTGTGAAGTTGCTGTCCAATTTTTATGGAGAAAACCTTTTCGTTTCCTATACACATGCTCTAAATTTTGCCAGTGCTCGGAACAAAAACGTCGAATGAAAGTAAAAAAATTCCTTGCAACTCTTACTACCATTCTTGCACACAAACATACAACAAGTTCAGTAAACATTCAAGACTTAATTATATGGACAACGGCACCTATGACAACTTTTACTTATACTGATTTCATTCGACACCTTGATATACATGATTTAGTTTGGGCTTTGTATGATGGCGTTGAATATCTTCGATCTCAACGATTTATAATAGATTTTCAATGTAGTTCTAAGCCCTTCTTTTCAGAAATTACTTGGTCAACTTCAACAATTACTTGGGCGGAATCACTATTTCAAAAAATGGCTTGTGATCTATGTAGACTTTTAGTGTTATATTGTTCGAACTTAAGTCATTTATCAATAGATATGGTGAATACAAAATGGTCAGAAGATAATCAAAGATGTACTAGTTTACCAAGTATTTCTTTCTGGATCACTGTAAAAGAAATCCCTAACGAAATTTTATTAATTCCTACTTATACCGGATCTCAAAATTGTTTATCACAACTTGTTGAATTTACGTGGGGAGCGACTCATTGGACAAGTAATTTTCTAGATGCTTTATCGAAAATTACACATCATCTTAGGAAACTTGTGATTGATATGTCAAATTTTGGAAGAGATGAAAGTAGAAAAGATGCAAAAAGATTATCAACGTTAATAAAAGCACAAAATTGTTTACAGGAAATTAAATTTATTAAATGCAAATTTCGTATTCTACCATCAATCATGGAAGGACTTCGAACACAAGCGAAAACGTTACGTATATTTTATTTTCAAGGGATAGTAAAGGATTGGAGTATTTTTTCGGAAGTGAAACATTTAACAAATTTAAGGGAAATAATATTTTCTCACGCCAATTTTCAATGTAATGAGGCAAACATGATAGAACAATCATATTTCCCTCATTTAACAAAGTTATCTTTCAATGTTTGTTGTTTCCGGGATCAAACCATTCTTCCAGAACTTGTAGTACAACATTCAGGCAAGACACTTAGAACATTTACTTTAACGAGGTATTATTACCCCGAGAAAAATAATTTCATACCTCAAGTTATAACGACCGTCGCAAATTATTGTCAGAATCTTGTCCATCTTGAGATATACGTGGACAGAAGAGAATTTCAGCAGCTGATGCTTCTTTTTGCATCATGTCCTCTCTTAGAGAAAGTGAAATTAACTGGAAATCCGGATGTTGCGGATGAATTATTTTTAAGAATAGCGAATCAAGAATTATCGAATTTAAAAGAGTTATTCATTGATGCTCAATGGCGTTTTTGCGCCAAATCATTAGAAATTTTCATTGTTAAATCAAGAGCACCCCTTAAAAGTCTAGTGTTTCGGTATTCACCGGATTTTTCTGACGCTCATTTGGATGTTTTATTTAGATATTTAAAGGAACACTTGCATCGTTTACATATAGGAACTGATAAAAGATTCAGTAAGGGATTTCTTGAAAAGGCAAAAGAAACCATTGTTGATTTCAGATATAAACTCAATGGACAAGTACATGAGCCAGTATGGTTATAACATGAAACGTATTATATGTTACAAACATACATATACAAATATATATATATATATATATATATTATAATTAATATCTTGATTAATTTTTCTTTTTAATAATTAAATTGATATTTTAGGAGACTGAATACTCATAAAACAATTGTACTAATACATTTAAATAATAATTACACAATGTGATTTTCTTTTTGAATAGTAACTCCTAATTTGTACATAGTAAAAAAAAAAAAAATTAATATTGTAACTATTAAATTAATAATAACAATAAAAAAAAAATCCGAACCGTAGATATATTATTCATTAACGGCAAGGAATTACCAATTTAATTTATATCTATTAAATGATCAAATGTCCGAAAAAAACCCCGATATCATAAGCTAACTAAATTTTGATACGAATCAGATATCTCCTTATGGGATTTGAAAATTTTTTTTGATGATTTTAAAAAGAAAAACTTTTTTTTTAATGTTACACAAATGAGATTAATCAATTTGAAGATCATATTCTTTTTTTTTTTAGAAAAAAAAATTTGGGACACAATAAAAGATGTTTAAAAAAAAAAAAAATTATCATTTCGAGATGAATTAGAGCACGTGGTGGCTTTGAATAATAACAAACAAACAAAAAAAAAAAAAATAATTTATTTCGAAATAGAAATCAGAAATAAAGAGATAAAATATTTTTTCTCACACACGCACACATTAACTATAAAATGCTGGATAAAGTAAAAAAAAATAATTAACTTTTTTAAACTAAATAATTGCGTCATATCGCAGTGTAGAAATCTTAATTTCGCCAAGGATGGCATATATAAATTCTTACTTTATCCGTGCTATTCGACAATTGGTTCAGTTTGATTGAAGCTAAATTGGCAAATCATTGGGAAAATTTGATCAATTTATAAATACGTGAAACAAAACGTTACCCGAAAAAGTAAATTTTCTTTGTACTGTTGTTTTTAGAATATTCCCCTCGTTGCTTGTAACCCCATTGTTATACTTTTCAGATCTCTCAGGTGACACGATAATATATCATTATAATAATGTTGAATTTGGAAAAAGGTGAACTTTTGTTCACTTTTTCACTACTTCAAACATTTATTTACCTTTATATATACAAAGCATAAATGCGTAAAAAAGAGGAAAAAAATATACCAAATAAAAGAATAAAAAGAAAAACAATTATTTATAACTAAAAAAAAAAAAAAAAATTAAACATTTTTGTAATTTTCTTTCTTTTTTTTTTTTTTTTTTATTTTTAATTATTATTATTTAGTTTATTTGTGATTTTTTTTTTTAAAAAAAAAAAAAAGAAAGAAAGCTTGATCAATATATATAGAAAAATAGGCCATAAACTTATGATTATTTAAAAATTTTGAACATAAATATTTGTAAAGCTTTCTCTTCAATCGTTTAAAAATCTCCAAACTTTTGGTTTCTTTTTTTTTTCGAAAAAAAAAAAAAATAATTTTTTTTTTTTTTTGAGTGTAAAACATTTGAAAAATTAATCATTAAAATAAAAAATAATAAAAGAAAAAAATGAATGACCAACTTGAATTAATGTTTGATCTTTTACAGCAAGAAGTTGAAAAATTAACCGCGGTAAGTTGTTTACTGGAAACTTTTTTTAAAAATTTTGATTATAATAAAATAAAATAATAATTACAACAATGTTCTAAACTTTTTTTTTTTTTTTTTTTTTCTAAAAAAAAAGGATCTTGCTCGAGAGGATTCAGATGATCTTTTGCACTCGAATAATATAAAACTGGATGT
This sequence comes from Rhizophagus clarus, assembly GCA_015698045.1. Classification (NCBI taxonomy): domain Eukaryota; kingdom Fungi; phylum Glomeromycota; class Glomeromycetes; order Glomerales; family Glomeraceae; genus Rhizophagus; species Rhizophagus clarus. Next base: position 711,976 of record BLAL01000047.1, on the reverse strand, counting down.
TATTCCTGAAAATGATAGTCCTTCTGAGATAAATACATATAGTCTAAAATCTGAAATAGAGAGAAGCCTAAAAAAGGAAAGATCATTCAATTCTATAACTAGCGATTCTAATTCACCATCAAAACCACCTACAATTTCTTCTAATTCCCATCAAAGATCTGCTTCGCATAATGAAATGCGTAATTTAGATAGTACGTCACTTCATCAAAAATCAATATCTGTAGATACTCGTTACATGAAATCAGAATCACATAATAATAATTATTTGTATCCACATAATATTTCTTCTTCTACACAGTTATCACCCGGTAACTTATCAAACTATCAACGTATTAGAACTTTATCAGATGCTAGTAATATAGGTGATGTTGCAATGCCTATACTTTCTCCAATGCTTTCTCCTGGGACTATACTAGTTATAAGTAGTGATAGTGATAGTGACGTTAGCGAATCATCGTCAGATGATACTTCGGGAAGTGATAATGATAGTGATTATAGCTCATTTATGAGTGCAAGTTCAAATATGTTACGAAATCAATTATCATTAAATGATTTATCCAATATTAAAAATTCTTCTGTTGATGATAAAAAACCCATTGTTTCAAATGAAAGTAGTTCGCCTACTTCGTCCCCAACATCATCTCATGGTTCAACTATTAAAAAGAAAATTAAAAGGACTCCAACAACTGGTCGTGGCTTAAGTAAATCACGTATTACATCGGTCACTGAAACCTCTACAAAATCTCATTATACAGATGATGAAAATCTTCCATTGAGACAAGCTCAAGATATTAATTTGGGTAAGCAAAGAGAAGAGAAACGATCGGTTATACCTCGTGCAAATCCAAAAGCTCAAGAATCAAAACATGTTGGTGAAGTTTCTTCATCTACATTATATGAAACTGATGATGAAAACCGTCCATTAAGACCAGCTCAAAATATTAATTTGGATAAACAAAAAGAAGAGAAACCGTCAGTTAGAACCCGCACAAATTCTATAAATTCACCTGTACTGACACAGAGAAAAAGAAACTCTATCGATCAAGCTCGTCGACGTTCAGGATCCAAGGAAAGAACATCAGATGATCATATGGAAACTTCTAGACCCTTAATTTCGAAAGAACATACTGAAGGATCAAATTCTCAAGAACGAAATTCTAACGATGATAAAATTTTTCCGATTAATTCCGGTAGTTTAAGAGAACCTGAACATATTCATGGTCGTTTGGAGTCACACGAAAAAGAATCCGATGATAGGGAAGATCTTGGTTATAAACACAGAGGAGAAAACGGAGAAAGGGGACGTCAAATGCACTCTCAGGATCATGAAGCTAGAACAGGAGTAAGATCAAGAGTAAGAGGATCTGAAGATAAAGAACAGATAAAATCCAAGAATAAAATTGAAAAAGAAAATATGAATTATGAGAGGGGAGAAAGAGAATCTAGCAAGAACGCTGAATTGGATAATGATCACGATCGAGCAAGATCAAAAGCTCGAGGAGAAGAAGAACGTGGCAGAGCCAAATCAAGAGTTCGAGGAGAGGAAGAACGTGGAAGAGCAAAATCAAGAGTTCGAGAAGAAGAACGTGGAAGAGCCAAATCAAGAGTTCGAGAGGAGGAAGAACGTGGAAGAGCAAAATCAAGAGTTCGAGAGGAGGAAGAACGTGGAAGAGCAAAATCAAGAGTTCGAGAGGAGGAAGAACGTGGAAGAGCTAAATCAAGAGTTCGAGGAGAAGAAGAACGTGGAAGAGCCAAATCAAGAGTTCGAGAGGAAGAAGAACGTGGAAGAGCCAAATCAAGAGTTCGAGAGGAGGAAGAACGTGGAAGAGCTAAATCAAGAGTTCGAGAAGAAGAAGAACGTGGAAGAGCCAAATCAAGAGTTCGAGAGGAAGAGGAGCGCGGAAGAGCAAAATCAAGAGTTCGGGAAGAAGAAGAACGTGGGAGTACTAAATCAAAATCAAACCCAAAAGAGCCTAAATCTAATATTAAGACTCGAGAAAATGATAGGGATCTAACTAGATCTCGAACTCGTCATCGCCCAGAAAAGGTACAATCCTATTTATATATGTAACTATCGTATTTGCGTAATTAAACTTAAGTTTATTTTTTTTATTGTAGGTGGAAGCATATGTTGAAAAAGAAGAACAGAAAATCACTGAGATTAAAGTGAGTAATATCCTGCCTTACTACACCATCCTTATGCCTTGTTATTCTCGATTTAAAATAATTTTGTGTGTATAAATCTTTAGCTTACAACGCAGATCTTTATCGAAAACGTCCGTCAATATAGAACACTGTCAATAACATCAACTAGGACTGCATTAGACATTTTAAACTATTTCCGTAGTAATGAAACAATTTCCGATTCGGAATCTTGGACTTTATTCGAAGTAATTAATGAATATGGCTTAGGTATATAATATTTTTCCTTTTTAAGATATTAAGATTTTATTACTAATTTAATAATTGTATTTAGAACGTCCTATAAGGGATTGGGAATATATTGCCACAGTCATTGGAAATTGGGAACCAGATAAACAAAATGCACTTGTTTTAAAAAAATATATAAACAGGAGTTGTTTAACATTAGAAGTATGTGAATATTGTAATTTGAATCATTTTTTCGTGCCAGGATTGTTAATTCAATTTCATTAATTAGGGATTCAAAAATGCCGTACCGCCTATGTTTGGATCTCTACATTTAGAGGTGAAGAAAAATAAGTGGCAGAAAAGACATTTTTTAATCAGAGACGGAGCTGTATATCACTGCAAGGATGCAAAGGTAAAAATTTATTATTGAATTAACGTTTGAATTAATACCTTATTCGCAAAAAAACCAACGTTGTTGCCTCTTTTATATATAACTAGGGAAATAATGAAACTTTCCTTTGTTCACTTGCAAGTTTTGATGTGTATACTTTTACAAAAACTGTGAGAAAATCTCCAACAAAGTTTATTTTTGCATTGAAGTCTCAAGACAAAGTCGCAATGTTCGAAAATCCAGATGATTATATACGTTATTTGTGTGCAGATCATTTGGATAAAATGAAAGACTGGGTGTTAAGTCTTCGAGCTGCTAAGGTAATTTTCATAAATAAGATTAAATATTTATCATAAAATTCATTATGTTGATATTTATCTCCTTCTTTACACATTTAAAGAATAACTTGTCACGTGCCGAATATCCGGAAAGGTTTGAAAAGACTATTAAAAGTGATGATAAGCTTAACTCAGAGGTTTGCAGAATATATTTTTTTATATTTTATATCTTTGATAAAAATCAAAATTTTTAATTTTAAATTTTATATTTAACTGAATAGAAATCTCCGACAAGTGAAAATACTAGCGAGTTAAATGAAACTAATAATAAAGTATCTGAAAGACGTAGATCTACTAACCAATGGGAAAATCTACGTAAACATGTTCGTAATTCAAGGACATTATACAGTAAATTAGAAAATAATTCTCTAGGGCTTGTTGTGAATCCAGGACTTAAAAAGAAAGAATCATCCAATGGAATAAAAGATTCATTAAACAATACAGAAGCAAATGGGGATCAAACATTTAAAGAAGGGTCACTATTAGATTTTAACGAAAAAAATGTATCACCTAAACAAGCTGAACCAGAAGGTGCAACTTTTATAAAAGGATCTCTATTAGCTTCAAGCGATGCATTATTTGACCAAGCTAAAGAAAGAGAAAAACTTCGTAAAGCTATGGGAGGTGTCGGAATCGTCAGAGATCCGAATAGTTCAACTTTTGTTAATATGAATAATTCCGTAAAATTTAATCAAGGATCTTTATTGGATAGGAACAATGATACAACAATTGAATATAATAATAATTCCAATAATTCACCTACAGGTCGTCTAGTGCAAATTGAAAACGGAGTAAAATTTAATAAAGGATCATTATTAACTAAGAGTAATACTCAAAAGACATATAAAAATCCTTCGGGAAAATTATTAAAAATAGATGCACCATTATCGAGGAGTGCGGTTGTTCAAAATGTATTATCTCCAAATGGAAAAACATTACTTGAAATTGATTTAAAACCTGATGCTGCACATACAATAGCATTACGGAATACAAACGTGAAACCTTTATTAAGTTTTGTTCCAGGAGAGAGTAATTATAATATATCAAGAAATTTAGGATTTAATAACAAAAACAATGAGGAAAGTGAAACTGATAGCGAGTATGATAGTAATGAATAAATTATATTGGAAAGGTAGAGGAGAATAGGTACTATGTAATTTGATAATATATTTTACTTTCTTGTATATTTATAAAAAAAAAAATTTGGATATATATTATTCATATGTTAATAATTATTAAAAAATTTATCACCTTATAGAGATTAACTTTTTAAATAAAATAAAATCATTTTATCATAAAAGTATATGTAATTACGTTATGTAAAATGTTAATGGCGAGCTAAATTCAGTAGTGCAATACTGCGATATCCTGACGTTTCACCGACGGGAACTTTTGCTGACAGGCGAATCAATTTCACCTGGATTCCCATTTACCAACGGAATTATTTCTTCGTTTGATACACAATGGACATTGCATAATGATGCATTATGCGTGAACTACATCCGGCATAATAGAGGAAAATTTGTAACTATATCAGGGTTAAATAGTTTCTGTGTTTGTATACAATTATTTATTGCGGTGTAACATATTTAGTGAACTTTCTGGGTTTCAGAAAAATGCCAAGAAAATAATGTCCTCTAATTTAGCTAGAAGGAATACTCAAAAATCCTTTTCGGTTAATGTATATAAACATATAAATATGATATTTTAACGAGGCCAAAAATTACCTTCTTGACTTTCCTAGTGCCACTTTCTTAACCCAATCAAAATATGCATGAATCGACTTATTTACCGATCAATAATAGAAATTCTAAATTTTTTTATACATAAACTTTTCTTTTAATAATCTGACTGGTAATTCAATAGAGCTTATCTAATTGACGAATTATATTTCTAAATTTTTTATTTTTTTTTTTTTTTAAATTATTGAAAGATTTTTTAAATGTCTTAATTTTTCTCGTTAAATATTGACTTCCTGCGTCATACAAATTAGAAAAATGTGTAAAGTGGTTTATTACAATATCACTAATACTCTATATATATCACCTGAGCAACAGTGGTCACAATTTTTCAGACTCATTCGTCTTATGACCTTTAAAAGTTAACAATTGGTATTAAATAAACAGTTTTTGATTGACAAAAAAAAAGAAAAATTTGAAACAATAGAAAAAAATATGAATTTGAGTATGAATCGGTACTAGATGGTATACGCCAAGACTTTGATGAACAAAAGTCGTCTATTGAAACTGTCTGTAATGACTGCAATGACTGTAATATAAGCATGATTGTTTAAAATAATTTTTTTTGTGTGACCTTTTTTAATTTATTTATTTCCCATTTAAAGAACAAACAACGTCAATATACGTATAATTGATTCAAAAGCGTAGAAAAGGAACTTCCATTAGGAAATTGAGAATATTCCTTTAGTTTAACACAATAAAGTTAATGATAAAATATTACTTGGCTACTTGCTACTTGGCAAGTCTTGAATATAGCAGGAAAGAGAAAAGTTTCGTTTGGTATCACAAGTTTTTCACTGTGCACATGCAACTGTATTATGACATTTATACTGTATGTATTAAATATTACTTAACTACTTGACAAGTCCCAGGTAAGAGAAAGTTTCGTTCGGTATCACAAGTTTTTCACTGTGCACATGCAACTGTATTATGACATTTATATGTATTAAATATTACTTAACTACTTGGCAAGTCCCAGGTAAGAGAAAGTTTCGTTCGGTATCACAAGTTTTCTGTGCACATGCAACTGTATTATGACATTTATATGTAACAATAAATTCGCAATTAATAAAAAAATTCTGTTTATTCGTTAATATATGCTGGTATAACACAATGGTATACATGTATAGTGTATTGAGCACCATTGAATTTTTTATAACTTAAATTTCTTATTGGTCTCTTTGGATCTCTTTAGACACAGGTTTCCCAATTTCGGTTTATCTAACGAACTATTATAACTAATCTTTTTTATTCTATCTAGGTAGATGGTTTTTTTTTATTTTTTGGACGCAGATTTAGGTGAGATTTTTTTCTTTAAATTACTTATCTTAACGAAACGGTTACCAACGTTCTTTGGTTTTTTTTAGATGCAGCTGTTCTTCGAATCTTTTAAACAAAAGAGATATCATTTCACTCGACCTTTCCGTCAAGAAAATGCTTACAATTTTAGTGGCACCATAGTTTACTGAATAATGAAATAAATTCAGAAATGAATTAAGATAATAAACCCATTGAACTATGATTGAAGGGAAATTTTATTGGAAGGATGACGGCAGGTGTTTGTAGTATTCGGTGAGAAGACTACTGGCGAGGACGTTAAATTAATTTTCACCGTCGGATTCGCATCATTGTCGCGAAGGAGGATTCATTATTGATTCAGGAATCCTAGGACGTTCACCAAGAGGTAATACTGCTGGTCGAATGAGAGGTAAGATAATTCCTCATTCTTGCAGCAGAGAAATAGGAGGCAAAGTTACTATTTAACCAGCTATTGTTTCTCATAATAGTGAATTAAATGGGCGTAAATATGAAGAATACTGAATTATTTCCGATTCTACAGTCTGTCGGGTGATAGGAAGTTCTACAAAGTGTTTGTAGGGTTATGTAAATCGAATAAGCGTCTTTATTGATCTTTAAAGAATTGTTGTGTGAAAAAGTATTTAATGACAGGTACCTTCTTACGAAACATTAGTTAACGAAACGGTTACTAACGTTTCGTTTTTTTTGGACGGTCTGGACGCGTGGATTTCGGTAATTTGTTTTAATTTATTCTTTAATGAAATTTTTTATTAACTTGCTGTTTTCTTTTTTAGATACGACTTGTTCTTTGGACGCGCAAAAACTCGGTAGGAGTTTTTTTTGAAATTTTTATTTTAACAAAACGATTATTTCTTAGAAACTTTGGTAGGTTCAAAATTGGGAAAAGGGGGATGCAATACATTATAAAAAAAAATTTTTTACTATAATCATTTCATGTTTACGTTGGGGAACTTGTCAACTCGGTTGAGAAATGAATGATGAAAGGCAATAAATACATTTTAGATATGATAATTACTATAGTTGTTGTTTTGTTAAGTATAGTATTAAAATTAGCTTAGGGAATCAAAAATAGATAGGATATGTAGACGTGACTTAAAGCTAAGCGGTATAGACGATATAGCTTTCCGTTTAAAGAGTAAAAAAAACATGACGTGAGGGTAAAACTCTGATATTACGTAATAATCACTGCTCTTATCGATTTCCTCTAACAAGAAAATTTTTTAATTTGAAATCAAATCAATTTTTCGGAATACAATAAAGTTCTGATATATTCATGGTTGTTACTATCAGCTATATTTTAATGGTCGGAACGTAGATCGATACATCTACACTTTAAAAATTTTGTCCAAACGATTTAAGGAATAGTCAAACAATAATAGCGTAACATAAATACTGTAACTAACGTAACTAACACGCTTGCATATGAACCTCTCCCATCGAATTAAAATTATTGAAATCCGAATATTCGAACATCCATTAGCGAATAATCATGTTCTTCTCTTTCAAACTACCATTATTCCCCAATCAATGACTTTGTGTTAAATATCCTCAAATATAAACAAACTGTATAATAAATATATATATATCTTGTGTAAAAGAGAAAGACATGATTATAAAATTCTTGAATCAAAAGATAAAATTAGGGGAATGAAGGGTAGAATTCTTGAATTGGCAAATAGAATCAACTGAGGAAGGATTTAATCTTTGGTTTCTAATGTACAGTATGTAAAAGATCATTTTTATCAGATATTTCTTTAATCTAGATTTTTCAATGAAATAGGAGAAATGTTTCGGTTTAGACGCAGATTTTATTAATTTTTTTTTTCTTTTTTATTTTAATGAACTCTACTAACGTTCGTGTGAAATGTGTGTAATTATTTTAATAAAAAATTTATGGATCAAATATGATTAATTTTGAATGGTATATTATTGCGATTCAAGAACTGCACGAGTAAAAATTTATTTGCATCGGTAATATTTTATGTTAATTTGAAATTAATTAATGCATGATTCAGTTATCAACCAGCATCCCATATATTATCACATGATTTAAATTTTAAAAGTATAATGTAGGCCAGAATTATAGTGCTGACCAACATTAATCTTAAATTTGAGTTAAATGTACGTCATCAATCATTTTTACATGAGTAGGCCGTCTATGCAGTAGTATACTTTTCACATAATACAACGTCAAATGTCAGATATCACGAATTTTACCTTCACTTCTGCTGAAAATGGGTCTTTCTCGCTAACCTCTACAATTCAAGTAAAGTAGTGAGAAGATGTTATTTTTTGTGTACAAAATTTGACTGTCATTCCTTTGAAAAGCCCAATATGATAAATAGAAATTGCTTTAACAGAACAATATTTGAATAAATTCATATGTGAATTATTGTTAATTTATGTTGATAATGGTTCTATTAGATAATCGATGATATTAATAAAAAGATAGGAGAGGTGGTGATGTCAAATTTCCTTACCTCAAATAGATCCTAAAGATAAATTAAGTGCACTCGTTTCCATTTACATCGTTTTTCAAGCTGATAGAATAGGAGAAAACCTATATATAAAAGTACCGTAATTGGTTTTCTGATTGTAATACTATCTCATTCCCGTTATTTATTTTATTTCCCTCAGATTGACAGTATTCCAATTGGTGGTATTAATCAAAAGCAACATACTTCCCTAATGTAGGCATGACGGAAAAGGCCACCACGCAAACAACGAAGATTTAACCAAATTATTGATGTATATCTATCTATTATGTTGGAACAATTTTGGAGGTTGAAGTCCGTTAAACTTTTTCTACAAATTAAAGATCATGTTATGACTTACAATGATAAATTCAGATTTTTTATATTGACAAATACTTAATAGTAATAACATGGGTTGGGTAAAATATAAATTTTAATGTTATTGGTTCTGTTTCTTAGTGATACATATATTAAAACAAATTATAGATGATGTACAACATAACTAGTGACCGTGACCCATTTTTTTTTGAGAAGTAATGTTTAAACGATCATATGGTATCCATTCAAATACATTATTTTTGTCCTAAACGGACTTTTCGAATAAATTTATTGATAAAACTTTTAAATATTTCTTTGACGCTATCTGTATCATTTCCTTTGCATAAATGTCCTCTTTTGCATGCATATTTATGTGGATTTATTTGAATTATCGTTAAAAATAAAATGAAAGACAGAAAATTCGTTTATACTTCGTTTAGAAATTCAGAAGCGTTTGGTGGATTCTTAAGACAACCTCCTATTTGGTTTCTTTTTTATATTACTTTATTAAAAATCACAATACAATGGACTAACCTTTTCAGCCGGTAAGATGGTATCCGTTCAAATATCGTCATCAATTTGTAAATATCTACTTGTCCAAATTTTAAAGTTCTTTATAAAAAAATTTGGTTAACATAATGTATGAATTCTTATTGTTTTTTTAGTGTTGGCGCCTGTGTTGTTAAATTTTTCTAAGCACTCATTACAATCTACTACTGTAAAAGTTCCTCCTTTATTGTCCCATGATGTGTAAATATAAATCTAATATGTAGCAAAATCATAAAAATCATTGAAAAAAAAATAACGAGGTATATAAAAAAGAAATATTTCCAAGCTTCTTTTTCTAAAAACGAAAGAAATAATTCAAACATAACACTGTACATCAAACAATATTGTCCCACATGTTGAAGCGAAACGTAAATTTCAAAACTAGTTACAAGGGCAAAATTTAAATTTCCATAAGTATTGCTTTTGCCAAGCTAGTAGAAATATAATAGAAATTAATTCAACAGGAAATACTGTATAACAATGTTATTCCTAAAGGTTCAGATTCATCAGATTTAAATTTAAATTAACAATAAATAGACCAATTTGGACATTACAATTAGTAATATTCGCCATTCAAAATGAGAAAATAGCAAATAAGAAAACTCTTAATTCCTATTCTATCCATGAATTTTTTTTTTTTCAAAAAAAAAAAAAAAAAAAAAAAGAAATTTGAATTGAATGAGAAAAAACGGTCACTAGTTTAAAATAGCCAGATTATTAGGTTAAACTATATTAAGAACATCGCATGCATCGCATGTTTTGTAATATGTAAAGTGCAACAATATTCTTTCATTTATCGGCCAAATCTGATCATCATCGTTGATTTTTATTGCGATTATTACTTTCCTTTCAATTGTCGTCTTGTTTGTGCCAGCCACTTGGCGCATATTCCACGAAATCACGTCATTAAAAAATTTTTTGTCATATCACATCTCACTACGCCATCAATTATTCAATGGAATATCTCACAAAATTTACAAATTGGACCAGCAGGAATGATAATTTCATTCAAAACCAATTAAAATATAAAGAATGTGGAGTATTTGAATGGATACATATAATAAATTTATCAATATTAAAGAGATAAGAAAATGTATTTTTTATACAATAATTATAATCCACGATAAATTTATAAATAAAAATTTTTATGCTGCATGTATATATCATTTATGTTTTTTAATAATTTAAACCATATTTATTACCGGATTATGATTGTTACGATATCCATACACAATTATTTTTCATGATGACAAATATCATAAAGGAACAAAAGAATGCGATAATAGATGATATAAATAAATTATTTAAAAATGAATACAACAATGAACTAATAGCGATTACCTGTTAGTTAAATTTAAAAATTGAAATATATTATAATAATGAATTTGAGAATTTCATATTGATTGCAATGCAATTCGACATGCCATAATTTTATCGAAATTTTAATTAAATCAGACAATCAGTATTTGGAATTTACAAACATGAATAAAAATATTTTAAATAGTTTTATAGGATAATTAGTTTATCCTTGCTTATTGTTTCTTTGCTTTAATAATTAATTTGCAACCACACTCCTTCATATCATTTTAAAGAAAAATTTATTTGCGACAAAAAAGACGGGCAAAAAGAAGCAATAATAACAGTGAAGCATGACTTATTAGATGGTGTAACAGTAACTGAACTCATCTATACGTAATTTTATGTAGTGCTACAGTAAAATTATGGAACTTAAACGAATTTAATTACGCTGTAGAACTTTTTGTATTTGTTTTCGGATTTGATTTTTTGGGTTTTTTTTCCAGAAATCTAAAATTTATTTTTCGTACAGTGCGTTATATCTCGTGATCTAATGATTAAAATTTTGTAAAATTTTACCATTTACTAGTTTTTAAAAAAACAAATTGATTTAGCAAATAAAATTTTTTCTCAATTTTTTTTGCTTATATAATACAAAATCACATGATCTATAATGAATTTGATTGGCTAAAGTTATACTAGTTATTATAATTCTTGCCAAATTTATAATGCCGGCCGGAATTAAAGTCAGTTAGTAAGGTTTTTTTTCAAAATATTTATAATGAACAATGGATATGTTTATAAGTTAAATAATTTAATAAACAAAGACTATTAAATGAAATATTTTTTTAATGCTTCACAAAATTCACATATTCTCAATTTTTTCTTATAATAAATTATGTAATTTTCAAACTTATGTAGCATTATTTTTTTGATCTAACCCGATTTTGATATGCTTTATTAAAATTATCGGTTAGAATCTTAAAATACTAATTTTTGCCAATATGAATTTTTTTGAAATCATCATATTATGACTGTAAAAAAGGACCGGTTATAGAGGTACCACACCGTATTAGTCGTAAGAAAGAATATTTATAAAACTTAAAAGAATATTACTCCATTTATTCCTATCATCATTAGTTGCCTGTTTCGTTTGTTTGAATATCCTGTTAATAGTATTATATAAAATTTTTTTTTTATTTTTGCGCGTTTACGACATGAGTCGAGTAGTAGAAACATATAAATAAATCATTTGTTCTTTATATTCTAAAAAATAATAAATATCGCTTGTTTTTGAATTTAAGGTGGAATTTAAATGATTAAAATGATACTATTAATTCTTGTAAGATTTAAATTCTTAATTATATTTGCGCGTAGTATATAAAACTATAACTAATAACATCTTTTTTATATTTTTGTCGTTAGCTAGCTTCGACATTCGTATTAACTGAAAGCAATTAAAATTTTGTTAATTATTTTAAATTTAAATCAAATGAAAAAAGTTACTATACGGAAAGAAAAAAGATATATTATTTTTAACAAAACAAATGCGTACGCCTCATATACAAAGTTAAAAACCAAACAAAATAAACAAAAAAAAAATGAAAATTTGATATTAATCGTTAGGTTTTGCAAGTTTTAAAATACAAAGTGTCGGTCAAATAAAATAAACGTGATTTTTTGTGATGTATTGTAGTTCAAGCCAGTTTAATTGATGTTTCTGGTTCTCGTATATACACTTATAAGTTCATTATTACTGTAGAATAATTGTGAATGAATTCTTTAAAGGCTGTCAAAAATTCAAATATTGGCCTTCAGTACAAGATGTAGTAACGGCCTTCATTTCCACTTTATTAAGATGATTGGGTAATTGAACAGAATTAGAAAAACTTAAAATCATTGATAAAATTCATGGAAAGCTTATAAAAATTATTATGGAAAGTACTATATTTGTATATAATAACTCCATATTGTGCTAAGCTTTGCTTAAACTTGAGTAAATAAAACCCTATGAAAAAACTGTGTGTGATTTTTGTTGAATTAACATTCAATTAAATTTACTACGATTTCACTACAATTTCTATATATTTGACCGTACAATAATTGTGCAATAATTGTGTTAAAAATTGCAATAAATCACACAATAATTGCATGGTAATTTGTACAATAATTATCCTAAGTTTGTCCTGAATTTATACGATTATTGTCCAATTTTTGAGCCAAATTTTGGGCCGAATTTTAGGTATTATGATAGGTCAAATACTAAAATTTTACAGTAATGACAGGCAAATTTATAAAGTAAAATTATGAATTTTTATTAATTTAAAATATAAAATATACAAAATATTCATAAATAAAATACTATATTTTGATATAAATCATAAATGTAGAAAATATAAGAAAATAAAATAAAGTATGTTGATAACAGTAAATTAACGGAGTATCAAAGAAGAGTAAATTATTAGTGTAAGAAAATTATTAGTATTAAAATAAAAAGTATGAAGTTAGTAAAGAAAGCAAATTAGTAGTGTTGCAAAGTAAATTATTAGTATTAGTAATATATAAAAAATATGATTAGCAAGTGTTGAAAGTAATAATAAATTATTAGTGTTAGTAGTATAGAAACAAGTTTTTCTTACCTGAGATTTTGAAGTTAAAAGGTTTTAAAAAAAAAACCAAACATTTCGCGTCATATTTATTTTGACGATCAGATCACGTGATTAATGTACAATTTTAAGATGCATAAATCTGGCCAAATTATAATTTTGGCCGGAATTAATTCTGTAACTTAACATATGGGCGGATCTGACTCGACAACATCACGCGATCACGCCTCATCAATATTATATCACATCAAATATAGGATTTGATTGGTTTTCAAAAACAATTATAGATTACTCGAATAAGAAATTACATTTTTTGATGGATAAAATTAAAGATATAAAAAATGATGTGAATATGAATTTTTTTTTCCTTCATACGCGTCCTATATATTTTGTTTTATAATGCCATTTACTTGTTTTCTTTGTTCCGCTAATTTTCCCAAAGTTTTTTCATTTAAAAACTCACTTTCTATTCATGAAAAGTCCGTTCACCCAAATAACAAAATAATACCCCACTCACAATGCCTAACTTCTCCATTTTTATATGATATTCACCAATTTAAACAATCGTTTGTAATGCAGTTAAAGGCATGCTTACAATTTCATAGAAGTGAACCTCGAGTAAAAACTTTAAAAATGGAGCCTTTTTCCGAAGGACTTTTCATTGTTTTATTCTATAATGAATCAACTTTCCAATATTCACCAGCAAAGAGAATGTATACTTGTAAGTTCAAAGGTAGTCAAGGATATGAACAGTTGGGTATTCTTTTTGATAATAAAAATTGGGGCAGCAAAAAGCGATGGACGGGTACATGCGCATATGTTTTGATGCAGAATACACAACAGACTTATGATGTTACTTTCTGTTGGAAAGAATGTGTGTACAAAGATTCTGATATACAGTTACGTTGTGGTTCAATGCGCTTTGAATTTAATGTTGATGTAAGGGATTTTGTAGAAGGTAATTAAAAATCTCTTTATTTATGTATACAATAACTTAGAAATTTAAAAAAAAAAAATTTAGAATTAGAGAATTTTAGAGATTTAAAATTATAGAAATAAAGTTAATTAAAATTGTACGAATAAAGCAAGATAATTATTTTATTTACATTATTTTTATGTTATTAGAATATTTACAAAAAGTTCACGGTACCATTGTAATCTTATTATCATTATAACATGTTATTTCGTAAGTTCATCCTAAAATTTATTACCCACCAACACCATTAACAAGAAATACATGATTTTTATCTTTAAAGCCTAGTAGGCTTTGATTTCCATTATTTTTCGTGTATATTTAATTGGAGTATTATGTATATGATAGAATAATTGTCAGTTTTCATAACATAAAATATCATAAATTACGGGTTTTTTTGATTTTCCTCCACCCATTGTTGTTCCTCCAAAAAATAATTGTACCTAAATAAAGTATGATAATTAATAATTTAATCAAATAAATATTACAAATTGTGAAATTAATTTACCTGTTGATGGTTTTTCTTTTCTATGCTTGATGTTGAATAATACCGTAATACCATCCCTTTTTGTTTTAAATATCGCATAAATTGAGGTACATGCTGGGCAAACACATGCATATACAGGGTAACATCTGTGCGCAAATACATTCCTTCTTGTTGATTAGAGCTGTTCGGATTGCCAATAGTAGAATGACAAAAATCACGAACCCATTGTTTTGCATCAGCTTCAAATTGGTCAATCTCCTCATCTGTTAAAGATTTTTGACGCATTATTTTATAAAGATGATAAAATTCACACCAAAGATGCTCAATATCTTGTCCTCTTGTAGCTTGTTGTTCATCAAAAAGATGTCTTATCTGAAAATCTTTTAATATCTTTTCCTTATCAAGTCCCATAAGGGATGTCCATTCCCATTTTCCATTTTTCGTAGTAGGAGGGTAAAATTCAAAATGAATATGTAGTCTTTTCATTTCTGCAATTATTAATATTTGTGTATTATTTGCAAAATCTTTTTTCTTGATAAGTTCATAAAATAAACATTGAAAAAGTACATCAGAAATTTGCAACATAAGATGCAATTCATCTATGATCCAATTATTTTGATCAATTTCTTGAAAAAGCATTGTATTTCTACATCCTATAATAAATTTTAATTATTAATATTATTAATTTACTCTATTAAACAAAAATATACATTTAAATTACATACATACCACGTGTATTTTTTGAGTTCAACCACACTTTATCCATATTATATCTCTCGTCTTTATGACAATTACAATATAAACAAAAATAATTGGATGTTGCGGCATTGATCCCAAAACTAATGCCACAAATTTTCAATCACCTGAAAAAAATAACTCCACAGGCCAGATTGTATTATTTAAATCTTTATATCCGTTGGTCTTTAATTTTTCAAGTTCATACGAAAATTTTGCTGATACAGTAGATAAGGAATCATAAGATTCTTTTCCTAAATATAAACAAATACTATATACAACAAATATTAATTATAATAATACATAATAACATTTTTAAATATTAAAATTAATAGTATATAATACCTGTTGTTACTCTGGTCAGTTCGTCGATCAGGTAACTATGACTTGGAGACAGGGATGCAATAGATATGTCTCAAGTCCAATCAACAAGACACACTATTCACAAAGAGACAGTTCGTTTATAAGGTAAAAAGAGTTTATTTATTAATTATATGAACTTGTTATTATAACTTTGTTATTACACTCTCTGATATTTTTCAACTAAAAAGAAATTTCAGGATATTTATACAAAATAAAATATATTTAAAAATATAACAAATAAATCTAATATATCAAATAAAACTAATAAATCAAATAAATAAAATAAATCAATTAAATCAAATAAATCAGATAAATCAAATAAAACTGATATATCAAATAAATCGGAAATATCAAAAATAACAGGCTATGATGGCTTTGGCTTAGGTGGCTCTATATACTTTGCCACAATGTCACGTGATTACTACGCCAACAGTTCTCCCCTTCTTTAGTTTGAACTCCGTTGAAAACTTTTTTCTTTTTACCACACTACACACCCAACCCACTAGTACATGGGGGTCACTCGTGATATACCAAGTTAAGAGACTCCCGAAGGGAATTCGTGCCAAAGCCCAAAATTAGCAAGGCATAGAAGCTGATCATTTTGGCCAGGAATGACCGAGTACATGTGATGGCGATTTTGTGTTGATGATGGACTCATATTTATACCAATTTTTGAATTTGTTAGAATTATGGAATTGGAAATTAGTGGAAAAGTGTTGGTAAATTCTGATAAAATTCAGTTTGATTTTTGGTGGTAATTTCTGGGAAGTTTCTTCATTTAAATTTTCATCAATGTCGCACTATCTCAAAATCATCTTCATCTTTTTTTTCTTCATTAATTTTCAATATGACTCGCACTGACACCAATGTTGCCCATTGAAAACTTCGCAGTTCGCGTGCCTCTCGAGGCCAAAATAACAAAAAAAAACATAATAAACCAAGTAAGGCCGTCAGAAGAAGGCATTTTCGAAGAAAAGGTATTGATAAGCCTCAAAAAGGTGAGGGCTTGGCTCAACAAGCTTTGGAAGTTGCTGGAGAGCTTTTTGTAACGAAAGAAGAAGAAGTAGAGAAATTACAACAAGAAATAAATCAGAAAAATGGGGAACTTGGCCATTATAAGGAGTTAGCAGGGTTTAATAGAGATTTATGAGAACAAGTATTTTCATTAACTAAGGATAAAGAGCGGTGTAGGAGGGAAAGGGAAGGTTGGAAGGTACGACATGAGAGGGAACATAAAAGGGCTAATGAGGCAAAAGAAACTATTTCCAATTATGAAACATATATGAGAGAAAATAATTTAGAACCACCATCTACTATTTAGATTTTTCTTCTTTTCTTTTTCCTAATAAATTTTTATAAAATTTTCTATTTTCTATTAAATTATTTTGGGGAGTTAAGTCGCGTATTTTTGCTGATCATTTGTGAAACTAAAATTAACACTAAATTAAATTTGGATCTGCCATCATTACTAATTTCTATTTTTGTAGATCATACTTATGTCAATTAATTAAATTAACTTAAACTCGACTTATTTAATCCAATCAATAAATTTTCCAATAAATTATGATGTAATTATAAAGAATTTTGATCCAATAATCCTTGCACTATTTCTCGTAAATGTTTCACCTGACTTCTATTTATTTTTCTTGCTATTTGCGCAGTAATGTAAAAAGTACCAAGTATTTTAATTGGTTGATGTTCAAATATATCAAAGACATTTTCTGACATTCTCGTATAATGATTAGTTAATTTTTGCTTATATCTAAATTGTTGAGTTTTAGTTTCTAAACTATTTAATAATTTTCCAATATAATAAGCATTGATTAGTGAGTTTAATCGTTCTTTCAATTGAATTGATCGTTGTAATGCAGCATAAGCATTTTTAAATTGTTCATCAAAAGGAGCAGCTTCATCATAGGGTGGTATTAAATCTCCATTTTCAAAAGGAAGTTCTAGTTGTAAATCTTGAGTTAAAAGGTCAATTAATCTATTATTGGGAGATTCCATTCTTTCTGATCGTAGTAAGGTTTTAGTAAACTTCCATTGAAAGGAGCTTTTAGGACTTTTCCTTGCATATCCCTTATTTTATAGCTTTCATTTTGTAAAACCGCATGAATATAATAGGTCCCTTCCATTTTTCATCTAATTTTCCAGACCATTGTTTCGCTTTTTCAGCCTTATACAATAAAACTTTATCTCCTATTTGAAAAGATTTATGACGTTTAATTTGCTGATCATGATGTAATTTCTGTTTGGCTTGTTGCTGATCTATCCTTTGTCGGGTAGATTCTCTATCATGTGGTAACTCATTAACTAATTTGTTGATCCTATCGGATAATTGTTCTTCATTTTGGGTAAGATCATCAATTGGCAACTTTGCTTCACGACTATATGTTAAATAAAAAGGAGATATTTTGGTTGTGGATTGTTTACTTGTACGATAAGCAAATAAAACTGGTTGAATAAACTGATCCCACTGTTCTACTTGTTTGACTAATTTAGCTAAAGATTCACATAAAGTTCTGTTAAATCTTTCTACTAGTCCATTGGTTTAGGGATGGTATGGTGTTGATAATAAATGCTTAATTTCAAATCTTTTGGTTAAACGATCAATAATTTGATTATTAAAATGAGTTCCTCGATCTGTCAGTATTTTCTGTGGACATCCATGTTGGCATATAATGTCTTCATATATGAATTTCTCAGTTTCTTCTGCTGTAGCTCTAGGTACTGCTTTTGCTTCAGGCCATTTAGTCAGGTAATCCATAGCAACTATAATATATTTATTT
This sequence comes from Rhizophagus clarus, assembly GCA_015698045.1. NCBI lineage: Eukaryota > Fungi > Glomeromycota > Glomeromycetes > Glomerales > Glomeraceae > Rhizophagus > Rhizophagus clarus. Next base: position 693,228 of record BLAL01000047.1, on the reverse strand, counting down.
CCATTAGAAGTCTTTGGTAAAGGTCCTACAAAATCTATTCCTATTTGATAAAAAGGTGAATGTACAGGTATTGGATGTAATAATTGATGAGTTTGAGGTTTTCCTCTTCTTTGACATGAGTCACAATTTTTAACATATTCTCTAATATTTTCATACATCTGAGGCCAGTAATATCTAGTACGAATTTTGTTGAACATAATTTCAGTTCCAAAGTGTCCAGAAGTAGGATCATTATGTACCATGTAAAGAACTGGTTCCATTTCATGTACTCTAATCACTCTTAATAAATTTCCTTCTTTCTGTTTGTCTTTTCTATATAAATAGTTGTTTTTAATAATAAAAGGAGTACAAAAGTTTTTGAATTGTTTGATAAGTTGTTGAGTATTTAAATCTGATGGTAGTTGTTGAGTAGTTAAATATTGAAAAATTCTATTATACTGGGTTGTATCCATTGTTATAAAATTACTTAAATAAAATAAAATATTAGGCTGTCTGTCACAATGCAGGCACTTTTCGCTTTCACCTTTTAATAAATTTGTTATTTGTTAAGGATTTAATCTAAGGAAGCTACAAATGGCTCAGTAGAGATGGTGTAAGGGGGTAATCCATAGGAAAGTCGTAAGAAACATTTTAAATAATGAACAAGGTTGGTTTGTTTTACTCCTTCCCACCAAGGTTGGTTTACCAAAAATTCTGGCTTCATATCAGGTCGTATTTTCCCTAAAGTAAATCCAATAATGCAATCATGAAGGATAGTTCCATATGGGAGGTTCTTTTTGCACATTGTACAATAAGTATGAATATGATGATTTTCTATGTCACATTCAAAGGTGCATCTACTTCCTTCTCTATTGATAGGTTGACCAGCAATCACTTGCTTTATTTGAATAAACTCTTGGAATAATTCCTGTAATTCTTCTTTTGAAAAATAATATGCAGGAGTTTGGACTCCTTCTATATCATCATTCAAGATTAAAATATCTTGGCCTTCTTCTAGCCATTCTTCCTGATAGTTTGGATGATCTTCTTGGTCGTGTATTTGCTGGTAGTATTCTTGCCAATCTCTTTCATAGTCTGATCCTAAAGTGCTATTATCATTTCCCCAACATATACATTGAATTTCTTCACAGTTTTCACATGGTTGAGGATAAATAATTTCGTATATTTCTGCTACTGGTTTGGTAGTGATGTCTTCTTCAGAATCTGCTTCATAATCTTCCTCTTCTATAGGGGTTAAAGTTATTGGAGCAGATGAAGTATGCTTGGTAGGTCCAGGATATGTTTCTAATTCAATTAAAAAACAGAATGTTTCTTCAGGAGTTCTAGATAATGCATCAGCATTGGCATTAAGTTTTCCTGGTCTGTGTCTGATCTCAAAGTCATACTGCTGTAATTCCATTACCCAGCGGGCTCTTCTTCCTTTTGGCATCTTGGAAGTCTTTAACCATTTGAGGGCAGAGTGGTCAGTAATGATGGTGAATGGTCTTAATCCTAAGTAGTGTTGAAAATGTTTTATGGCCCATACTACAGCCAAACACTCTTGGTCTGTTACAGAGTAGTTCTTTTCTGCTGGATTAAGGCTTCTGCTTGCATAGGCAATTACATGTTCTTTACCATCTTCTTTTATTTGAAATAATACAGCACCTAATCCAATTCCAGAGGCGTCAGTATAGATAATGAAAGGTTTGTCGAAATCTGGATAACTTAGTACAGGGGCTTTAATTAGCATCTCCTTTAGTCTGTCAAAGGCTTGCTGTTGCTTTTCCTCCCAGTTGAAAGGAGCATCTTTCTTTAACAAAGTGAGCATTGGTCTTGCAATTCGGGAGAAATCCTTAATAAATTTCCTATAATAGGAGAATAATCCAAGAGCAGCTCTTAATTGAGTTGGGTTTGTTGGTATTGGGTAATTCTTGACTTTGTCAATCTTTTCTGGGTCTGGTTTGATTCCATCTCTTCCTACTACATGTCCTAGGAAGTGTATATTAGGTAATGCAAAATAGCATTTCTTTAATTTTATTTTTAGGTTGGAATTTCTGAGCGCTTGAAAAACTTGAGCTATATGGTCCATGTGTTGCTCAAAGGTTCCTTTGGTGTAGATGATTACATCATCCAAATACACGGCTACAAAGTCATTCAAAAATTCTTGTAGCACTCTATTCATTAGTCTTTGAAATGTACCAGGAGCATAGCTTAACCCAAAAGGCATGACTAGGAATTCATACAATCCAAAGGGAGTTACAAAGGCAGTCTTTTTTATATCAGCTTCGTCCATAGCTACTTGCCAATAACCACTGGCAAGATCCAAGGTAGTGAACCATTTGGCTTGTCCAAAACTTTCCAACAGGTCGTCAATTCTAGGGAGTGGGTAGGCATCTGCTTTTGTAATAGCATTTAGTTTTCTATAATCAATGCAGATTCGCTTATCTCCTCCTTTCTTGTCCACAATTACAACAGGTGAAGCCCAGGGGCTACATGATTTTCTAATGATTCCATTTTCTTCCATTTTTACAATTTCTTCCTTTAGAAATTCTTTATTTTTAGGATTAATTCTGTAGGGTGCTTGGGAAATGGGTCGTGCATCTCCAATATAAATTTTGTGTTTTATGAGATTTGTTCTACCAATCTCAGTCTGACTTTTGGCACAAATATCTCTGAAGGATGTAAGCAAATTGTTGAATAATTGTTGCTGGTGCACATCCAAAGGTCCAAGGTTAAGTTTATGAGGCTCTTCTTGGGTGGCAGTGACGGCTAAATAAATGGCTGGATTTTCATCCTCACTTTCTTCTATCTTTTCCTCAGATTCTTCATATGGGGTATGATTAGTCCAAGGGTTAAATTCTAGGTCGGATATATCAGAAAAATCATCAGATAAATCTGAAAGATAAAGAGGGGACTCCTCTATTTCTTCCTCTTCATATTCTTCACTATCAGTTTCCTCTTCATCATAGGACTCAGCAGGTCGTCCTCTAGTGCATTGCATAGGAACAGTAATTCGTTTCTTTCTCCACAAGATAGTCAGTGTACCTTCTTCCCAATCCAAATTGGCTTTGACCTTTTTAAGCCAATCATTTCCAAGAATAAAGACTTCATCTGTAGAATCTAACACTTGAATGTTGAGGTTGATGAGATGAGATTTTACTTCTATAGGAAAATCTTTTACTTCTCCTAAGGACCTAACTTTAGTACCATTGGCAGTTACAATTACTAAGTTGGAAGGCCCATTTATAGAATATCCAAGTCGTTTCATGAGCTTTTTGGTGATGATACTAGTGGCAGCACCACTATCAATGACGGCTGAAATAGGTTCTCCATCTACTCTCAATTGGCATCTGGCAGCAGTAGTAGGAGCATCATTGGCTGAGGAGATAAAATTGGTCTCTCTAGTTCTCTTCACACTTTTGAGCATGGCACTTCTATATTTTGGAATTTGAGATGAGGCTTGTCCAATAGTTAAGCCACAAGGAAGGTCTTTAATGTATTGGGCAATGTCAAATTCAGTCACATTTTCAATAGGTGCGGGTCTCATTTTAAATTTTCTTTTGATCTTTTGAGCTTTAATGGTGGATGGGGTAGTTTCTGCTGAAGGAACAACTGGAATGATATATTCCTCTCCTCCTTCATCCATTTCATCTCCTGTTCTCACTCTTTTTCTTAGTTGTCTTTCTTTTCCAGATTCTGAACGAGTATTTACATATACTTCATATTCAGCCTCATCCTCCTCTTCCTCATCATAGGAGTAGTATTCTTCTTCTTCAACATATTCTTCATCCAGGAAATTAACAGGTCTGGTGAAAAGTTTTCTATTATTATTATTATTATTATTTCCTGAGTTGTTATTTCTATTACTTCTGCACTCTCTGGAGATATGTCCTACTTTCCCACATTTGAAACAGGTTAGTTTAGTTTTATCTCTAGCCTTTTCTGTAGTCGCTCTAAAATTTCTAGGCTTGCTATTATTGTTACTATTATTTTGAGCTAGCAATGCTGATGATAAGGTTGCATAATTAAGAGTCAATTGTTGGAGTTGTTGAGTTAATGCATCTACATCTGGGTCATTCTTGCTAGTGGAAGATCCAGCAACAGGAGTGATTGGTAAGGGAGCATTTTCTTTCACAGCAACAGGAACATTTAAAGAAACTGACTTTGTTGGAACATAATTATATCCAGTTTCTACCAATTTTGCACGGGTGATTGCATCATTTAAAGTAGTAGGATTGTTGGTAGATACTAAAGGAGTCAGCAGAGGGTTTAGTCCATACAAATACATTCGCACCTGTAATGCAGCAGGAACAGGTGGAGGATCAGTAGTTCCATTCACTTTTCTTAAGACTTTCTTGAATCTTCTAGAGTAGTCTTCAACTTTTTCTTCAGCTGTTTGTCTAATAGTCATTAATTCATAGTACCATTGATTTTTCTTAGTTTCAGGAGAGAAATATGCTTCAAACTGGTGTACAAAACTGGCATTTTGGTTTGTATTATCATTCCAAACAGTAAGACCATTACCATTGGCTCTGAACCAGTCATGGGCTGCATCCTTCAAGTATCCTGCAGCAATAGCTATTCTTCTGTTACCTGTCCACTGATTAGTATTAGCAGCTGTTTCAAAACGTTCTAACCATTCATAAGGGTCCTCGTCATCTTTTCCATGAAAGTTATCTACTTTGGCTATGGTTAATTCGCGAGGAGGTGGAGCATTTCCTAATGCAGTGGTCAACTGTGTAATATTTTGGCCATTAGTACCAAAAATAGTAGTTAAAACTGCAGTAAGTTGATCTTGATTCATAGTTTCAGGAGGTGCTTCTGGTGGAGGTAGGTTGTAGTATAGATTATATAGCTTGGTGGTTTGATATTCAGTAGGTGCAGAGGAGTATCCTTGGGTTTCTTCACAAAGAGCAGGTATATAATATAATAATTCTAGTATAGGAGTGCTAAGGGTGGAAAATAGTATGCTTTTTAGAATTTCAGTAGTAAGGTTAGCAGCAGTATTCAGTTCAGCGATATTTTCTTTTAGTTTGGCAAAGGTAATAACAGTGCAAAGGTTGTAGTTTCTAGCAGAATGATTATCTTTAATCCAATTCCAAAAGTTAAAGAATCCAGTAGGATGTTGGTTATAAAGTATTTCTCCTGATGGGGTATAACAAAAATTACAATAAGGAGCTCTTTCAAAGGCAGGTCTTCTTCTCTGAAGGTGCTTATTTCTGTGATGTTTTCTTTGGCTCTTTTTAGTACCGTAATATGGCATTCAATTGGATGCAAGTACGTCTGCAATTGTTTTTCTTCTCAAGTACGTCTGAGAGATCCAGTATAGACAGTTCGTCGCTATACCTGGCAGGAATCACCAATTGTTACTCTGGTCAGTTCGTCGATCAGGTAACTATGACTTGGAGACAGGGATGCAATAGATATGTCTCAAGTCCAATCAACAAGACACACTATTCACAAAGGGACAGTTCGTTTATAAGGTAAAAAGAGTTTATTTATTAATTATATAAACTTGTTATTATAACTTTGTTATTACACTCTCTGATATTTTTCAACTAAAAAGAAATTTCAGGATATTTATACAAAATAAAATATATTTAAAAATATAACAAATAAATCTAATATATCAAATAAAACTAATAAATCAAATAAATAAAATAAATCAATTAAATCAAATAAATCAGATAAATCAAATAAAACTGATATATCAAATAAATCGGAAATATCAAAAATAACAGGCTATGATGGCTTTGGCTTAGGCGGCTCTATATACTTTGCCACAATGTCACGTGATTACTACGCCAACACTGTATTGATGAGCTGGACTCAAAACAGCCTCTTCTTCATTGAGAATACACATGGTGAGCATTACATGCTTTTGTTTCCTCCCCACATTTCTCCTATTTCCACTCAATTTTATATTAATCTTATCTCCAATTTTTAAAACAGGTGGCATTGAAGTTGTCAAAATAGGAATTATGATATCTAATAAAGAAACAATAGATTGATATGCACTGTTACCTACATTATTATCATTAAACTCTATTCCATCAATATCTTGTTGATTCTCATTATCAACATCGTTAAAATTAATACTATGAATATTAAATAATTTGATTGGAATAAGTATATTCATTGTTTTTGTAATTTCATTTTGATGCTTTTCAATTACATGTTCTCTTATTAAATTTGGAACAGCTTTAACTAATCGGTGATAACTATCACGCGAAATTAATGTTTCATCACAGGCACGAATAATTGAATCCAAGTACTGTATAAAATCAGTTATATTGTCAGAATGAAAATTCAATTCTACTATTTCACCATTAATTTTAAAAATTATAGTTTCAAGACTTGCAATTATTTCTTCAGATGGTGAGGTGAAATTATTTTCTTTGAGAATTGTTAAGGTTTGTGTAGCAATTTCCTTCTCAACTATTGAAATGCGTTTGTTTTTTTGTGATTGTGATGTAAGTTCAGTGAAATATCATTTACGATTAGCAGGCATAATAGATTGTTGTGGTTGAGAAGCAATAATTTCACAGATTTGTTATAAAAAACCTATATCCAAACCAAAAAGTATTGTACCTGAAACTCGTGAATTAAGTTTATTACATATTTCCTATAAAAATAAAGATTATTAAAATAATTATTGTAATGTAATTTAATTGTATAAATTATCAAACTTACCTTTAAAAATAAGGAACCTGCAGCTCCAGCTGATGATAAACTATATCTTGATTTTATTTAACCATTTTCATCCGTCCATTCAACAGTATACTTAACTACAATTTTACGTGAAAATTGATACTGTGTTTTGCATAAAACTGTTAATCCATTTAATATTGTTTCTACTTGATAGTTATTTGGAACCTTATAATTTATCCCCTTTTCTTTTCTTGTATAAATTACTTTTGTAGGATATTGTCCAAGTGATACAATTTTATATGACTGGGAATAATTTTTACCACTAAATACTCTAACGGCATGAATATATGAGTTGGAAGGATAATTATGAAAAAAAGAATGTTGTGTATTTTCATAATTAACTAGAATAAGTTCTTCGTTTGAAGTTTTTTGAAAGTAATCACAAGTAATAGGAACTTGAAGCTGTATTAAATTATTTGGAACTTCGTGATCACTTAATGGACTTTGAGGCATAATAGACTATTAAAGTTTATTTTATTAGAATACTGTATTAAAAATTCTGACACAAGCATAATCTAAAATATTTTAAATTTAAACTTATCAGTTATTACTTTGACAATTAAAAATTTTTTATTTCCTTTTTAAAATATTTTCGCCTTCCTTTTTAGAGTATGCACAAAATATAAACAATTTAAAGATTAAGAATAGGATTGGAGTATGATTAACTTTGGAAAGAGACTTGTCAAAATAAGAGGAGACGTTATTATTAATGGGGGTGTGTTATATTTATTTTATTTGACGTGTTTATCACGAGGTAATCACATGCAAATAATACAATTTTTTTAAATATCACATCAGATAATATATGGAAATGAGTGATATCCGCCTATATGATAAAAGTTTGGACTTTTTTTAGTTACGAAGCACTACAAAAATTGTACCAATAGGTTCAGAAGATACCAATTTATAAACAAATATGTATGCAGTTGAATTTTGTGTAAACTTACTGCATAAATCACTTAGAAAAATAAATTCATAATAATGGTTAAAACATATGCGCCAATTTGAGGAATTTGCCGATCATCAATTATGTGGTGCAGTACCGATTAAAATCGATCAAAACCGTCCCTACATAAGAAAAAATAAGCCAAAAAATACTTAAAAAAACTTTTAAGACCTTTTCCAAAAAAAATTTACCTCTTTAACCTGAAACCAGTAGAAGAAATTTCTAAAAAAAGGAATAAAAATATTATAAAATTAGTTTATTTAAAAAAAAAGTAAGAATAAGCACCAGAATAATGATTTAACGAAAAAAAATTGATTGAAAAATAATTAATAACGAATATCAAATAGATTTTAACTAAATAAACTAATCAATATATAATTTAAATTCACTAAAACATCGTTATTAATCTTAGAATTATTTATTTATTGAAAGATTATTTTTGAATAATTTTGCTGCCTAAATAAATTTTTTTTTATAAACTATTGAAAAAAAAATAAAAAAATAGCTCCAAGTTATATTTAATGTAAAATAACTACTAATATACTTGCCAAAATTCTCAACTTACATAATGTAAAAACTGGTGGAAAAGTTTGATGGGGAAGTTGATGGGGAGTTTAATATGGAGTTTATGAAAGAAAAAAATTTTTTAACGCTACTTTTGTTGAAGTAATTTCTCGATATTTGTGTCATATGATCATGTAGCACAAGAGTGATCCTTTTTGTGAAACTTATTTAACTTAATTTTTATCTAATTATCATCAAATTCCTTAATTTAGGCTAATTTTGTTAATTCCGAAAATCGGCGGATATGAGTGGTTTATTTGCCCCAAAAAGTGGTCAAATATTGTATGGTAGGATTACTCAAAAATTGAATGCTTTCTGTATCTTAAATACAAATTTTATATCATTATACTATCATTATATTGATTGTTTTTATATAATTTTCATAATTAATGATTTATTTTACTTGGTTAATCAGAAAAACAAACATTGCACAATATTGGATTTTGATTCTTGAAATTTTAACTGATTCATTTTTTTTATATTGCTTCAGTTAATAAAATCATGTTAAATTCAAAGATATACATACATATAGTTTTGAAATAAAATAAACTTGAAAATTTAATTAGATAAATTACAACATAATGGAAATATTTAAATTACAAACTAAGAATTTTGTAAAATATTTTACTACTTTAGCCTTAAGTGTTAAATAATTCCAAATAAAAAAAGAAATATACATAACTATAAAAAAAGGAATTACTTAAATTACAAACTAAGAAACTTGTATAATCTTAGTGTTTAAATAATTCTAATAAAATAAAATAAAAAATTATATCATTGAAAAAGTTCTACCATAAATCAGAATTAATTTTTATCAGGTTTAATGTTTAAATAATTAAATTAATTAATTAATTTCATATAAAATAATTTGCAAGATTATTTTTTTTTTTTGTATATATTACATACCAAATAATGAAACTGTACAATCTACACATTCACTTTTTACAGTTTCATCCAATTTCTCACTTGATTCATCATTAACTATTATATAATTTGAACACTCACTTTCTAGAATTTCATTCACTTTTCTACTAGTAAAATCAAGTAAACGACTTGTATAATATGCTTGTGGATGAGATTTAGTAATAGGATTATTATATCCAATTGGTGCGTTTATAAATTCCATAATATTGTTTTTTAATTCTTTACTAATTTCTTTATAATAAGGTCGGAAAATCCAGTCTGTAGTAATATTACTTACTTCTTTAGCAGATGGCCTTTTTAATGGATCCTCATTCCAACATTTTTTTCATCAAATCTACATAACATTGTGGAGTATTTTCAATAATGTCAGGTCGCTCACCTTTACAAATACTTAAACTGAGTTGAAGATCATGTGCTCTATCATTAAATGGTGAAAATTCCAGATGTAAATTCCCACATAATCATAGAAAAACTATATATGTCACTAGCTTGAGTATATTGTTTGCCTCTTAAAACTTCAGGCACCATAAATGGAATAACACCGTAAATATCGCCTGATTTCAAAAAAGATTTTATGGGTTGACATAATCCTAAATCACTAATAAAAACTTCATCTTTATCATACTCTTTATGATTTAAAATATTGCCATCATGAAAATCACAATGAATAAGATTTCGCTTATGTATTCTTTCAAGACCAGAAATAATTTGATGTAACATGAATAATCTTTGATACCAATTACTTTCAATTATTTTTGCTAAAATCCCTCTTAAATTTCCTTTATTTGCATAATCCATTACTACCATATAATTCAAAGTATCTGGATTTTTCGTAAATCCGTGTAAATCAATAATTCTAATTGAATCTAAACATTTTTCGTGACAATCCCACTATAAAAAATTAAAATTGGATATATTAATATAAATAATTTATAATAAAAATAATAAAAATTAAAAATAAATAATATATAATTATACTTCATTTAAAAAATTATCTAAATTTTCATTTAAATTATTTTCATTCAAATTATTGAGACATTTAAGAACTACTTCCTTCTTTGTATAACTTTTTAACCAAAAGACCTTGTATATAATACCGAATCCTCCTTTATCAAAATATTCAACATTTTCAAATTGATTATAAGGGATCCATTTTAATCTTTTTCAAGAATAAATTTATCCAAAATTGCATTTTCACTTGTTCCAAACCTACATAAAATATAAATAATTGAAACATATTAAAATATATATTAAAACTATTAAAAATTAAAAAAGTAATATGAATGACTTACTCTAAAGTTTAATCAGAAATTTAATAAATATAAATTTTAGTTTTGGATAATATATTTATAATATGTGGTCTATATATTATAACTTACCGACTAAAGCAATAGATAGTATTTTTTAAATAACGACCAAAATCAGTTAATTAAATTATAAATAAATATTATATGAATATAATAAATAATAACTTACAAGAATCTAAAGTGAATTATCAAATAACTTTTAAATAAAGAAATTAGTTAGTTTAAATATATGTAAATATTATATAAAAGTGTAATAATAGAATTAAATAAATAACTTACTCCCTATATTACCCAATAATTTTTTAAATAAAGAAATTAGTTAGTTTAAATTATATGTAAATATTATATAAATATGTAATAGTAGATACGACTTACCCTCTAAAATAAATTACCAAATAATTTTTAAATAAAGAAATTAGTTAGTTTAAATTATATGTAATATTATATAAATATGTATAACTTATAACTTACGATCTAAAATAAATTACCCAATAATTTTTTAAATAAAGAAATTAATTAGTTTAAATTATATGTAAATATTATATAAATATGTAAAATAGAATTAAATAAATAACTTACATCCTATATTACCCAATAATTTTTTTAATAAAGAAATTCGTTAGTTTAAATTATATGTAAATATTATATAAATATGTAATAATAGAACTAAATAAATAACTTACTCCCTATATTACCAAATAATTTTAAATAAAGAAATTAGTTAATTAAATTAACAAATAACAGAAATACAGATAACATATAACTTACACCCTGTAATATGTATTATTTGATAATTAATTAGATGCAAATATTATCACGAAAGTACTGTAAATTAAATAACACTTACAATCTAATCGTGAATTTAGGTAAAAAGTATAATTAGTTTGAATTACATGTGAATATTATACACATAATTAAATATTGTAACTTACTATCTATGATATGTCATTAATTATTAAATAGTTATTTAAACAAAAAATTGTGATCTGAACAGTATATAAATAAAGTAGCTGATAACTTACCAACTATATGATATTATCGATTGTTAAAGTTATAATTTTAATTATTTATATAATAATGGTTTTGCTGTTATTTTATATAAGATAGTTTATCAACTTACGAGCTAAATTATTTAAATTGTATGTGAATATTACAGTATATAAAGTATAATAATATTTAAATAATTCACAATAATTTTAGTTTAATAATCAAGTTTAGTATATTTTACCTTCAGGTTCCTTGACGTTACTTGAGACTAATTTATTATATTGGGCAGCCATATTGGGCAAATTTGTTTAAGAATTTTGAATAATTCCAACTTTCTATTAAATAACCATGCTATATGCTTTTTACCTTCACTATTACTGTGACCCATTACTATGCAATTTTATCAAGTCTCTTCTTAAAAAGATAATTTTCTTTATTAAACGCTGTTTTTTAGTCACATAATATTTATGCAAAATGCAACTATGTTGATCAGTTGATCACAAATTTACAATCACTGCATGTATGAGTGTATGACGCCTCATTATGATGCAACAGAAAATCATATTAGAGCAGTGTTCGGTAATGACCGTGTCATTTGACTATTTTTCAGATTAGGAATCATTTGGCCAAATGATACCCTATCATTTGGCATCAAATGACCAAATGCCAAATGATTGGGTGTCATTTGACTGTCATTTGCATCATTTCACTAAAATACAAAAAGACTATTGGACAATTTAATTACATCATCACGTGATGTACAATCGCAAAATCATAGTCGCCTAACTAATGACACAGCAAAAATTATTAATATTGTATGCATAAATAAAATTTCACATGTGAAAAATAGGTTCTATATGCAGTATATGAGTTACAATTCTTGCAAAATTTATTAGCTTTTATTGCTTTTGTTGATGAAATAAACCCATTGATGAAATAACTCCATTGATGAAATGATGATCGGTGAATAATAATCTTGTTGGTAAATCACTATTGGTGAGATTATTGATAGTGAGACAATTTTCATTAAATAAATGTAATATCTACTATATAATAATTGTTTTCCTGTGTTACTGTAACGTTTAGATTACATATTTATATTTGTGTACCCGTAACGTTTAGACTACAATTTATACCTATATATCCGTAACATTTAGACTACGAATTTATACCTGTGTACATGTAACGTTTATATAAAATTGAACAGTAATTATAAATTATAAACCAGTAAATTGGAACCATTATAAAAATTTTATGTTTTTGAACTATGTTATAAATAGTAATAGTAATAAACAAATATAACAAAAGTAGTATAAACTGTAACATAGAGTTGAAGCTTCGCATGAGCCAAGCCGGCTCGCGAGCTAGCTTGAGCTGTTCAAGCTGAGCCAAGCTGAGCCATGTTTAAAATGGCTTGATGACTCGCGAGCCAGCTTGAAAAAGCTCGAGCCAGTTATTGAGCTCGACGACTGAGCCGAGCCGAGTCGATAATGGGGCTCAGCTCGAAAAGCTTGAGCTGCCTCGCAAGCCAGCTCGATCTATCATACATTTAATAATTAAAACGGTTCGCAACATTTTTTTTAATTATTTTAGTGAAAAACGTTGCGAACCATTTTTCAATATTATTTTAATTAAAAAAAACGTTTCACAACATTTTTTTAATACGTTGTGAAAACGTTTTTCAATGTTAATATTAATTTAATTAAAAAAAAAACATTTCACAACATTTTTTTTAATTGTTTTAGTGAAAAATGTTGCGAAAAAGTTTTCAACATTAATTTAATTAAAAAAAACGTTTCGCAACACTTTTTTTAATTGTTTTAATGAAAAATGTTGTGAAACATTTTTCTGATAATAAAGCTCAAACCAGCTCGAGCTAAAGTGAGCTGAACCGAGCTAGACTGTAGCTTGGCTCGAGCCGGCTCATGCAGAGCACTACATAGAGTAAACTGCATAAAAAATCACGTTTATAGACTTTAGACTTGACCATTGTACCGGTAACATCATGTATATGTTTATGTGACATTGCGGAGTAACGGGTTTAACTGCTAGTTATTTATAAAAAAAAATGGAGTTTATGATTAAATAGGTGTAAAAAAAAATTATTTCTACCAATAAAAATAATAATAAATCATGTGATTCAATACTCTTTCACTACTATTAAAACTTTTTTTATTACATATACTAAATAAATTTTGTTTTAATATTTTGTTTCTTTATTTTAAAATAAACAAAATAATTAATAATAATTTTTGAAATATTTAATATTTTTCAAATGACTTAAATGACTGATCATTTGAGTTCCAAATGACAAATGACAAATGACTTGTCATTTGAGTCATTTGTCATTTCAAATCATTTACCGAACACTGTATTAGAGAAAATAATTACTAAAAGTAGTTAAACAGGCGTAATTTCGGCTGAAACAGTTTGGAATATTATACATATTTTTTGAATACAACAATCAGAAGCAGTATCATAGATTAGATTTAACTTTTTTATAAAACACTATGAATATTTGTTCATTTATGTACGAATTGTTAATAAGTATTGATTTACTGTATATTTTAAAAATAAGTAATATAAATAAATGAATAATTTTCTTGTTTTATTTTTTAATTGATGGATATTTGAAATTATCATAATCTCCTTTATTTGTTCTATAATTGCGGATAATGCTCAGAAGTCACAGATACTAGTATCTGTTTATTTAAAAATTAAAAGGAACAGAGAGTAGGAGTGCTATGGTGGCTGTCACCTATAAACCACAATAATATTAGGTAACTTCAAACTGTTATAAATCATGAACTAAATCACATAGAAGAAAATTTTAACCGAAGACAAGCTACATATTTTTATCGGTTTATTTTACAAAATTTATTAAGAAATGTAAGTGATATTAATGCTCAAAAATTGATAATTTTAATAAGTGATAATAGTAAAAACATGAAATTTTGGACTTATTTCCATGGAACTTTTATGGATTTTGCAAAAATTCTATGGAAAAAATATAAAAATATAGTAAAAAATATATATAGTAATTAATAAAGTACTGTAAAAATTAAGTTACACAATATAAATAGCTGCATATTTAAAATTTTGGACTGTGTGGCTTATAGGTGACAGCAACCATAATCAATGCTTAAACAGGTGCAGAAACATTAAAAAAAACCCTAAAATTTTTATGCGTCAATACTTCACCTCAACCACATTATAAATTAACAAAAAAAAATTACATTAGATGAATTTTTAGTGTAAAAATTTAATTTGGTACTCAATAAAATATTTTTAAATATGAGAAACCAATTGATGATAAATATCCATTAAGTACTTTTACCCATAATCCTGTAAACATATCGTCCGCATTAGAGATGGTTTTTGAGGGATTAAAAACTGAATGTACAGATAATCAATTAAATCTACGTTTGCATAAAAGACCCATTTTTCAGTCGCATAATAATTTTGAAATGTATAATTAGAAAATGATTATGTTTTGCTATATTTTATATCATGACTATTATAGCGGATAATGCCACTCATACCAATATGTGAGATGTGATATCCAATTTGACTCTATATGACGCGCCCAAGTAACTTGAAGCGTTTTCATTAAAATAAATTTAATAATTTATTGCTCCTATTATTTACATAGTAGTACAAAAAACTTTTACAAAGCGGAAAATTTTTAATTATCCGATATTTCGATGACACTTTTTGACTGCTTCGTTCTAGCTTATGTAATTTCAAAATCTTTTTTTTGCGTGAATAAATTAATATGTAACTTCTTCCAAACCTGATATGAGTGGAAACTGTGTGAAAAAGAATTTTTTTTTTCTGGAAAAAAATTACTCACACGCGAAAGTAGCGCGGAATACTTGATCTGATGGATCTGATGACAGTAGAGTCATACTGTGTACATGTGATATTGTTTGTAAGTCAGTTGGGTTTAAATTTATTCACATATTTCTCTGTTTATTTAACAGCTTGTATTTTCTTTTTTTTATTTCGTTAGAGAAATATTTATCTTAATCTTTAATTCCTTTGCGTGCTCCTTCGATCTTTCCTTTTCGTTATTTTATTTTTCTTTCTCCTTCGTATACGTAAAAACAATTTACTCTAATCACTCTAATCTTTTAATCTATTTGCGTCTTTTACTTTATTTATTTTATTTTATTTGTTTTTATTTTCGTTATTTTCTTTTCGCTTTCTCTTTTTTTAGGTGGGTGGGTGGGTACGCTCGTGTTCTTTTTCCTTCGCTATTTTTTATTTTCGTTATCTCTTTTCTTAGGTGGGTGGGTGGGTACGTTCGTGCTTTTTCCTTTGATATTTCCTTTTTCTTCCCTCTCGTTTTCCTCCTTCCCCCTCATTTTTCCTCTTTCCCTTTCGTTTTCCCCCTTTCCCTTCGTTTTAATTTTCCATTTTCTTTCCCTCTCGTTTTTTCCCTTACATTTCGTTTTATCCCTTTCCCTTTCGTTTTTCCCCTTTCCCTTTGTTTTCATTTTCCCTTTTCTTTCCTTCTCGTTTTTTCCCTTCCATTTCGATTTTCCCTTTCGCTTTCAATTTTCCCTTTCATTTTTCCCTTCCCCCTCCCCTTCTCTTTCGTTTTTCTCTTTTTCCCTTCGTTTTTGCTTTCCCTTTCGTTTTCGCTTTCCTATTTTCCCTATTGTTTCCCTTTTCCCTATCGGTATTCCCCCTTCCTCTCGTTTTCCCTTTCCTTTTTCCTGATCAAAGTTGCTGCACCTCAACGTTGGTGATCAGGTGACAACAAGTTTTTTAAATAAACTTGGCTAAGTCAGCAACATATGTCGTTATCATTAATAATAAGTTAACTTAGTCATAACAGTGAGTTGTATATTGTTGCAATGAAATAGTAATAATAACCGATTATTTATTATTGTTACAAAATACTAATTCTTCATAATGTAGTTAGTCGAAAATAATCAGCCGAAATGTAGATCGTTAAGGAATTCCGGGGGATTTACTGCGATTAAACCAGGTCTGGATGATCGGCAACCATTATCTAATCAACGTCAGCTGAATTAAAAAAGAATTTTTTTATTGTATTCTTTTTAATTATTCAAAAAGATTAAATCTTAGATAATTATTTATTATTAATTATTAATTATGCAAAAAAATTTTATTAACAAAAAATAGAATTTATTCTATCATGTATAAATTTTTTTTTAATTATCCAATCATTTGAAAAAAAAAGTGTTTTATTATTTTTATATAAAAAAAACACGTTTAATTAAAATACAATACTATCTATAAAAAAACTATATATTTCTAAATTCTTTTGACTAGTATTATATACTGATCATATTACGACTTTGGATTACTAATTTTGTTTTTAAACACAAGAGTATTTCATATCCTTTTCGTTTAGTTAAACCGGAATAAATAATATTTTCTTATTTAAATACTAATAAATTATTTTACTTAATTTACATAAGTTTAGATAGGCTAACTTATACGAAGTAAAATTTGAATTTTGTTGATGACAAATAAAAAAAAAAAAATTTAATGTTAATAACAAGAAATTATTCTTGTATTTTTTTTAAAAGTGAATTTTTTGATTAGATGTTGATTATTAATTTTTTAAAGTGTCAAAATCCATCTGACGTTTCAATAAGAAATTGAGTCGTCGGGTTTTGAAGTACTGTACTGTAGTAACTGTACGAATATATTTTCCATTGTCTTAAATTCAGACTTTTCCTTTTTAATATTTTTATCGATCAACAAATCTTTGTGGTGTAATGATAACAAATTAAGAAGTTATACAACACAACTGTTTTATACTTTGTTTGAACGAACTTAAGCACAATTCTTTCATTCTTTCTTATTTATTACATTATGTCTACTCTTCGATATGAATTAATTTATGCAACAAATAATAGAGCATTTATGTTAATAGGTACTAATATTCACAATAATATACACAAATGATATGAATTTGTGCGACAAACTGTTCTTGCTGATAAAATTCTTACAAATGATGAAAAAGCTTATGCAATAAGATTATTAACCAAGAATTATGATCGAGATAAAGTTATGGATAATGATGGTACAAGAAGAATTTGTGAAAAATGTAACCAAGAATGTTTAGCTACATTATATTGTGAATACTGTGTTCGAAATTATTTAAAAGATAATTTTTCAAATTGGACATCTGGGAATGATGATATTGATAATTTAATACAAAAATGTCAAATAGAAGCATTTCGGACAGATTATATAATTGAATGGATTCCATATAATAATTTATTAAATATTTAACAAAAGGTGGATTCTCAGAGATTTATACAGCAGATTGGATTAATGGATGTTATGAAGAATGGGATTCTGAAAACCAACAATTAAAAAGGATTGAAAGACCTGGATTACAAAACATAGTGGTAAAAGTAGTTCTTAAAAAATTAGAAAATGTTGAAAGTGCAAATCGAAATTGGTTTGAAGAGGTTTAGTTGTACAATTTTACTCTAAACTTAATTCTAAAATTTGATGCTTTTTATAATAATAATAAAATTTTTAATCTTTATAGGCTAAAACACACTTATCTATAAGTAATAAACGGGCAGAAATTTTTCGATGTTATTGGATTGACACAAAATCCATCAAATGGAAGTTATAATCTAGTGATGATGAAAATGAATATGGATTTAAAAAAATATTTACAACAAAATCATAATCGACTTACATTGAAAGATAGAATTAGGGTTGCTTATCAAATAATTCTTGCACTTTATTGTAAAGAGAAAGTAATTCATAGAGATTTACATTCTGGAAATATATTATATTCACAACTCAATAATTATTGGTATATTAGTGATCTTAGATTTGTGGACCTGCTGACAAGCCTTTAACAAGTATATATGGGAATCTTTCCTATATAGCACCAGAAGTTATTGCTGGAAGAAAATATACTTTTGCATCTGATATTTATAGTATTGCAATTCTTATGTGGGAAATTTCGTCTGGAAAACCACCATTTGTAAATTATAAACATGATGATTATGATCTTGCAATGGATATAATTAGTTTAGGAACTCCATTAGAATATATAAATTTAACGAAAGAATGTTGGGATGCAAATCCATTAAACAGGCCTGATTCTTGCACGCTTGAGAAAAAAATGAAAAGGATTAATTTAGATTATCAAAATATGCCAGATGAATTATTTCAATTAGAAACAAATGATTTAGGAAATATTAAAGCTAACAACTTAGAAACAAATTATACAAGTAGCAGTCTATTTACTAGTAAAATTCACAATTTTGAAAATCTACCTAAGCCAAGAAATGCGACAAAAGGTAAGTTGCACAATATTTATTGTTAATTTAAGTCCCTGTTGTTATTTAAATCATTTAAATTATAATAGAAGAACAAGAAGGTACAAATTAACGAATTTTTTGCCATTTTTTTTAATTAGCAATGATAATTTATTTTTTAATACATTTTCTTCTATTAAAGCATTTCATAGTAAATCGTATGATTTTAACATACCTGACAATAGTAAGTATTTTCTTATTAACGTTACATTGTTGAATTTTTATATAATGATGTTTAATAATTAATATTTGATATTAGTTAATGATTTTACCGGATCAAATAGTAAGCAAAATAGTAAAAAACAATCAAAAATAATCAACATTTTTAAAGGTAATACATAAAATTTATTTGAATTTTCATTTTGAAGTAATAAAGAGAATTTCTATATTCTTAATTTTAGGTAATAATAAAAGAATATCTAAAGAATTTAAAAAGTTGCAAATAAGTTCAAATGGTAAATAAATAAGATAATAAAATATTTAACATATCACTCTTATTTATTAAATGCGACTCATGTTTGAAAATTTAGATGATGAAAAAGAAATAATTCACCAAAAAATAAAAAGGCAAAATATTAATATTGATGGTAAGCAAAATTAATTTTGCGTATTAAGTATTGCTTTTAAATCCTATTTAATTATTTTCTTATAGACGATGACGAAATATATTCATTCAAATGAACAAGATGAACTGGAAATTTCCGATGGTAAGTTTCTTTTATTTTTAAAAGAAACCAACTAATTTATTAATTTGTTATTTATCTTTAGATGGATTTTAAATCGTCTATCTTTCGATAAATAAAATTAAATATATTATTATTTTAAAAATTTTTATCATGATTATTATTTTATTTTGAATTATTTAAACGCCAAGATTAGATAGGGTATTTTAGTTTGCGATTTACAGTCCCCAGCGAAAGTAATGGCGGTCAGTTTTTTTAATATAACGCATAAATTTTATAATGAATTTATGAATTTTTTTTTTATTTTCAGAAAGAGGAGTCAAAAATACATATATTTTATTATTTAATAAATATTGGGTTTGACCTCTATCTGTATCAAAACATGCTTCAATTTGATTTTGCATGCTATTATCGTTAATAACCTCGCTATCAATAACTATGCTATTTTTGAAATTATTTCACTCCTTTCTAAATAAATTGAGAAATAGCTTGTACCATTTTTTTCCTTTTTTTGCATTACCATTTTCTTAATATACTGCATCAAAAACAAACAAAAATTCTCATTGGGATTTGAGATCTGGGCTTTAAAATGAACAAAAAAAAAATCATTATTGAAAGAAAAATTTTCATACCACCTTAATATAATTATTTTATATCATCATAATAAAAAGCTCACCAATGGTCTAAAAAAACGTTTGATTAGTCAAAAATACACATATTTCAAAGTTTTCATGATGAAAATTAAAAAAATGATCATTTCGATTCTGGCAGTAATTTTTTATGATATAAGTTTAGTGCGACACTTTGAATAAAAATATTCAGAATTTTGGCATTTTTTGTAAGAAAGGGATACATTGTTTTATACGAATGCAAAAATTTCCAGTTCAATTAGAAATTTCCTAAAAATTTGTTTCATGAAAAAGTTACCAGCCTCGTAAGTAGAATTTATTGTAATAGAAGCTATTGTGGGTAATAAAACAGGAATAATGTCAGTATTTGAAATTACTTTTTTTTTTATTGCTTTTTAAATGAGCATATCATTGTTCAATTTGGTATAATAAGTAATGATTTAATCGAGGTAGTAATGAAGTTATAACCAAATTAAGAAGCGGTATTCTCACCGCCATTACTTTCGCCGGGGACTGTAAATAATTAAATATAAGAATATATAATTTCTCACATTATTAAGTATAAAAATTATGTTATAAAATGCAATCTTTCAATATTTAAAAGCTATTGATATATTAAAAAAAATTATAATAAAAGGTCGTTATTTCAATGACAGATGATCGCACTTATGAAAAAACTTACAGGTTGAATGGTAAAGTGCAAATACGGTTATTACATAAGTTAGAATGTTCCAATGTTGTAATTAATTTTACACGGTCACTATTAAATACAATACAACAAACAAGATTGATATATTGATTATTTTTTATTACATTAAATGAATTGTAAAAAATCATCATAACTTTTAAAGCATTCCCGTTATTATGGGATTATATTTATCAGAAGCGGTATTTTTACAGTTTATTTATTACAAACCAGGAGATTTCTATATAAGGAAAGCGACTACTTTTCATACTTTGCTTTAGAAAATATTAATACTTTTTTTTTGCGCAATTAGTAATATAATATTTTCTATTACAGCATAAAAATCTTCCTATTTACAATTAGGGATGGCAACGGTCGGTCAAAACGGTCGGTTAAACGGTCGGTCAGAAGCCTTTGACCGACCGATGCCACCCCTATTTACAATAAAGAAAGGAAATTGTCATTCATATCATTTATGATATAAAAATTCATATTGCTTTTATAATATCAACACATCTTGTTATTATGACGAAAATATTTATCGTTTAAACGATTCATTCTTTTTACATTACGATTTGAAGTTAAATAAATAAAATTTGATCCCGAAAATTTTTTATTCTCATTAGGGAATAATATGAATCTATGATGCACGTCGGAATGAAGACTGAATAAAGTATACAAAATATTTTGAATGGAGTGGCCTTGCATATTAGCATGTGATGATACAGTAATCAAAAAACAAATTAAGTTATTTCCAAGTGAATGTTGTAAAGAATAAAAAGTATAATATGAGTTTTTTTTGTAAGATCATTAATTTATGAATAAATTGGTAAATATTATTTATAAAATGTATAGATTAAAATTTAACAAGAACTTTAATTTTTTTTGTAAAATATCTAACTTCTTTCTCACTAACTGTTAACTTAGCATTTAAAAATTTAAGCTTGTTTAAATTACGAATTAAGAATCTAGTAAATGGTATAACGTTTTGTGTCTCCCTTACAGTATTGTGCTTATTTCATGTAGGTATATAATTTTATCTGGAGATTATATAATAGATACGTTTGACATTTCCTTTCCTTGGCAGCGCGTCTTTTGCCTGAAATAAATCGAATTAATAGAATAAAAGGTTTATTCATTAATTTGCAACCATTATAAAATTTTATTTATTTATTTATTTTAAACAAAATAAACTCGAGCTGTTATAGCTTAATGTTTCACACTTATTGCAAAAGTATATGTCCTCATACACATTATAGAATCATATAACAGAATGGTTTCTTACTGGAACAGATAAACCCGAAAATGAAAATTAAATTATACTATTAGTTTATTACGAATGGACTATTTAGGTTAAAGATGATGTCAAATTTTTATAAAATTTATCTAAAATTAAATGCTACAGTACAATAAAATTAATATGTTGAAAAATAAACTATATTAAAGAGAGTAATTTGTATTGCAGTTTCAGGAGTATATAACAACCGTAAGGCTCTCCTAAATGGAAAAAATGATTATTTTATTTTAGCTATATATTAACACAGTAATAAACTCTTTAGAATTTTAAATTCACTCCTAATAAACATCATGTCATCAACTATAAAAAAATTAACAAACCATGTCGTAAATTAAGAATCAGTATTAGCGATTCTAAGTGCACGTTAGACGGTTAGAGTACTGGAAATGTTCAATATTTTGTTACAATATTGTATTTATTGTGATACTGTCAATGAATAGCCGAGGCTCATTTACTTTATTGTTTGAATATTTAATAACCGACCTGCAATTCTGCATTTTATAATTTTTTGTATTTTTAATCGAATAAATATTATTTATGTACAGTACTATATTGTAAAGATCAATTAATATTTATTGTTTTATTTATTTTATAAATTTAACATTATTATAATAAAAAATGAGTAAATTTAATAAATAAAAAAATTGTTTTAAAAGATTGTCATTAACACCTCAAACTGAGGGTAATAATTAAATTTAGTTAAGTTAGAAGTTGGCTAATAATCATGTAATTAAATATATTGCATTTTAACCAGTTAACCGCTTTTTGAGATGTTCCAATCCCTAAAATAATGATTATTGTTTATATTTAATTTTTAATTATTATCATAATAGAATTTTTAAAAAGCTGCACTGTAAAAAAAAAATTACAAATATTTTACAATATATCATACTGATCCTTCTTTCATTCATGTAAAATTTCATTATGTATAAAGAATAACTGAAGTTATTAACATATTTTAATATTTAAAGAAACAACATATCTTATTACATCTGGCCAAATGCAATAAAATTTTATTATAAATATCTTTATAAAACTTAGAACTCATTTAATCTGTGTTTATTTTAAAAATGAGACAATAATTCATATTTTTAAAGTTGATCTTTATCGCCATTTTATTCTTATTTACTACTTTATGTCTTTGTTGACGAAAAAAATTCGTTTAACTTCATAAGGTTAATATTTATTTAAACAAATATGATAGATTAACGTACAGTATATTTCGCATTTGCTTGCTTGTACTTATTAAACAGTTTTATACAAGATTTGAATCAAATAGTATATTATTACAAAAGGAATTGTTTGCAATGTTAAATTGCCAATTAGTATAATATTTTTAACAAGAAACAATATACTAAATAGTAAAATTACACTACATTATATAACTGCTAAAGCTACCACACGTACTTAGTTACTATTTTTCATTCAATCAATTTTTAGTGCTTTTATACTTAATTTAAACTTTTTTTTTTTTGTTGTTACTCATCATTACATAAAAAAAGATTAAAAGTTCTTTCCAATTTGGATTTAACTTTAATAAATAATAAATTGAATATACTTGTAAATGCCATTGTCCGTTACATTGTTTATTAAATATATCGAGAAAGATGGACCTTTTATCAATCATTTTAATGATGATTTTCAAAGCTATTTCGTAAAAAAAAAAATTATTGATCATCATATAAACAAACAAAAAAAATACAATAGTATTTGAAAACTGTCCAGTAGCGTGAGAAAAAATTTCGCAGAATTATAAATTACATACCTTATATTAAGTAATGGTAGATCCTAATGCTAGCCACAGCTGGCTGCGACAAATACTGCGCCTTAAGGTCACGAAATTTATTTAATATGGTTGCACGATCAACAATTTACATTTCACCGGAGTTTGCGTGACTAACTTAAATATAATTCATTCTTATTGACTCCAATATGTCTACACTTCGATATGAATTAATTTATGCAACAAATTATAGAGCATTTACATTAATAGATACTAATATTCACGATGATATACACAAACAACATAAATTTTATAAACAATTTGTTCTTGATGATAAAATTCTTACAAATGATGAAAAAACCTATGCGGTGAAGTTATTAACTGAAAATTATGATTATTACAAAGTTGTCTATAATTCAGGAACAAAAAGGATTTGCGAAAATTGTAATCAAGGATGTTTAGCTACATTATATTGTGAATATTGTGTTCGAAATTATTTAAAAGATAATTTTTCAAATTGGACATCTGGAAATGATGATATTGATAACTTAATCCAGAAATGTCAAATGGAATCACTTGGACCAGCGAATATAGTTGAATGGTTCCCTTATAATAATATAAAAAATATTAAATATCTAACAAAAGGTGGATTCTCTGAAATTTATACAGCAGATTGGATTGAAGGAGAATATGAAGGATGGGATTCTGAAACACAACAATTAAAAAGACTTGGAAATCATAAAGTAGTACTTAAAAGTTTGGAAAATGTCAAAAGTGCAAATCGAAGTTGGTTCGAAGAGGTTTGTATGTTTCTATTCTAAATTTATTTATAAAATCTATATTTAATTAATAATAAAATATATAAATTTTATAGGCTAGATCACATTTAACCATAAATAATAAATGGGAAGATGTTGTTCGATGTTACGGATTGACACAAAATCCATCAAATGGAAATTATATGCTTGTAATGCGAAAAATGGATATAGATTTAAGAAAATATTTACAACAAAACCATAATCAACTTACATGGAAAGATAGAATTAAGATTGCTTATGAAATAATTCTTGCACTTTATTATATTCATAAAGAGAAAGTAATTCATAGAGATTTGCATTCTGGAAATATATTATATTTGCAATTAGATAATTCTTGGCGTGTTAGTGATCTCGGATTTTGTGGACCTGCTGACAAATCTCCAAACAGTATATATGGGAATCTTCCTTATATAGCACCTGAAGTTATTGTTGGAAGAGAATATACTTTTGCATCTGATATTTACAGCATTGCAATTCTTATGTGGGAAATTTCATCCGGACATCCACCATTTTTAAATTATGAACATGAAAATGAAATTGTAATGAATATTATTAATGGAATAAGACCAAAAATTGTACCAGGAACTCCATTAGAATATATAAATTTAATGAAAGAATGTTGGAATGCAAATCCATTAAAAAGGCCTGATGCTAACACGCTTAAGAAAAAAATGGAAAGAATTAATTTAGATTATCAAAATATGCCAGATGAATTATTTCAATCAGAAACAAATAATTTAGAAAATAATAATGCTAACAACTTAGAAACAAATTATACAAGTAGCAGTCTATTTACAAGTAAAATTCATAACTTTGAAAATTTTCCTGAACCAAGAAATGCAGCAGAAGGTATGATAGATGCACAATATTTTATTGTTAATTTAAATCCTTGTTGCCATTTAAA
This sequence comes from Rhizophagus clarus, assembly GCA_015698045.1. Classification (NCBI taxonomy): domain Eukaryota; kingdom Fungi; phylum Glomeromycota; class Glomeromycetes; order Glomerales; family Glomeraceae; genus Rhizophagus; species Rhizophagus clarus. The sequence goes on along the minus strand of BLAL01000047.1, from coordinate 667,743 downwards.
ATATAATTTAATGTCTTTTTTAATTTAAATTATGATAGAAGAACAAGAAGGTACAAATTAATAATTTTTGTCATTTGTTTTATTATCATGATAATTTATTTTTCCTTTTATTAAAGCATTTCATAGTAAATCATATGATTTTAATATACCTAACAATAGTAAGTATTTTTTTATTAACATTACATTGCTGAATTTTTTTTATAATGATGTTTAATGATTAATAATTGATTTTAGTTAATGATTTTAACGGATCAAATAGTAAGCATAACAGTAAAAAACAATCAAAAATAATTAATTTTTAAAATATATTTGAATTTTACTTTGAAATAACAAATAGAATATTAAATTTATTTCTATATTCTTAATTTTAGGTAGTAGTAAAAGAATATATAAAGTATTTAAAAAGTTGCAAATAAGTTCAAAAGGTAAATAAATAAGATAATAAAGTATTTATTATATTTATTAAACGTAACTAATGTTTAAAAATTTAGATGATGAAAATGGAATAATTCACCAACAAATAAAACGGCAAAAAATTAATATTGATAGTAAGCGAAAATCTTATATAATAAATTAATTAAAGTATTGTTTAATTCTATTTAATTACTTATTTTTCTTATAGACGATGACGAAATATATAATAATCCAAATCTTCATTCAAATGAACAAGATGAACTGGAAATTCCTGATAGTAAGTTTTTAAAAAAAATCAAATTTCTATTTAAAAGAAATCAAATAATTTATTAATTTGTTATTTTTTAGATGGTTTTTAAACTATTTTTAAATTGTTATTTGATAAATCAAATTGACAATATTTTTTTTTTATATTTTATATTTGAATTATTTAAACACTAAGATTAGAGTAGTAAAATATTTTATAAGATTCTTAGTTTGTAATTTAAATGATTGTATAATAAATTTATTCACATTATAAAGTAATTATAGTAAATTTTATCGTAACGGATTATCAAATAATATAATATTTATTTATTTCTGTCAGAAGGCGATAACTGGGAAGTAAGGCTGAATATTAAATTTAACTTTTATTTATCTATTTTATATCCTTATTTCAGGTTTTATTAGTAAAAATTGCTTTAACATTGATAATACTATATTCAATTTATTTATACTATAATAAAAGAATTTAAAATTGTTAATTGGCATAAAATTCCTTTAGTGGGAAATAATATATTAAATAGTGAAACTCGTACTGAAGTCATTAAATCTATACATATACTTAATTGTTTAAATTACGTATTCGATTTAAACTTTTATTTGTGATCAATCTTTAAATCTAAAAAAAGAGATAATGATGCTATAGAGTTCTTTTCTAATTTAGATTAATAAAGAATAATGAAATTTTTTATATTATTATTCTTTATGATTTATAATATTATAAATTAAATAGTCTATTAATTAGACAATCCATTTTTATTTCGCTAAATTAAAATGGGTGGTAAATAAAATATGTACTTAATATATCAACAAATTTTATTTATTAAATATGACCTTTATTTAAAAATTTAGAAATATTAATATCGATGGTAGGCGAAAATTTTACATACCAGTAAATAATTAACTTTATACAGTACTATTTATTTATTTTCTCATAGATGACGACAAAACATATAATAATCCATAACTTCATTCAAATGAACAGGATGAACTGGAAATTCCTGATGGTAAGTTTTTAAATGAAAAATAAAATTTCTTTTTAAAAGAAATCAACTAATTTATTAACTTTTTATTCATCTTTAAATTGTTAATATTATTTATTATTATACTTTAAATTTTCATTATTGATTGATATTTTTTTGTGAATTATTAGAGTAGCAAATGATTCATGCACAGTACAGTCGCGTCGGAACGATTTTATTTATGTATCAATACACATTACTTATACGACTTATACGACTTATACGACCCCATTTTTATTATTTTAAATGTTTTTCTCATAATTTTGCGGCCTGACGAACGTGTTGCACTTTAAAAAAATATTGTCACATCGTACTGAGTTATCAATATCAAGAAACATAAGAAACATCGAGCGTGACCCAATCACAATACACAGATTTATTGATAGATGGGAAAAACTGAGAATTCACCGCAATCAGGACAGCCATCTGTCCTCAATGATAATGAGAAAAATGCGCTTATAAACAAAGTTGCGAGGAACCCGATGTGAACCTTTACATGAAGCTATTAATAAATTGTAGTTGAGTAGTAGTCTAAATATCTAACATGAACTGTAACAGACATTAATTCATTCCCATGTTGCTGCAAAAAGCCCTTTATATCAAAAAAGTATGCAACATCTTGTGTTAGTTGGTGTGGAAAATATAAAGAAAACCATCCTGTGATTGGGTACAAGTATTTTCTCTGATGAATGAGATTGGAAAGCAGTCATGACAAATAAGGGTTTAGAGACATACAGGGGGAAGGTTTAACATTGAATATTTGTCACCTACCTTTAAAAGCGATCAAAAATCAGGGGGATAAAAGGACCATTAACTTTTTGTGATGAAAATAGAGGAGGAGATGAAAAATTAATCCAAATACTCATATTAGAATCTTAAATAAACATCTTCATCCATTTCAGAATACAATTCAATTTTTCAACAAGACAGTGCGCCCGTCCATATCGCGAAAATAACCAAAGATTGGTTGAAGAATAAAATTACGATTATTGATTGACCAGCAAATTCCCGATTTAAATTCAATAGAGAATATTTGGAAGTAGTTAAAAGACAATTCTCAGAGTCTGGAAGTCTTTCTTAGAACTGTGAGTGAACCTAAAGCTGCGTTAAGTGATGATGTTGTTTTAATGTCACAACGAATCAATGCAATACTAGAAGCGAAGGGAAGCTCAACACATTATTAACCATTCCAAAATTATTTTTTATGTAAATTTTCATGAAAACTAATAAAAATTTTGCCATTTTTATTTTTTGTCATTAATTTTAAATCGGGCAATACTCCTGATCGTAATTTAAATAATTATATAAAATAATAATAAAACTTACTCAGTGTATATGAAGATCGTAGGGCGCAGGTTCAACTCCTGCTCGAAACATATTAATTATAAATGCAATCCTTAACATCACGGAATTGATTGTGGGATTTATGAAGCCTTACTGGTTGAATCTATGCGGTTACTACGCCACAGGGGTTGTTGATTATAATTTTACCTAATAAAACAATGTGACAATAAATAAAATGTTGTAACCATTTATACTATTCATTGAAAATAGGTTAAACCCAACAAACAGAATTTGATATATATATATTTTTTATTCTTTACAATTCATCTAGTGTAATCATAGCTGTTAAATACAGTGTAGATGAAAATTAAGGAAATACGAAAATTGATCTTAGGAAAAAAAAAAAAAAAAATCTTCAAAAAAAAATTATATGTATATTTATTTATAAGAGAAGGGAATCTTAAACAAAAAAACTAATCATTTTTTCTCAGATTCTTTCTCTTTCTTCTCAGCTTCAATATCTATAAAATAATGAAAAAATTGAATAAGGCTGAATTTTTCTTTAAAAAAAAAAAAAAATTTTTTTTTTTTTACATTTCGCAAATAAATAAACAATAATAATTTACCAGCAGCGGTCGGTAATGTATTACTTTCTTTTGTTTCTACATGTTTAAGTTTATCTTTAATTTTTTCAGCTTTTTCTTCAATTTCTTTTACAATAGGAGACGTAGGAGGTTCAATATCTTTATCCATGACTATTTAATAAAAAAGCGTAATAACTAAAGCGTAATAACTACAAAAAAAGATTAAATTGAAGTCATATGTATAAAATCGATTATTAATTATAAAATGTAAAAAAAAAAATTATAAACTTACCTTTTGTAAAAAAACGGATATTAAGTTCAAACTTTTTTTCAAAAAAGAAGAAAACTTGTCTGAATTTTTTTTTTAGTTTGGGGCTGTGACCCTAATAAAAAGTCGGATGATTGTGTAATTAAAAATTTTTTATATAACCATTATTGTACATGAATTTTACTTAATAAAGTAAAAAAAAGATATACTGCGGTAAATAGGCAACGTTTCACTGCATAACATTTCCATGATACTAACTGTACATTACGATTCGTCGAAACCTAATTCTTTGTATGATACTGATCAATCACTAGAATATATTAATTATAATTACACTTCATACAATCAAAAGGTACAATTAATCAATATTTACAATAACTACTTTATCAGAAACTCAAATCTAATGGCTAGCCACATTACATTTTAACGTATAATCTATAAGGTATACTTTTTGTTTTATGAAATCTGACTCAAACAATAAGACACGTTAACATGATTTGATCTTAAAATTATGATTCGCACTTCATTTCGACCATTTTTCTAAGATATGGAAAAAAAAATAATTAAATTCACACAACAAAAACAATAAAAAAAAATACTGTCAAGAACGAGATAGAAGCAAACTCTTAAACCTACAATATTTACAATCTTCAAATTCCATATCTATTCTTATTTCACGAAAACTTTCAACTTTTTCATCAGTTTTATACAAATTTTTTAGTTCTACATGATTATTCTTTACAACGTTTGTTTTTTCTTTTATGTCTTTTGCATTAATAATGTTTGTAAAGTATGATAAGATAGAAAAAATATATGTAATCATTATTTTTTTATTAAAAAAAAAATGGATTCTCGAAATAAGCGAAAGAAAGTTGTCTTACAAAGTTTTGAATTTTTTATTATTATTTTTTTTTTTTTTTAAAAGAAAATTGGGTTTATTTTATCTTATAGTTAATTATTTAGATTAAAACAAAATAATTCTCATGGGAATTTTTTTTTTTTTTTTTTGCTTCTTTTGTTTAGGTATATGGCTTGGTTACGGCTTTCGATTTATTAATGATGTCGTCTGTTTTAAAGAACCACGCAGCCACAGTTACAACTTCTAAGCCAATTCTTTTTTTTTGCTCGATCCGGACTACAATTTCTAAGAATATATGTGTACGATCGAAATTGGAACGTATAAATTTCTTTTACGTGGTTCATGTTCACGTGAATACAAAAGCCGCAGTTTATTTGAAATGACACGTCGGTAAAGTGGGTAAATCAACATATATAATTATCTGAATTACGAATCTTATTTTTAAACGCCTATTAAGGATGATTCGAATTCGACATCATATTGTTTAAGTAATTATCGGCACATCCTTTAAGAAAAAAAAACCTATATAAAAATGTTTCAATTTCGGAGTCCAAGTAATAATGTTGAATCGATGGAATTAGGGAAAATTAAAAAATAGAGGGTGTTATCTATTATTGATTGATAAATCAACAAAGTCTATATTATGTTAAGTTAAACATATAATTGGCTTGAGTGGCCTAGTATAAAATATATGAAATTTAACATCTGATGGAAGGTAGACGTGTATTAAAGAGAAGAATATTATAATGTTGTGCTGATATGCCGTACATCAATTATACATTGCTTTTAAGTAAAAATTTTGTCTATATAATTTGTCTTTCTAGAACTTTTATTACGTTTCATTATTGCAATTTGTTATAAAAAATAACTTATTCCAACTTTTAATCCAACAACGCCACCAACTAAACTCAGCCAACTTCTAATATATCCTTCAATAGAAATTTCACTTTGTAATAAATTATCATTATTATTGTTACTGGAATTTAACGTTGTAGGTTGCGATTTATCAACAATTGATTTCATTAAAGTAGCAGTTTCGCATGGATGAAGATAGTAAAATGGAATTAAGAGTGTAGGATGATCCTAGAAAATGTAAAAATTATTATTCTCGACCATTAATTTTTACGAATAAAAAAAAAATAATAATTTTTAAGAAGCGATAAAAAAAAAATAAATATTTATATATACTTGTTGTGATATTCCACCGTGAAAACCTGCCGTCTTTATATCATCAAGTCTTGAAGGTTCTACCAGACAAGAATATATTTCATCATTTGCTAAAGGTGTTCCATCTTTTTTTTTTTTTTAAAAAAAAAAAAAAGGAAAAAAAAAATGATTATTCGTTCATTAAATTAATCAATAGTAGAAGATAAGTCTCTTTCTTACCTTTACGATAGGCGTTGAAATAAAGTACAGGAACTTTATAAGATGCTGAATATATGATATGATAATCTACGGTAAGATACTCCGCTTCTGTCTCAGATGTGTTCAGAGTCTTTTTAATTTTCCAAATTTGATAAACAACCCATACCGGCAAAAACAAATAAAATTAATAATTAAATATATTGAGATAAAGAATAAAGTATGTGTATATAATTTACACTAGGATCTTCCGCTTCTTCTTCCAGTTGTTCGGATTGTTCATCATCTGTTGTTATGTCCGTAATATTTTCATTTATAGAATCATTCTTCAATTTTTGGATAATTAATCTACGAGACAAATATCCGAATCCTTTAAATTTCTTTTTAAAGAATAATGAAACTCGTTATAACGTTGAGCAAATAAATTGCGAAATTTTTATTTAATAGTACGATACCTCATGTTCGTTCCAAACCCAAAGATCACCACCATACTCACCAGTAGATTTTTTTGATTGTTCTAAAAATGATTTAGCAGCAATATCAAACTCTTGTCTTGTTAAAAAAGGATATTGTTTTGGATATATAAGTATTGATGCATTCGTCATTTTTTCAGATTCGATAATAAAAAAAAATTAGGAGAAAGAATTGAGTTGAGGTTAAAAATTTTTCAGATTCGGAAAAGATGAGTATTTATTATCGCCTATCGTTTCTTTTTTTAGAAGATTACCAAACCTTATCCGACACCTTTTTATTTATTACGGTAAAAGTAAAATGTAATGACTTAACCATTTTGGTTTTATGCGCGTATTTTATATTAAAAAAGATATACTCAGTAGAGTATATCATGCTTACATGCTAATTTAGACCACCATCCGCAATGCAATAAGCTTTCATCGGGTTTTTCTAATTCTGACCATTATACATTGATATATTCTGCTGCTAAAGATTCGATGCTGTGAAGTTTTAACGATCTGAGCCAAAGTACATTCATGCTTACACTAATTAATTTTTTGTGAAGTCCTTTCTTTTTGTTCATTTAGTGTTATTTGTTATTTACTAATTAAATTTCTCATAAGGTAATTCTAAATTTGGCTTAATTAAATAATAATTAATATTTCGATTACGTAACAAGGATCTCATTTTGTACATTATTTCAACTTTAAAGTATGAAACTTTTTACCGTGATAATAATAATTTCTGCAATAAATATGCATGTTAAATATGTATGTTTTTTTGTCATACAATCACAATATATCTTAGGGTTCAAAATTTTGTATAACAGATTTTCAAAAGAATGAGTAAACCACGCATAATGAAAAACAATTATACAATTTAATAATTTTCTTTGCATTTTTTCAATTTTTTCACATTTACTTTGTGCTACCGTTTCCAAATTAAATGGTTTTAGAAAAAAAATTGTGTTTGATTTTTTTTTTTTAGACCTTTAAATTACTTCTCCTTAAGACTTTTAAATTTTTTTTCACGAGCCGTTACATTCTTTTCCGTAAATTGTTAACGATAATGATACAATTACGATCTTATCCACAAGTTTTTAAAGCTTTGAAGATATTACAATGGTTATTAAGTTTTGTAATTCTCATAATAGGTTTGTTTTTTTTTTTTATGATCGCATATTTTCGTTCAATTTTTTTGTTTAAAAAGAAATATTATGACTAAAAAATTATTCGTAATTAATAATAATAGAAATGATTCAAATTGCGATATATTTTTCACATATTTCAAATAATAATCTTTCTATTCCGAAATCATCATTTTTTTCAAAGCAGCATTTGTAAGTAATAAATGTTATAAAAAGAATTTTCTTTTGATATTCGAGAATTGTTCCTTATTTTAACTTCATTTATTTCTTAAAAAAAAAAAAAGTTATAACGGAGAAGTTAAATATTGGTATTACATCGTTATATCTACCACATTAATTGGAATTGGTAAGTAAATGATTAATTGGCATGTTAATTATAAAACTAATTATCTATCTTATTTCATTTAGGTTATTATTTGGCAAAATTTCATAGATATTGGGGAATGGGTCCATATATAATGATAGACTTGTAAGCATAAACATTTCATAGTATAGTGTAGAGACATAATTTTTTTTTCTTCTTTTTTCTTTTCAATTAAGCGCGAACTTTTAAATTATTATTGTAACAGGATTTTCTTTATACTTTGGCTCGTAGCTGGTGAGTTCAACGATATACGCAGTATGTTATACAACAAATCATAAATAAAAATTTTACTAACCAACCATTTTTCTAATAGGCCTTGCGAACCTAAGTCCGGTATATAAAGGATCAAATTTATCATGCCCTTTAATACAATCCAATTTAGTTTCTACTCAAGATCTCAAATTACATTGTTTATATTATATAATATCATTAACATTAGGTTGGATAAATACAGTTTTATTTTTTACGACAAGTATTATATGTCAAATTATTAAACGAGAAAAAATTAAGTGGGATGAAGAAAAATCCGGATTATCAAGAAGTTCTAAGGATTGTAAATCATATGGTCCAATGGACTCAAGGTCAAATTTAAATCCTGCGTAACGGAAATTCTTATAAAGAATAATTTCATGTATGTTCAACAACTGTAAAAATATATATATGTATATATATATCGACCAAAATATATATCGACAAAAATATTTCGACGACCAAAATAATTCGAAAATATTACGACCCGTTCTTTAGATATCTCATCATACTATGTAATCATACTATGTAAAAATGACTAATTTTATATTTCATAGTTTAGGTTTGTGTTAATTAATAAAATCATTATTACATTTTTCAAAAAAACAAAATTTCCTAAATTTATTTAGGATGTACATTCAAAGTCAAGTACTGTTAAACAACAGGGGGACCTTATCTGTTATTGGTCGGTCACTAAAAAGTCCACTGGGAAATTTTTTTCATCTGACCATAATAATCATAATAATTCAAATAAATGTTCATTGTCATCACAATATTTATTCTCAATCATATGATCATATGATAATTATTAAAAAACCTTAAAAAATTTAAACTTGAAATGTGGCGTTAAATGATTATTCGTCAACTTTATCATTTTATTAATGAAATTCTATTTTTAAAAAAATGTCGTGATTTTATATTGTAAAATTATTTACCGGATTGATTCCGGAAAAATTATACCGTGACCCCGTTTATCGAGATTGTGTCCTTAATTCAAACTTACTAAAAGAAATCGTCATGGAAACTTATCGGATCATCATATTGCTTCTATGTTTTGATATTAATATATCCTAACTATAAAGATTTCAAAGAACAAAAAAAAAAATGAACTTTACAGAATGCAGCGGCGTAAAATTTCAGACAATGAAAAAATCAAAATGTCAAATGCAACAACTGCAAGTGACCCCATTTTTAACAAATAAGACATTGCTTTTAGAATGCGGTAAACAAGGGTAAATACTTAAATGAAACTTTTACGATCTAATTATGATCTGAATGTTTGTACCACAACCCGAGACCTATTTCTTATTTATGCTCTGTAACTCCGATCGTCTTCTGGCATGATTGTACGAATAAAACTACTTGTTTAAGGGTTTTTACTAATCAACCTTTTTTTTTCTTTCATGTTTCTTTAAATAAAAGCTTCGGAATTTAAAACTTTACTCCTGATTAAAAGTTTGAAATTCCTTTTCTTACCATTAAAAAGATGATTGGATACTCCCCTCTTATGATAATAAACGAAAAGAATGATGATATACCACAATTTAATTTTGTTATCGGTATCGTTATAGCGATATCTACTTCATTTATTCAGTCACTTGGTCTTACAATTCAAAGAAAATCTCACGTATTAAATGAAAACATTACTCCAAAAGAACTTAGAAGATCCGCATGTAAAAGACCATTATGGCATTTAGGTTTCGATACTTACATAATTTCAAATATAGTTGGAAGTGTAGTCTCAATTGGTTACCTTCCAATAATTATTTTGGCTCCTTTAGGAGCTATAACTTTGGTCTTTAATGCAATATTTGCAAAATTACTGTTGGGTGATATATTTAATAAGCAGACAATAATAGGTGCGTTGTAACCTCATGATCAATTTTGATTTTTTCTCTTTTTTTTTTTTTTTTTTCTTCTTCTTTCATCTTCTTTCATCATCTGTTTGAGGAAGAATTATTATCAATCACGAATGTGATCAATAATGTCCCGATTCAATTATAGGGACAATTTTTATTCTAATTGGGGCGGTAATGATTGCACTTTTTGGAGTTGTTAATGAACCAAAACATTCGTTAGAAGACTTGATTGAACTATATAAACGTCCGGCGTTCATAGCATATTTTTCTATAATTGAATTTGTGGTCATTGTTATTTTAATAGCAAATAAAATTGGTGATTATATATTTGACCGTATGAGCCAAAATGATCGTGATCCTATATTTGGTTGGCCTATGAAAAAATTTCAAACTGCTCTTGGAATTTCATATGGATGTGTTAGTGGTATGATATCTAGTCAAGGTTTAATATTTGCCAAGAGTGGTAGTGAATTATTAATTTTGACTATTTATGGTGATAATCAATTTAATCAACCTTTAAGTTGGATCATCATGGCAGGAATGATTATTGCTGGCGTATTACAGGTAATTAATCTTGTTACGTGAGTATTACTTGTTTACATCACATCATTCTTATCAATTAATATTATCTTTTGTCGTAAAATTAGCTTTATTATCTTAACAAAGGATTAAAGATGTGTGATACAGTCATTTTAGTTCCTCTTTCATTTTGCGCATATAATGCTTTCACAATATTTAATGGTCTTGTATATTATGATCAATGGAATAGATTATATGGATGGCAAATATTTCTTGTAATATTAGGTATTTTTATATTATTATCTGGTGTACTTGTATTATCATGGCGAAGAAGTTCGGCACCAGAAGATGGTTTGTTAACTGGTGAAGATAGAGTATTATTGGGACATGATGTTGAAGGTTTAACTGAACTTTATGATGATGATGATTTTGGTGATTATGAAGAGAATATAGATCTAGATAGTCCTGAATATCGTCTTTCTTTCGAGGGTAATTCGTCTACTACGACAGGAATGTTAGCATTTGAAGAGATGATAGATGATGATGATGATGATGCGGATGAAAAAACATCTTTACTGGGTAAGAGAAGTATCAGTGCCAAAAGTAACAAAAGTAACAGGAGTAATAATAGATTAATACATGATAATTATGGTATATGATATTAAATTTACTGAATTAAGTGAATTAAGTGAGCAAAACAGCGAAACAACAAAATATAGAGTACTTTGATGTTTATAATTAATTTTTTTTCCTTTTATAAAAAAAAACCCCTAATTCTTCTCATTTTAAGCACATATTATTTAGTTTTATTTTGAATCAATTACATACGGAGTACCCTTGATTATTAACGATATACTAGGGAGATCGATATCAAAACGGGGATATCGAATATAATTGACATCATTATCTATTTTGTATAATAGTAAGGATCTTAAAAAGGATGAAAACGGTAATGGTGTACAATTATTGATCTTTCGAGAAATTCAAAAAAAAAAAAAAAAAAATAAGTAAAAGATTGTTGTTAAAAAATCAGAGGCGCTTTGTACTACCTTTCTTTTCTTTTTTTTCTTTAATAAAAAATGTATTTAGCTAATTTATTTTGATAAAAAAAAAAAAAATTTATTACGTATGATGATTATCCAATAGTTTTCTCGATCTACAATCCTGTGACTTGTAAAACCCGGAATCATAAAACAAGAATATTCCAAAATACTGTACGATTAGTTATCGTAAATTATAAAAAGTGGTACGAGAATTATTGTTTTAAATTACGTTTTAAATTACAATATAATGAAAAAAATATGCTTATCAATAAGTTGACCTTAAAAAAAAAATGGGGAAGGGGTAGGAAGTACGAAGAGAGCACCTGCCAAGAAAAAATATCATCATCAAAATATCATCAGGTTTCTCACCCCTTGTAAAATGATGTAATGAAGTAATTAACTAATAAACATTTACCCTTATTTCAAGTAGATATTCATTTCATAAACATAAATAAAGTTTTTGGGAATTAAACTTTCTCTCTTTACACAAAAAAATCAAAAAAGAAAATTTGTTTGAAAATGAATCGTAATCATCATTATATGTCATATCAAAAAAATGTCTAAATCTGGACGTTTCATTCGATGATAATCTCGGTAACAAAAAGTAAATCACAATTATAAATTGTGAATTACAAAAAATTGAATTCTTAAATTCTTTTAAGAAGATTTATGTTACAAAAGAAACAAATTGCATGATTCATATTGAATCACAATATAACACTAATGACTAATCCTTTCTAAAGAGGAAGTCGGGAAGAATTGAAATTTTAAAATTGATTGTTTTCTTATTTTTTTTCCGGAATTTCTTTAATGAAAAATATTCCGAAAATGGTTCGAAAAATTACTGCTTCCCGTGTCAAACTTTGATCACCTGATACAATTTTTTTGACATACAATATCATTTCTCGAAGCGATTTACAAAAATCCTGTTGGTCATGTTGTTAATGATTACACAAGGTTTTTTAATAATTATTATTTTGAGATTACCCCAAAGCGGTTTTGCTTTTTTTCATACAAAAACTTCGAGTAAATAAAAGTTTTTTTATTCCTCCCCGAAGAGAAAATTTCACGATCGAGTTTTTTCTCTTAAATTTTTTTTTTTTGTTTGGTTGTATAAATTTTTGTATAAGCAAAAAAAAAAAAAAAAAAAAAAAAATTATTTATTTATTTATATAAACTCTCCTTGATAAAAAACCGAAGTGATTACCTTCTTTAATTTAAAAAATTTTTTCAAAAGTAAGTTAAACTTCATATATGAAAAAATATCGATATATTTTGAATTGCTGGAAAAAAAAATAAGCGTGGGAATCTTTTCATAAAATTTTAAAAGTGACCTTTATAATTGTGAAATATTATTCCGAGATTATAATTTTTTTTTTGTCGCGTTTTTACTTAATTCTTGTATTAGGTTCTATATAGGCAATATGGAATTGACAATTGATAAAATGTGGATCCAAGGTCAAAGACAAAACCAAAACCAATCCTACGGAGGGATCGCACTAATACTTGAACCAGTTAATGATACTTTTCAACAAAAACGAATAACTTTGGCTGAAGGAAACAGCATTAAAATTGGTAGAATGACTAGTAAAAGCACGGCTCCAACGGAGACAAATGGTTATTTTGATAGCAAAGTACTATCAAGGAACCATGCTGAAGTTATTTATCGTAATAATCAAGTATACATCAAAGATTTGAAATCTAGTAATGGCACGTTCATAAACGGTAAAAGATTAAGTGCTGAAGGCAAAGAGAGTTGTCCTATCGAGCTCAGACATGGTGATGATTTGGAATTTGGAGTTGATATCGTCAATGAACAAGATAAGAAATTATTGTTCCGTAAAGTAGCCGCAAAAGTTTATTTCTCGCAAGTCGGGGATGAACTTTATGATGGCATTAATGGAATTGAACCTCAAAAAGTGACTACAAATGGTCATGTATGTATAAAAAAAATTTATGTAATTTTTTTTTTGTTTCTTTTTCATATATAAAATAAATTAATCTTTTTATCATCCAGATGAGTTCTAAGCGACGTGGGAACAGAATTCAACAGTCTTCTAATACTGAAAATTCTTTATTGGCAATGTTAGAGGTAAAATTAATTCAAAAAATATGTGTGTGTATCTTTATTCGTTTATTTTGATTTATATTAAAATCATTGTATTATTTTTAGGTTGAATTAGAACGTGCACGCGCTGAATCGCGATACCTTTCAGAACTTGGTAGCATGCTTAATGATGCAACTAATACATTAGACTCAAGAAGTAAACGGGTAAGTAAAAACTCTATATTTAGATTGAAATTTTTATTTATTTTTACTTATTGTTTATTTATTTTCCATATAGGTAACTTTTGCTGATAAGGCAATGGAAGTTCGATACTTCGAAGAATCTGCTTCCAGACTCGAAGAAGCTCAAATTAAACTTAAACAAACAGAGATAAAATTGAATGAGGCTATAAGTGCTCAAAAAGAGTATATGGAAAAATTATTGGTATCTGACAAACAAGTTGATGAATTAAAAGAAAAATACGCTGCTTCTGAGAAAAAAGTTACTGAATTAGAACAAAAATGTGCCTCATCTGAAAAGAAAATTAGTGAGCTGGAAGAGAAGTGCACGGCATCTGATAATAAAGTTATTCATCTTGTACAAAGGTGTAAATATTCTGATCAGAAAGCAAATGAGCTTGAAGACAAGTGCAAAGAGTCTGAATCTAGGATTCGAGCTCTCGAGGATGCTTTGAAAGGTACAGGTCAAACTGAAATAAGTCAATTTAAGGATTTGGAGGAACGACTCGCAGATACAACGAATGAATTATCAAGTACTCAATATTTCCTTGATGATGCTCGTAATCAACTCAAGAGAACTGAAAAAGCACTTCATACGTCACAGAAGAAGTGTAAAGAGTTTCAATTATTTGAAACTAAATATCAGGAGGCCATGAAAACTATCGAGGAACTTCGTTCTGTTGGAGAATCATATGGAAACCGAATAGAAAATCGAGACGAAACTATTAAAAAGTTTGATGAGGAGAGGGTTATTCTCCTGTCTCGCATACAACATCTCGAAGAAGTTGCAAAGAAAAATGATACCGAATCCTCATTCCTTGTCGAGCGACTAAAGAGAATCGAATCTCTTAATAAGAACTTAAAGGAAGAAGCCGAAAAGGAGCGGGAACGAGCAAAGAATATGCAAATTGAATTTGATATTAGAGTTGATGAAGAAGTGCGACGGTTAACTTCGCCTGAAGGATTATGGCGTCGTCACAAGAAGCAAGAATCTGAACCTATCAAAGAATGTGAGATGACCAACGAACGTACAACAGAAGATGTAAATCTGGAAGATAAAAAACCTACCAAGAAGTTTAAAAAATCTCTTTTCATTAAGGTGGGTAGTTTCTGATATTTACAAATGAAGGAAAAAAAAAAAATTTATTTTTGTTAAATAAAAAAATAATTTGCTAAAATTCTCTTTCTTATTAATAAATTTAACAGGGATCAATCGGCGTAGTAGTTCTTGGATTTGGTGCTTGGTGCCTTTCCAAATTCTATCCTTAAAAAAAAAACAAAACGATAATCACAAATTGACGAAAATTTCCATCACCACAAAAATTATGAAACACCTAACATTGAATCGAGCATGCTTAGAAAAACTCTGCCCGTAGAGATCGGGCTAAAAATCAAGTCACGTTGTTGTAGGGCATATATTTTATGCTTGACGACATGATGTGTAAATATTATATTCATACATATATTTATGCATTTATATGATAGAAAAAAATTTTTTTTTAAAAAAAAAAAAAATAAATAATTTTTTTGGTTCCTTGATTACTTTTGACTTCCGGTTCAGGTGATTGGTTACCAAAAAATACTATGGAAAAAAATTTTTTTCAATTAAGTAAAATTAACTTAAAAACATCAATAATTTAATAATAACAGTATAATAACAACAAAATAATAGCAATTTTTTTTAAAAAAATGTAAATAGTTATCATAATTTCATATATATAATCTTTTTAATTAATTTATCATCATTCAAATTATATCATTTAATTATCATTATCAAATATAATAATCAATTTTTGTTTTCCATCATCATTATTTCTTAAATCGAAGAAAAATAACTAATTTTTATTAAAATTAAAAAATTAAATAAAGATTATTTATTTAAGATTATTTAAACAAATAACTGTTAGTGTTAAAACGAGTTGCAAAAAACTGGATTTGTTAATTGTAAGTTAATGTAATTTCTTTCGTTAAGGATCATGAGTTCATGACTTGTTGATCAAATAAATAATAGATTTTTTTTAAAGTTTCCATATTCAATAAATTCTAACTTTAGATAATTATATTAAATGCTAGTTCAATGGATGCGGAAAATGCTATTGGATCCTTATTTAAATTTTCAAATCTTTAAGGGGGTACCCATGACTCATTGTAATTTTCCAAATTTAAGCAAGTCATGACAAAAAAAAATTTCGGTTAACAAACTCCGGTTTTTTTTCAGGATGTCACTCGTTATAGAAATTTTAATGATTATCTCAATTTAACATAATTAGGAAAACAAAGAACTTCAAAGTCTTGTTAATCCTTGGAGTACTTCAAATTTTACGGATTTACTTACCGGTATGGTTTATTTTTTCATTTTTATTTTTCAGATTTGATAAATATCGATATCTGCAAAAAGCAACAAAAAGCTGCAAACGCGAGTTTGGTATCACACAAGCGTGTTATTGTCTCATTGTACCGACCAATCACACTAATATTCATGCCATATGGCTGAATGCTGCACCTCCTATTTGTATCCCAAATAGGGTTCAGCAAAAAAAAATTGTGGATTGTCTATTTGTCACACTAATGTGAATCAATCATTGCTTAAATACAAAATAATAATGAGAAAAATTTGATGACTTTGATATTATTGCGAACAACACTTAAAACTTATCGTCGATTCAACGTGAATAATAAAATAGCGGTTTACTGATGCAAAAGAGGCACTAAAAATACTTCAAACAATATAAGAAGATGGTATCTTCCCCGGTAATCACTCCAATGCGGATCCCCGAGGTGGTGAATCCTCCAATTCCTGGAGAAAGTCATCGTTATTATGGAAACATTCACTTGAAACAACTCAAGCTTCCTAATAATGATAATCTTCGCGGAACTACCACAAGTTATCCTCGATATTATGAGGACGGTTCAATAGGCGACTTGGATATTCATGAAGCAGCATCTAATGGTAATTTCACCAGGGTTAAAGAGTTACTTGCTCCTCAAGGTTCCGGTGAAACTTCGTCCGCGTTTTTGCTTGCAAATGAACCCAGTCCCTCTTCTGGTTTGACGCCTCTGCATTGTGCTGCATCGCGTGGTCATTATGATATCGTAAAATGGTTAATTGATGCTGGAGCTATCGTTGATCTTGAGGACAAAACGGGAGAAGTACGTGATCTTGATTTTCCGCTTGTATTAAGATAATTTTCATAAATTAATAAGACTTTTTTTTCTTTTTTTAGACGGCTCTTCTAAAGGCTTCTTATAATGGTCATTCTTCGGTTGTGGCTTTGCTTTTACAAAAGGACGCAAATGTTTCTTTGAAAGATAATGACGGTTGGACTGCTTTGCATAATGCTTCTGCTCAAGGATTTTTAACGATCGTAAAATATTTTGTTGAGCATACTAAAGCTGATATTGATGTGAAGAGTCTTAAAGGTTATACTCCTTTGAGTAAGTATATGTATATTAAAAAAAGTGTAATTTTGTTAAATTTGTTAATTAAAAGTGATCATCTTTGATCATTAATAATAATTTCATTTATTTCAGTGAATGCTGCATCAAAAGGAAATATTGAAATTGTAGAATACCTTTTAGGCCATCATGCGAATCCTTTCATAAAAAACAAACTCGGCGAGAACGCGTATGATGTTGCTGCCACAAGTGAGGAAATATATATTTGTGGAATATTAGAAAAAGCAGAACGTGATTGGTGGAAGGGAAAAAGACCATTACCCAATCGTGTGTATTATAAATTTTCTTATGTTTTATGGTTTTTATATATATATATAAAAAAAAATGAAGTCACTCACTCTTTTTTTTTGATAGCCACAACAATTAAAGAACTTACTGGTATGCCAAATTTTGATAAACCATATAATGTTAATGACTGTCATATCAACGTTCCTGTTATTATTCATGAAAATCAACGTTCTGCTTCGACATTTGGTTTGTCTCTTCGTGGATCACCAAAATATTCTGCTAGCAATTTATTGAGAAGTGATGTTCGAGGACCTTGGTCCTTTCCCGACGGTAAACCCACTACAAAAGATGAAGATCGATTACCTTTGGCACCCATGTCATCATCTGCTTCAATTATTTCTAATTCAACTTCTTCAAAGTCTCGTAGTCCTTGGTACTGGGTAACTGATTGGAAAATTGATTTGAAACATCCAAGTGTTGACTCGGAAGGGTGGCAATATGCTAAAAGTTTTGAAGATAGTGAAAGAAATTGGTATAATGCACCATTATCCAATAGTGGAAGTTGGGTTAGAAGAAGAAGATGGGTTCGTGTTATGAAACGTAAAGATGGAGCACCAATTGTTTCAGAAAATAATACTCGACGTGAGGGAGCTGATTACGTTGAGCGAGCTGAAGCGATCATCAAAAAAGTTCATTCTGTTAGTGAAGTTGATCAATTAGCACAATATAAGGAAGCAATAGAAATTTTATTGAATGGGAGCAAAAGTACGTTTATACTTTTTTTTTTAAGATTAATAATATTGATTCATTTCGTTAAATATTATTTTTAATTATTATTCGTCAATTTTAGATGATTCGAATCCAACACGTAAACAAGAAGCTATATCTCTTGCGAGTACTTTTGAGTCTCATGCTGAACATTTAGATAATAGGATAAATGGTGTTCCTACTAGTCCAAGTTTCAAAGAAATTCCAATAACCCCAACCCTCTCAAAGTCGTCTTCACCAATTCCATTTAGGTTAGAATCCTCTCCCGTAACACCAGTTAATCGATCAAGTAATGTTACTCCCACAATAACGAACAATGCTTCGACGATAAGTCTTATAAGTAATGAAACAACGGATAGTCCATGGAATAATGCGTTTCAAAGTGATGACGCGGGTAGTGCATCGATTTTTGGTGAATCATCCGTGGTATCTCCAACACGTGCACATCCTCAAATAGGTTTAAATGTCACAAACGTGCAAGCAAATAATCTTACCACTTTTGGTAAATGGGAAAATGATGATGACGTACCCGAGTGTCGAAGATGTCATAAGAAATTCGGTTTATGGATTAGAAGACATCATTGCAGGTTCGTACAGAACTTTATATCTGAAACAGCAACAAATTTTTTTATAAAAAAAAATCAAAGTCGATATGGATAATAGTATTTCTTCTTTTTTTTATTGTCATTATTATTTTTGAATTTACTAAAATAAATAAATCTAGACGATGTGGTCAAGTGGTTTGTGATAAGTGTTCTACTGCAAGAGTTATTCTGCCATCAAATCAAGTGCTTACTGATCCATCTCAAAATGGTGAAGCAAGTCAGTCATCTCATCATCGCGTGTGTGATGCATGTTTCAAATCGCTGGGCCACACAGCTCGACAGAGATCCAATAGCTTTAGTTCAACAACAATTATTCCCGGATCATCTACCACAAACCATAGAAGACGTATGAGCAACAGTTCTACCTTGACCGAATGTCCTTACTGTAGCAAGTCGTTATCAGGAGGAAAATCTGCCCAAGAACACCTCGAAAGCTGTGCCAATAACAGCGGTAACAACGGCGTTAGCGGTCATAAATATGTGGGTGAGGAATAAATTACAGGGTAGCAAGAAAGAACTAATAAATCTCGTTGGCAAAAAAAAACATTATTATAACTTATTCGCGGTTTCTTGTCTTGCTTCCTTTGTGTTGGTACACTTCTACCACATTCCTTTATTTTTTCCCTATTCAAACCATTCCACATCAAATCGGAAACATTTATCTAGTCTACAAACTTCCCCCAAATAACCCCCTCGTTGGCCAAGAATGTCCCATTTGTTTCGAAGAATTCCTCAGCGGTAAGTATTAATTAGCCAATTATGTGGATACTTGTAAGTAGGAAAAGTGATGATTTAGAAAATCTGATTTATGTTAATAAATACATGATATGACAAAGAATTGTTGATTCAAATCATGATTTCTTTAACATAAAATCAGATTTTGAATTATTCTTTCTCTACCGGCAAGAGGCCATATTTTATTGTTATTTTTGTAGATTGATTTCCAAGAATTTTTTTTTTTTTTTTAAAAAAAAAAAATTATATCTATCATTATTAGGCGAAACCGTCACGAGACTGAACTGTTTTTGTTCATACCACTATCATTGTATACGAGATTGGTTCGCAAAAGGGCGAGAATGTCCTATCCATTATCTTTAACTCAACATATTTTAATACTGAAAAAAATGGTTCGTTCTTGTCTTAACTTTTCCTTTTTCATTTTTTATCATTTTTATAAATATTAGGAAATTATAAAAAAAAAAAAAAAAAAAAAAAAAAAAAAAAAAAAAAAAAAAAATATATATATATATAAATAACTTACGAGACAAAATATTCGTGGTTTGTTGAGTCAATTGCAAAAAATTTAATTTCTCACTAATAATATTTTATCCTTTTTTTCAATTAACTCACGTATTACGAATTTGCAACCTTTTACTTTTTTTTGTAACATATTATTTTTTCGTTTATTAGAAAATACCATCGCTTTTTGTATGTAAGATTTAATAAGATTTTTTTACTCCTATTTTCGTCTTTTTTCGTTACTTTTTTTACTGAATAAAGAATGAAATGTTTTCATATTAACGATTTTAACAATACATGAATTGACTGAATTGTGTCTAATGTATTTATCGCCGTTTTCAAAATGATGTATGCAGTTATTAAATCTGAATAAAAAAAAAAGAAAACCGAAAACCGGACGAAAACCGGATGAAAACAGAACAAAACATGGATGAAAATCGGACGAATATTGGTATTCGAATATTCAATCACGAATAAATAGCGTACACCATTTTGAAAACGGTAGAGTATACGATCATATGAATCATGTGGCAAATTTTTCTGCGTGTAACCATAATATGGGAACTCTTACCACACCACCCTCGGCTATATGTTTTGGGTAGTACAGGTGACATCCGATGTGTGTGACAAATAGAGATCAGACCATTCAAAAAAATCTCGTCGCTATAAACAACGCGAACGCGAACATCACGTGATCGGTGACGGTTAGACATCACACCTTTCCGAGGGTAGTGTGGTAAGATTACTCATATAAACATAACGTAATTTCTGCAAAAACTATAAAATTATAAGAAATTATGAAAAATTACGCTAACCAAATAAGTAGCAATTTTTATTTTTTGAACTTCGGGATGAAACATTAAAATAAAAATAGTTGGAAATAGTCAAAGTAATGTAAAATTTATTTATTTTATTATAATAATACTTTATACATAACGTCTGTAGTAAGTAAAGTTTGTGAATATATTATATACATTAATAAAATAATGTTTTTTTAGACAGTTTATATATGCTATTTGACACTTTTAATAATATAGCTTCGTTCATGCGAAAAAACTCTGCCAATGCGAACACTACTACTTTATATTTTAGTATTTTAGACGTAAAAACTATAAACTCTTCTTGTAACAAGTGAATAATAAATGCTTTTAGTAAATATTTAGCAAAGTTCTTTTTTGTGAAGTTTTTAATATTTAAAAAAAATTTGTCTTGTGCGAAAAATCACATTACTTTTTTAAATTTTTTTGACGACGATCTAATGTCCAAAATTTCTCCACTTTTATCAATCATTTAGGTTTTTTTTTATTCATTCAGATAAAAAAAAAAGTGCACCGAAAAAAAATTGACATTCTGTTATCAAGACCTAAACATTACGTGCCTTGATCTTTTTTTTTTTTATTTGATAATAGTCATATTCTCGCTATAAGATGAATTAGAATTATACTATTTTGATCCAAATTTGAAGTAGATTCTTTAGACTAGTCATTCTTTACAGGCTATCGAAAGTTTCGTATAAAAAAGGCAAAATTTTAGTACTATAAATTAAGAAAACTTTGAAACAATCACATGAAATGAATGTCCAAAAATCCGCAGTTTAAGTATACTAAAAAAACGCGTAAAAAAAATTAAATTAGATTAAAAAAAAAAAATATATATATAAAAATAGAAAGATAATATAAAAAAAAATAAGGGTAAAAAGAAAAGAAAAGAAAAAGAATTATTTCATTATTTCATTAAAAAGAAAAAAAAAAAAAAGAAAAAAAAAAGGTTTAAAAAATAAAAATAAAGTAAAATAAAATAAAATAAGTTAATTAAGAAACAAAATCTCAATTATAAAAAAAAAAAATCTTTCCTTCTTTTTTTTATCATCTATTTTTTCGAGTTTCAATATATCTAAAAACGTGAGAAAAACTCTTCTAAGAAAAAAAAAAAAAAATATTATAAATATAAATTTAAGGACCGAAGTAGATCCGATATATATATTAATTATAATTTTTTTTAAAATAATTAAAAAAAAAAAAATAGTAAGAAAAAAAAAATTATTTTATTACAAAATAATAAAAAAAAACTATACAATAATCTCATAATGCAATCCTAATTGAAAAAAAAAAAAAAAAATATGATAATAATTGTGATGATAATAATAATTTTGTGATGATAAACAATAAAAAATTGTTCATGAATGTTCATATGAAATCAAAGATCAATAACATCAAAATTACCATTCCCTTCACTTTTAAGGAAATTATGTTTCCTTCCTCCATCACCCACAGTACCATCATTATTGTTAATTGTAGACGGAGAACTGTTTCTAATTTCACCCGTTCCTAATGACATATCAACAGAAATACGATTCGGGTTCATTTTATAAGATGGTTCGGGACGAACAACAGTTGTACGTCTTGTATAAGCTGCGGAATTCCTCCTTTCATCTTCTGCTACTTGTTCCGGTGTTGGTACTAATGAACGCGATGTTGGACGTGTGGTGAGCAATGATGATGATGGATTAACCAAGTATCGTGAAAATGACTTTGATCGAAGCAAAAATAACATTGAAATCATTGACAATGAAGTTGATGAATCTTTTGTAGTCTATGAGAATGCGAGAAAGAAATGGATTGGATTAGTAAAATAAGAATTGAATTCAACAAGATTCATATAATTAAGGTAACTTACTCTTGATTTCCAAAAGTTCGATACAGTTGGTGAAAGTGATGATGCAAATACATTTGATATGGTCAAGAATGAAAATGATAACATTAAAATAACCAAAATGATAAACACCTAATACAGTGAATATAAAAATGGGTTATTATCATTCTAATTCCACGTTGTAACAAAAAACAAGGTTATATTTCCTTACCTTTATAGCTTTCTCTTTATCAGCTTTATTAGAAAATTTGAAAATCAAAGATTCACCAATTTTTTGTTTAACTTCTCGGTCAGTCGCCAGAGCAAATATTATAAATATACCAAATAATAAAAATCCAATATTCATTAATATAATGAAAACAATTTCCCATATAATTGATGGAATAAATATATTTTCAATATTCGAATTTGTTCGTTCCAATATACGAAAGATAAATGTTATTGAAATTAATAATATATTTAAATATAAAACATGACGATAAATTCGTGTTGAAATTCTGACGACGGATGATAAGCGTATATCAAACAATGTTATTTCTCTTGCCGCTTTAACCCTGTTTAAAAAAATTTATTAATAAGTTACTTGGAGATCTTGAAAATAAAATAAAATAATAATAAAAAAAAAAATAATAATTTAGTTAAATAAATTACCATGAAAATGACAATATCACGTAAAGTGAACATAAAATCAAATAATTAAATTCACTTAAGAGAGTGAATCCAACTAATGAAAAACGCTCTCGTACGTTGTCAGGATCAACAACCAATATGATTAGGGATACTATATAAAGTTTTAAATTACGTAAGTAAATTTAATCTTAACGTTATAATTAAGTTATTTAAAGAGTACAGAAAAAAATTTAATTACCGAGAGAACTAAATGCTATTCCTGGCAGAATATATATGTTTGGATTATTAGGAGAAAAATCCCATAAATCAAGGAAGCAAATTATGGAATATATGGTAAATACAAATATTGCGCCAAAAGTTACTCCCCAATTAATTGTCCATGCTAGTAAATCTTGACTATGAATTAACCTCATCCATGGACCAATATCTTTACAAAGGTAAAAAGAAAAAGTCAGCAAAAAAAAATACAAGTTACAAGACGAAATGGACAAATTTATCCTGTAAATGTCCTGTAATCGTCCTGTAATCGTCCTGTAGATATTCACACAATTCTGAAAACTGCAATAATTTTTCTCTTACCTGAGGTGATAGAAACATGATCTATTGTTGAAGTCAGAGATTCCAGATGTAACATGTCATTTTTAAGAAGTAGGGTTACGCCCACTTTAAAATTTTTAAATAAATCACGATCAATCGCAAATGGTTCCTTAATTCCAGGATCTCCATTATTCATAGATGTAAGTAAAATAACTTGCGGTATTCCAGACGTTGACTCAACTCGTTTTTTCATTATTATTTTATTATTCATTTCATTTCTATTTGAAAAATGTTCATTTCTTTTTGAAAAAGTTTGGTTTGTAGGTTGTAACAATGAATTATTTTGTGATATTGAATATGTTCCACTAGGTAATATTGTTGTCCCTTCAGGCAAACCATTTTGAAAATTATCGGGTAAGATCAAATCTTGTGTTAACCATTTATTCCTACAAAGAAGAAAAAAATTTTTTTTGTTTAAAATTGGTACAAAGAAAGAAAATAAAAAGTCAAATAACTTTAAACTTACCTTAATATTAAATCAGACAACGTATCACAAGATTGGTTACCATTAACATTACCAAAAGGAATAACCAATAAAGCAACTCCTATTGGAAAAGGTTTTAGAGTACAAGGAGCAATTGATAAATCATTTTGATCTCTCTCTATAAAATTAGCAAATTCTATTTTTCCACTAATAATAACGTCATTATTATAATAATAATTTTTATCGGAATTTTTTAAAAATAATAAATCAAAATTTTTTAAAGAATCGATCTCATTATTTTCTTTGTCATATAATAATAATTTTGCATCAACATAATTTACATAATAATTTCCAAATAATAATAAAAAACTAATTATTAAATTACATAACGATAATTTTTTTGAAGAAAGGGGGCCAGTCATCATGATTTTTTTTTAGGATTATTAAATGATTAAGGAAAAAAAGGGATGATGTTTTATTTATTTATTTTTTTCCCCCGTTAAAAATAAAAGAATGTAAAATTGGGTTTGAAACTATGACATGAAAGGCGAAATATTGATCTTTTGTGTATGGTCGTGCGAGTAATTCCTTGTAATGTGTAATTTATGCGATATAATTATGTAATGAAGTTAAGGAGAAACTAAAAATGTCTTTTTTAAAAAAATAAGGTTCTCTTTTTTCTCTAAAAAATTAACTTTTTTGATGCAAATATGATGCAAGGCTTTAATAATGCAATAATAATCGTAATAATGACAAACAAAATTTGGAAATTTATTATAGAAATTCTATTTAAATCAAAAAATGTAACAAACATAACATGCAATCTATTAACGATAAAAATAAAGAGGAAAAAATATATGATACGTCTCTATTACTTTAACGAAAAAAATAAAGAGAGTGAAGGGACACAAAAAGTAAATCTAGTGTTTAAATAAAAATTAAATTTCAAACCCCAAATTTAGATTATGATCTCCTCAACACGTAACAATCACAAAGAAATCTATTAAAAATATAGAAAAGGTGCATGAGTGGCGATAAACATATTTAAATAATCGGTCCTTCTGTTTTCCTTTAAAGGGGATGATGTACTTTAATTGGTCTGTGTGCTGCGCCGACATATTCTGGTAAATGCTACAAAAACGTGGATCACGTCCAATGAATATTGTGAAACCTTTCGTTAATGATGATGAATATATAATGCGGAATGACGATCGAAATGGGCTATTATAAACTCATAATAGCCGTATTTAATATTAATAATATAAATAATGTCACAAAATAAATACGAGGTTTGATTAACAAAATGAGCACAATAAATACTTTGCATATAAATGTGTAAGTTCCCCTGATGAATTCTATGAATGCACCCCTTAGGTCATCACCGATATAACTTTAGTAAAAGCCCCCTATAATTCCTGCGATAATTACCAATTAATGGAGGATCGGGCGGAATTAACAAAAACATACTGGTTATTATATTTGGAAGGCCAGATCGACGTATATTTTTATTTAGATACGTAAAACATTTATTGAATAAATCAATGATATTTATGCTGTATATATATATATAGTTATTTAATTACAAATTAAGGATTTTAAATAGAAAATTTTTTTTTGACAAATAATAAAAATAAAAATTAGTAAAAATGATATACATTATTTCTTCTAACTATTGGTCATTTTGCTCTTCTGAGCGAAGACTTGGATTATTATGAATCTTAATCTCATAAAAATAAGTATTAAATCAACAGTAACGGATAATGAAAATAAAAAAAAATTTTTTTAATTATATAAAGATTCTACTTGCCATCAATTTGTATACTTGTTATATAACTGTTCTTTTTATAATCATTTGGTGTCTATATAATTTAAAAGTTAAATTGGGAATTGCAAGATCATAATTATCTATAACTTGTAAATGATAGTTGTCCAGATAAAATTCTCATAAAAAATTGCAATCTATAAATGTCCAATAATAATTTTGGGTGTTTCCGTATATTCTTGTTAATTTATCCAATGATCAATATCGGGAACATAATTTGTTTCAGAATATTGATCACTTTTCTCTTTATTGATAAAATAAATCGCGTAGACCATTTATTAATAATTTCAACTTTTTTTTACTACTTATTACTAGGTTTTTGTCTTCAACTCGTTTAATTATTGTTTTTTAGAATCACATTTCATCATAACATCCGCTGCTGCAGAGACATATTTCAATCTATTTTCAAAGAAAATAAAATAAATAAATAAATAAAATAGATAAACCAAAATAAATACTAAATTAACAATCTTGAAACCTCTGATTTACGTAATTATTTAACGTGTGATTTTTTTTTATTAACTGCGGTAGACCATCACCTCAGGTGATTAGTATAAATTTTGGGGCATTACGATATTAATAAATGAATTAGGATAAACCATATGGCTAAAGGATAATCGTATTAATCATAAGAAAGTTCATACGTGTCACATCATCTAACATACATGTTTCGGCCGATATATCGACATGTAATTGGTAATTCGCTTAATAAATTTTTTTTTTTTTTTTTTTTACTCAAAGAGGCTAATATAAGGAATCTTGTTTGAGAAAATTTCTCGTATATTTGTATTGTCTTAATATGATACATAACGAGAAACTCCTAAAATTTATGCTAAAATTTTGTCAATATTACATGCATTAAAGTATCGAAAATAACAAATTATTATAATGTAAATCTAGTTAATTTGCGTTTTAGTAATTATTTCATTGATCTTTTGAGGAACCAATTAACTAATTATGAATTTTTAATAACAAAAGATCTAAACATTATATTTACCGTAATGTAAAAAAATTTAAACATTAAAGATATATATATATATATATTTTATTATGAGGATATTAAAAGAATTTACTAGCCTTTACGGAAGATATTTTCTAAATTCTTCTATAAGGAAAGTGAGAATATCCTATTTGATGCTGGATTTGTATATAGTAATACTAGTAAGAATATAATATGATTTTAGAGTAATGAAAAAACTAGTGTGCAAATCTTTTCTTCATCAGACAAAGTTAAAGACATTTAAACGAATACATTAATTAAAAATGGCAACAGATGATTTTTTATTGATTTTAATATAGTTTTATTCATTTATAAATATTATGCCAAATATAAATTTTGAAATATTTGTTATTGAAATGGGTTGATAATGTCTTATAAAATTGTTGTTTACGATTTGCTGTTTATGTCTATTATTTGCTATTATAGTTTAATAATAATTTTTTATGTTTTAGCTTAACATGTTTCCAACTTTGAAATATATTCTAAATGATGAATCATTTAGCAAGTACCAATACTGAAATCTTTTATGAAAATGTTTTCTTTGACATAGATAATATTATCTGGTTAATTATATAAGTTTCTTTAAGCTTTATTATAATATTCTTTTATATATCTGGATATGTATTTTTTAAATGATTAAAACAATATTTATTATATTGAAAAAGTATCATAAAATCGGAAAGACCTATACAACTCTGGAGAATAAAGGCCTACGGGCTGGTTTTATAGTTTCCTTGAAGTCATTGAAAATGCTATAATAGAGGATTATAAAAAATGATCAATAATCAAAAGATCAAAAAGATCACAAAGGATAATAATCAAAAACATTTAATATTAGCCAAACATAGATATAATCAACTATATGAGAACTTACAATATATAATTTTGAATAGCAATATGGTTGTCATTTTTCTAGTTATAAGAAATGTCTTCATGAGAAAGGCAAAATATTATATTACAACATATTTATTTGTTTTTTTAGGTAGGATTATGCTTTTTATGCTATGATTTATCATGATGCATGGAGATGGTTACAATATCAGATATACTCTCTGGAATCTCAGTAGACTTAATGAATAAGATTTGCCTTTTCTTCTTATATTACAAAAAAGTATTGTTAATTAATGTATAGATATTTATTATGCAGTTTATCTTATGATATGAAGCCATCAGATGATGATAATTCAAAAAAACCAAATGGATAATTCAAAATTAATAAGTCTTTTGCCTCTCTTTCTTATTACAAAAAGACATTATCAATTGATATATATTTATTATACAGTTGAAAAGATAACAGTATAATCTTGTATTTTATGTAACTACACAGTCTACACATGTTACAGCTTAATGTATAAATGAATATTTTGCTATAAATAAACATAATTATTTTCATTGCTTGTTAATATTGCTAATTATTACAGTGTCCAATATTGAATAAAATATTTAAAAAGTATATTCCATATTGGCATATTGTTTCTACCGGTCGGTTTGATCATTTCATAATTTGTGCTATAAAATGAAGCCTGTGTAATAAAACAGTTTATCACATATACTCTTATAATTTTTCCAAACGAATCACAATAAATAATATATAAAGCCAAAATGTTTACCACTTTACTTTGTCTCGTCAAAAGGTAATACAACTGTGAAAGATGAAAAAGGCGCCAGAGTTCGATAATTTTTCTGCTTGAGCGAGAAAGGAAAAATTTTGATAAATGTCTTAGAATAGAATATAGAGCAATTAAAGTATTAATAAAGTATTTTAAAAACCATAATTTGTAGTCAATTAGTTAATATTCCTAATACTTTTGTTTTTACAATTTATAAGAATTTTATCAGCTAGAACTATTTGTCATATAAATTAATATATTATTATGAATATTAGTATCTATTAATGTAAATGTTCTATTGTTCGTTGCATGTCAAAGAATAGACATATTATAATGAAAAAGAATGAATGGATTATTGTATGTTTATGCAACTCCAAAATTAAAATTTGTCCTGCTTTTAATAGACATCTTGAGGCGTAGTACTTGACAAATTTAAAGGACGGTACAGTTACAAATACTTATTCGTGTTGAACTTCAATTATTTATGAGTTAATTTTAAATTGGATATTTTTTTTATGTGTAAACTGGGTTTCAAAAAATTTTTCAAAGAATAAAACAATTTATAAATTTTATTTGTCGTATGGCATCAAAAATTACAAAAGATGATAAATGAGTATACATTAAGACCAGACCAATTTAATTTTCTGCTTAACATAACCTGAACTTATAAAAAGCAGGGGGGGAGGAACAGGACCCTGAGCAATATATGTATAGGTAACAGAATTATTTGCTTAGAATATACTATTTTAGTCACAGTTGGAGATTAAATTTGCTTAGAATTGATGATATTTATTACCAATGTCATATTTTTCATTTGCTTATTTTTGCAGAATTTTTGATGTTATATATTACGATTGCTTATTTTTTGAATAAATTTGGTAATATATAATATACTATATAATAAAAAATTTTATCATCGTACGTTCATACCATTAAATATTTTAATATTTTATCATATTTTGGAAACGAAGGTTTCAATTGATGGTAATATATTAAAGTTAATAAATAGGGAACGAAATTAAATATTATAATAAATATTTTGGTAAGGATAATTTTATTGAAATATTAATTGTATATCACGAAGCAATAAATAACGATTGAAGTATTGGGAAGTAATCAGCATATTTTCAAATGATAAAAAATTAATTATAAACTCATATGATTAGATTTCTTATTTTTGAGCAATTTATGAAGTCACACGTTGAGTTTGCTTATTCATCTTAATAAAAAACCTTGCATAGAGCTATTATAAAATTTTTGAATTTATTTGTTACCTATACATATATTGCTCGGGGTCCTGGAGGAACAATATTTTTTATTATCACGTGATTAAAGGTGAATTTATACTGGATTATTACAAAAAAAAAAATATATATTAAGAATTTACAATACATCGTTTCTTTTTTACTTGTCTTTTAATTTCACATTCCCACTTTCTTCCATTTGCCTCACATGCTTTACACACGGCATAAACAAACGCTCACTCTTGTACCATATCCTCTGGTTTTTTGGCTAGATCATCATCATCACAGTAAATACAAATATTTTTATGCGCAACCTTTGAAGCATAATATAATTGTTCAATTTGAGATTCACATGTCAGATTTACTCTAACAAATACAGTATTATAAAAAGGATGTGTTTCTGGAAGTACACGTATAATGGTATTGTTCAAATGAAATTTCTAAATCTTCTTGTTCCTTTTCGCTTAATGCATTTTTACTAAAAATACAACATGGCTTTTTACATGATTTACACGAAATAAAATCACGAATTTGACCAGAAATAAACATTCCTTGAGTTGCATATTGTGCATATTCTTTCTAGATTGCTTACTTGGATGATCATTTTCAGTAGTATTATGCCCGTTGTTACTCTGGTCAGTTCGTCGATCAGGTAACTATGACTTGGAGACAGGGATGCAATAGATATGTCTCAAGTCCAATCAACAAGACACACTATTCACAAAGGGACAGTTCGTTTATGAGGTAAAAGAGTTTATTTATTATATGAACTTGTTATTATAACTTTGTTATTACACTCTCTTATATTTTTTCAACTAAAAAGAAATTTCAGGATATTTATACAAAATAAAATATATTTAAAAATATAACAAATAAATCTAATATATCAAATAAAACTAATAAATCAAATAAATAAAATAAATCAATTAAATCAAATAAATCAGATAAATCAAATAAAACTGATATATCAAATAAATCGGAAATATCAAAAATAACAGGCTATGATGGCTTTGGCTTAGGCGGCTTTATATACTTTGCCACAATGTCACGTGATTACTACGCTAACAGTTCTCCCCTTCTTTAGTTTGAACTCCGTTGAAAACTCTTTTTTTTTACAATACTACACACTCAACCCGCTAGTACATGGGGGTCACTCGTGATATACCAAGCTAAGAGGCCCCCGAAGGGAATTCGTGCCGAAGCCCAAAATTAGCAAGGCATAGAAGCCGATCATTTTGGCCAGGAATGACCGAGTACGTGTGACGGCGATTTTGTGTTGATGATGGACTCATATTTATACCAATTTTTGAATTTGTTAGAATTATGGGATTGGAAATTAGTAGAAAAGTGTTGGTAAATTCTGATAAAATTCGGTTTGATTTTTGGTGGTAATTTCTGGGAAGTTTCTTTATTTAAATTTTCATCAATGTCGCACTATCTCAAAATCATCTTCATCTTTTTTTTTCTTCATTAATTTTCAATATGACTCGTACTGACACCAATGTTGCTCGTCGAAAACTTCGCAGTTCGCGCGCCTCTCGAGGCCAAAATAATAAAAAAAAACATAATAAACCAAGTAAGGCCGTCAGAAGAAGGCATTTTCGAAGAAAAGGCATTGATAATCCTCAAAAAAGTGAAGGCCTGGCTCAACAAGCTTTAGAAGTTGCTGGAGAGCTTTTTGTAACGAAAGAAGAAGAAGTAGAAAAATTACAACAAGAAATCAATCAGAAAAATGGAGAACTTGGCCATTATAAGGAGTTAGCAGGGTTTAATAGAGATTTACGAGAACAAGTATTTTCATTAACTAAGGATAAGGAGCGGTATAGGAGGGAAAGGGAAGGTTGGAAGGTACGACATGAGAGGGAATATAAAAGGGCTAATGAGGCAAAAGAAACTATCTCCAATTATGAAACATATATGAGAGAAAATAATTTAGAACCACCATCTACTATTTAGATTTTTCTTCTTTTCTTTTTCCTAATAAATTTTTATAAAATTTTCTATTTTCTATTAAATTATTTTGGGGAGTTAAGTCGCGTATTTTTGCTGATCATTTGTGAAACTAAAATTAACACTAAATTAAATTTGGATCTGCCATCATTACTAATTTCTATTTTTGTAGATCATACTTATGTCAATTAATTAAATTAATTTAAACTTGACTTATTTAATCCAATCAATAAATTTTCCAATAAATTATGATGTAATTATAAAGAATTTTGATCCAATAATCCTTGCACTATTTCTTGTAACTGTTTCACCTGACTTCTATTTATTTTTCTTGCTATTTGCGCAGTAATGTAAAAAGTACCAAGTATTTTAATTGGTTGATGTTCAAATATATCAAAGACATTTTCTGACATTCTCGTATAATGATTAGTTAATTTTTGCTTATATCTAAATTGTTGAGCTTTAGTTTCTAAACTATTTAATAATTTTCCAATATAATAAGCATTGATTAGTGAGTTTAATCGTTCTTTCAATTGAATTGATCGTCATAATGCAGCATAAGCATTTTTAAATTGTTCATTAAAAGGAGCAGCTTCATCATAAGGTGGTATTAAATCTCCATTTTCAAAAGGAAGTTCTAGTTGTAAATCTTAAGTTAAAAGGTCAATTAATCTATTATTGGGAGATTCCATTCTTTCTGATCGTAGTAAGGTTTTAGTAAACTTCCATTAAAAGGAGCTTTTAGGACTTTTCCTTGCATATCCCTTATTTTATAGCTTTCATTTTGTAAAACCGCATGAATATAATAGGGTCCTTTCCATTTTTCATCCAATTTTCCAGACCATTGTTTCGCTTTTTCAGCCTTGTACAATAAAACTTTATCTCCTATTTAAAAAGATCTATGACGTTTAATTTGCTGATCATGATGTAATTTCTGTTTGGCTTGTATCCTTTGTCGGGTAGATTCTCTATCATGTGGTAACTCATTAACTAATTTGTTGATCCTATCGGATAATTGTTCTTCATTTTGGGTAAGATCATCAATTGGCAACTTTGCTTCACGACCATATGTTAAATAAAAAGGAGATATTTTGGTTGTGGATTGTTTACTTGTACGATAAGCAAATAAAACTGGCTGAATAAACTGATCCCACTGTTCTACTTGTTTGACTAATTTAGCTAAAGATTCACATAAAGTTCTGTTAAATCTTCCTACTAGTCCATTGGTTTGGGGATGATATGGTGTTGATAATAAATGCTTAATCTCAAATCTTTTGGTTAAACGATCAATAATTTGATTATTAAAATGAGTTCCTCGATCTGTCAGTATTTTCTGTGGACATCCATGTCGGCATATAATGTCTTCATATATGAATTTCTCAGTTTCTTCTGCTGTAGCTCTAGGTACTGCTTTTGCTTCAGGCCATTTAGTCAGGTAATCCATAGTAACTATAATATATTTATTTCCATTAGAAGTCTTTGGTAAAGGTCCTACAAAATCTATTCCTATTTGATAAAAAGGTGAATGTACAGGTATTGGATGTAGTAATTGATGAGTTTGAGGTTTTCCTCTTCTTTGACATGAGTCACAATTTTTAACATATTCTCTAATATTTTCATACATCTGAGGCCAGTAATATCTAGTACGAATTTTGTTGAACATAATTTCAGTTCCAAAGTGTCCAGAAGTAGGATCATTATGTACCATGTAAAGAACTGGTTCCATTTCATGTACTCTAATCACTCTTAATAAATTTCCTTCTTTCTGTTTGTCTTTTCTATATAAATAGTTGTTTTTAATAATAAAAGGAGTACAAAAGTTTTTGAATTGTTTGATAAGTTGTTGAGTATTTAAGTCTGATGGTAGTTGTTGAGTAGTTAAATATTGAAAAATTCTATTATATTGGGTTGTATCCATTGTTATAAAAATATTTAAATAAAATAAAATATTAGGCTGTCTGTCACAATGCAGGCACTTTTCGCTTTCACCTTTTAATGAATTTAATATTTGTTAAGGATTTAATCTAAGGAAGCTACAAATGGCTCAGTAGAGATGGTGTAAGGGGGTAATCCATAGGAAAGTCGTAAGAAACATTTTAAATAATGAATAAGGTTGGTTTGTTTCACTCCTTCAGGTTCCTCCCACCAAGGTTGGTTTACCAAAAATTCTGGCTTCATATCAGGTCGTATTTTCCCTAAAGTAAATCCAATAATGCAATCATGAAGGATAGTTCCATATGGGAGGTTCTTTTTGCACATTGTACAATAAGTATGAATATGATGATTTTCTATGTCACATTCAAAGGTGCATCTACTTCCTCCTCTATTGATAGGTTGACCAGCAATTACTTGCTTTATTTGAATAAACTCTTGGAATAATTCTTGTAATTCTTCCTTTGAAAAATAATATGCAGGAGTTTGGACTCCTTCTATATCATCATTTAAAATTAAAATCTCTTGGCCTTCTTCTAGCCATTCTTCCTGATAGTTTGGATGATCTTCTTGGTCGTGTATTTGCTGGTAGTATTCTTGCCAATCTCTTTCATAGTCTGATCCTAAAGTGCTATTATCATTTCCCCAACATATACATTGAATTTCTTCACAGTTTTCACATGGTTGAGGATAAATAATTTCGTATATTTCTGCTACTGGTTTGGTAGTGATGTCTTCTTCAGAATCTGCTTCATAATCTTCCTCTTCTATAGGGGTTAAAGTAATTGGAGCAGATAAAGTATGTTTAGTAGGTCCAGGATATGTTTCTAATTCAATTAGGAAACAGAATGTTTCTTCAGGAGTTCTAGATAATGCATCAGCATTGGCATTAAGTTTTCCTGGTCTGTGTTTGATCTCAAAGTCGTACTGCTGTAATTCCATTACCCAGCGGGCTCTTCTTCCTTTTGGCATCTTGGAAGTCTTTAACCATTTGAGGGCAGAGTGGTCAGTAATGATGGTGAATGGTCTTAATCCTAAGTAGTGTTGAAAATGTTTTATGGCCCATACTACAGCCAAACACTCTTGGTCTGTTACAGAGTAATTCTTTTCTGCTGGATTAAGGCTTTTACTTGCATAGGCAATTACATGTTCTTTACCATCTTCCTTTATTTGAGATAATACAGCACCTAATCCAATTCCAGAGGCGTCAGTATAGATAATGAAAGGTTTGTCGAAATCTGGATAACTTAGTACAGGGGCTTTAATTAGCATCTCCTTTAGTCTGTCAAAGGCTTGCTGTTGCTTTTCCTCCCAGTTGAAAGGAGCATCTTTCTTTAACAAAGTGAGCATTGGTCTTGCAATTCTGGAGAAATCCTTAATAAATTTCCTATAATAGGAGAATAGTCCAAGAGCAGCTCTTAATTGAGTAAGGTTTGTTGGTACTGGATAATTCTTGACTTTGTCAATCTTTTCTGGGTCTGGTTTGATTCCATCTCTTCCTACCACATGTCCTAGGAAGTGTATATTAGGTAATGCAAAATAGCATTTCTTTAATTTTATTTTTAGGTTGGAATTTCTGAGTGCTTGAAAAACTTGAGCTATATGATCCATGTGTTGCTCAAAGGTTCCTTTGGTGTAGATGATTACATCATCCAAATACACGGCTATAAAGTCATTCAAAAATTCTTGCAGCACTCTATTCATTAATCTTTGGAATGTTTCAGGAGCATAGCTTAACCCAAAAGGCATGACTAGGAATTCATACAATCCAAAGGGAGTTACAAAGGCAGTCTTTTCTATATCAGCTTCGTCCATGGCTACTTGCCAATAACCACTGGCAAGATCCAAGGTAGTGAACCATTTGGCTTGTCCAAAACTTTCCAACAGGTCATCAATTCTAGGGAGTGGGTAGGCATCTGCTTTTGTAATAGCATTTAGTTTTCTATAATCAATGCAGATTCGCTTATCTCCTCCTTTCTTATCCACAATTACAACAGGTGAAGCCCAGGGGCTACATGATTTTCTAATGATTCCATTTTCTTCCATTTTTACAATTTCTTTCTTTAGAAATTCTTTATTTTTAGGATTAATTCTGTAGGGTGCTTGGGAAATGGGTCGTGCATCTCCAATATAAATTTTGTGTTTTATGAGATTTGTTCTACCAATCTCAGTCTGACTTTTGGCACAAATATCTCTGAAGGATGTAAGCAAATTGTTGACTAATTGTTGCTGGTGCACATCCAAAGGTCCAAGGTTAAGTTTATGAGGCTCTTCTTGGGTGGCAGTGACGGCTAAATAAATGGCTGGATTTTCATCCTCACTTTCTTCTATCTCTTCCTCAGATTCTTCATATGGGGTGTGATTAGTCCAAGGGTTAAATTCTAGGTCGGATATATCAGAAAAATCATCAGATAAGTCTGACAGGTAAAGAGGGGATTCTTCTATCTCTTCCTCTTCATATTCTTCACTATCAGTTTCCTCTTCATCATAGGACTCAGCAGGTCTTCCTCTAGTGCATTGCATAGGAACAGTAATTCGTTTCTTTCTCCACAAGATAGTCAGTGTACCTTCTTCCCAATCCAAATTGGCTTTGACCTTTTTAAGCCAATCATTTCCAAGAATAAAAACTTCATCTGTAGAATCCAATACTTGAATGTTGAGGTTGATGAGATGAGATTTTACTTCTATAGGAAAATCTTTTACTTCTCCTAAGGATCTAACTTTAGTACCATTGGCAGTTACAATTACTAAGTTGGAAGGCCCATTTATAGAATATCCAAGTCGTTTCATGAGCTTTTTGGTGATGATACTAGTGGCAGCACCACTATCAATGACGGCTGAAATAGGTTCTCCATCTACTCTCAATTGGCATCTGGCAGCAGTAGTAGGAGCATCATTGGCTGAGGAGATAAAATTAGTCTCTCTGGTTCTCTTGACACTTTTAAGCATTGCACTTCTATATTTTGGAATTTGAGATGAGGCTTGTCCAATAGTTAAGCCACAAGGAAAGTCTTTAATGTATTGGGCAATGTCAAATTCAGTCACATTTTCAATAGGTGCGGGTCTCATTTTAAATTTTCTTTTGATCTTTTGAGCTTTAATGGTGAATGGAGTAGTTTCTGCTGAAGGAACAACTGGAATAATATATTCCTCTCCTCCTTCATCCATTTCATCTCCTGTTCTCACTCTTTTTCTTAGTTGTCTTTCTTTTCCAGATTCTGAACGAGTATTTACATATACTTCATATTCAGCTTCATCCTCCTCTTCCTCATCATAGGAGTAGTATTCTTCTTCTTCAACATATTCTTCATCCAGGAAATTAACAGGTCTGGTGAAAAGTTTTCTACTATTATTATTATTATTATTTCCTGAGTTGTTATTTCTATTACTTCTGCACTCTCTGGAGATATGTCCTACTTTCCCACATTTGAAACAGGTTAGTTTAGTTTTATCTCTAGCCTTTTCTGTAATCGCTCTAAAATTTCTAGGCTTGCTATTATTGTTACTATTATTTTGAGCTAGCAATGCTGATGATAAGGTTGCATAATTAAGAGTCAATTGTTGGAGTTGTTGAGTTAATGCATCTACATCTGGGTCATTCTTGCTAGTGGAAGATCCAGCAACAGGAGTGATTGGTAAAGGAGCATTTTCCTTCACAGCAACAGGAACATTTAAAGAAACTGACTTTGTAGGAACATAATTATATCCAGTTTCTACCAATTTTGCACGGGTAATTGCATCATTTAAAGTAGTAGGATTGTTAGTGGATACTAAAGGAGTCAGCAGAGGGTTTAGTCCATGCAAATACATTCGCACTTGTAATGCAGCAGGAACAGGTGGAGGATCAGTAGTTCCATTCACTTTTCTTAAGACTTTCTTGAATCTTCTAGAGTAGTCTTCAACTTTTTCTTCAGCTGTTTGTCTGATAGTCATCAGTTCATAGTACCATTGATTTTTCTTAGTTTCAGGAGAGAAATATGCTTCAAACTGGTGTACAAAACTGGCATTTTGGTTTGTATTATCATTCCAAACAGTAAGACCATTACCATTGGCTCTGAACCAGTCATGGGCTGCATCCTTCAGGTATCCTGCAGCTATAGCTATTCTTCTGTTACCTGTCCACTGATTAGTATTAGCAGCCGTTTCAAAACGTTCCAACCATTCATAAGGGTCTTCGTCATCTTTTCCATGAAAGTTATCTACTTTGGCTATGGTTAATTCACGAGGAGGTGGAGCATTTCCTAATGCAGTGGTCAACTGTGTAATATTTTGGCCATTAGTACCAAAAATAGTAGTTAAAACTGCAGTAAGTTGATCTTGATTCATAGTTTCAGGAGGTGCTTCTGGTGGAGGTAGGTTGTGGTATAAATTATATAACTTGGTGGTTTGATATTCAGTAGGTGCAGAGGAGTATCCTTGGGTTTCTTCACAAAGAGCAGGTATATAATATAATAATTCTAGTATAGGAGTGCTAAGGGTGGAAAATAGTATGCTTTTTAGAATTTCAGTAGTAAGGTCAGCAGCAGTATTCAGTTCAGCGATATTTTCTTTTAGTTTGGCAAAGGTAATAACAGTGCAAAGGTTGTAGTTTCTAGCAGAATGATTATCTTTAATCCAATTCCAAAAGTTAAAGAATCCAGTAGGATGTTGGTTATAAAGTATTTCTCCTGATGGGATATAACAAAAATTACAATAAGGAGCTCTTTCAAAGGCAGGTCTTCTTCTTTGAAGGTGCTTATTTCTGTGATGTTTTCTTTGGCTCTTTTTAGTACCGTAATATGGCATTCAATTGGGTGCAAGTACGTCTGCAATTGTTTTTCTTCTCAAGTACGTCTGAGAGATCCAGTATAGACAGTTCGTCGCTATACCTGGCAGGAATCACCAATTGTTACTCTGGTCAGTTCGTCGATCAGGTAACTATGACTTGGAGACAGGGATGCAATAGATATGTCTCAAGTCCAATCAACAAGACACACTATTCACAAAGGGACAGTTCGTTTATAAGGTAAAAGAGTTTATTTATTATATGAACTTGTTATTATAACTTTGTTATTACACTCTCTTATATTTTTTCAACTAAAAAGAAATTTCAGGATATTTATACAAAATAAAATATATTTAAAAATATAACAAATAAATCTAATATATCAAATAAAACTAATAAATCAAATAAATAAAATAAATCAATTAAATCAAATAAATCAGATAAATCAAATAAAACTGATATATCAAATAAATCGGAAATATCAAAAATAACAGGCTATGATGGCTTTGGCTTAGGCGGCTCTATATACTTGCCACAATGTCACGTGATTACTACGCCAACACCGTAAAGAGAGGTAAAGTCTCAAAAATGGTCAGAATCTATAAAATTATCGATAATGTTATTAATAGATAATAAATATTAATAATAAATATATTTTTATAAACATTAAATTACCACTAGACTTTTGGGAATCTGGTATCCAATGGATTTCTTCAAAAATATTTGAAGGAAGACGCAGAATTCACAGTTCAGTTTACCATATTTTTTGATCTTAAAAAGAAAATAGGATTTTATTATAACACTTTAAATAAACATAAAAATAAATTAGCTATCGCCTGAAAGTTATATTCTCGTGAAATGTAATGTGTTTTAATAAAATTTTGTAAATTGATTCATTGACGTAACTTATTTTGAGTTGCATCATTTATAAATACTGAATTGTCTATTCGTTCATTTAATATCTAAATATAAGTATATCGTTAGAAATGATTTAAAAATAACATGCCGAAAAGTGATATAACTACGTTAAAAAATTCTATCAATTCATCTTCAAGTGCTGGTGGCATCGGTTTAAAGTATATATCATGTAAAATTAGCCTTTCTGTTCGTTGCTCTAATTTTT
Organism: Rhizophagus clarus; assembly: GCA_015698045.1. Classification (NCBI taxonomy): domain Eukaryota; kingdom Fungi; phylum Glomeromycota; class Glomeromycetes; order Glomerales; family Glomeraceae; genus Rhizophagus; species Rhizophagus clarus. The sequence goes on along the minus strand of BLAL01000047.1, from coordinate 627,723 downwards.
TCTGTACATTTTGAATACTTTTTTTTAATTCTGATTTGAGAAGTGGTGGCTTCGCAAATATCCTCCATTATTTTAAATTTCCCATTACATTTTCCATTTCAGGCGTTAATTTATCCCTTTGAATAGCACACCTTGTAATCCTAAATTAAGTATTGACATAATCCTTTCTGCAAGATTAGTCTATGATTGGTATGGTGCATTTCGGAGAGCAGCAAGACAATCAAAGTTACCATGTAAAAACAGACAAATTAATGCTATATGAATGGATCCAAAAGTACATTGATGGTCTGGACCTCCATCAGTATAAATCAAAAGAATTTCAGATAAAGCTGTATATTGCTTTTTCAATGCTTGTAACCATTTTAATGAATCTTTTAAAGCTGAACTAGGTTCAAAGATTGAATCTTTATAAGAAGCATAGACATTTCTGTTATAAAAACTTTCAGTTCATACGTTCAAAAAAAAAAAAAAAAAAAATTTTTTATTACAGTATTATCTTTGACAGACAATTTTATTACAATAATTAGAAAATTTTGCCAACTATTTAGAGATACTGAACAATTATATTTTTAAATAAAAAATTAGCCAAATCAAATTACAGAGAATTGATATTACAAAATTTATATAATTATACCGATCTTTTTTTTTTTTAAAAAAAAAAAAATCAAATCTTAGTGTCCTGTAATTAAATCAAGAAATCCAAACTTTAACTGCAATTCAAAAATTGCTTTAACCCAACGCATCTATCTATAGTTATAAATATTTAAAGATGCATGGTCTTTATTGGATAAACAAGATATTTTTATATACAGTTAAAGTCTATAATAACTGAAAGTAGTAAATAAGAATAAGTGATTATTACTTGCTAATATTATACAGTATGGCTAATATAAATAATAAAACCTAACAGTTAGTTTACCTTTTAAATGATGTTAAACTTTGCAATCTAAAATACTGGGAAGAACTTTGGTTTATTTTCAGTTAAATAAAAAATAATAATGATTTTGGAGTGAAGTTGCAGTTTTGGTGAGGGACTGCTATTATACTTCTATTATGCTTAATGTTGAATCGCTAGTAATCTCCCAATAAAATATTGCGAAAATAAAAAAAAAATTATAAAAATAATTGCAGAAGTGGCTTAGCATGATGCGTCAATCAAAATATTTTATACGATGCTTTCATATTAGTACAGTCTCACAAAATTGTTTTCAGTATTTTTATTATAATTAATCGAACGTATAATTTCATTTTTCATTTAATAAAAAAAAATTAAGATATTGCATAAAAAGTAAACTAAATAAATTATAAATAAATTTAATTTTCTATTAATTTATTTGTTATATTAAATTTTTTTTAATCTTTATTATTTTTTTTTACAGTAAAATCGAGTATTTTTATAAATCAGGAAATTGTTATGTCAGGAATTTGTTTGTCAGGGTATTATTGTTGGGATAATATCATATCAGGAAAAAGTAGTATTCGGGAAAATGTCTAGTCAGGTTTTTGTCGTGTTGAAAAATCATTGTCGGGAAAAGGTTACATTAGAAAAATGGTTGTTGGGAATCAATTCTGACAAGGATTTTGGTTGTACATCGTTCATGAACTGCAGGAAAAACCTATAAATAGAAAATATAATTGCTTCTAATAATATTATAAATAATATTTAATTATACAAATTTTAACACCTACATCACTAAAATATTCTTGCACTGCATCCCAAAAATTGTCAAATTTTGTTCCTTTAAATCCATTATTAACTCGTAAATCACAAATAATATCAGGATCTTTTGTTTGGAATACAAGTTTTATTCATTCACGCATTTCTTCAGAAATATTATCATTGCTTGCAACAGCAACACTTGATATATTTCACAAATAATTGATGGAGAGAACATCGTAAAAAGTGAATACTATTGAATGAAAAAGTTGTATTAGTTTAATAATCACTTATTAAATTACTTATTTTATAACATAATTATTACCTTATTTGTAATATTTTTACGCATTTGACGGGTACTGTACTCTGGAATTTCATTATATACTTTTAAAATTGCTTGAGTTTCTAATGTTTTAGCATAATCACTAACTTCTTCAATTCTTCTCCAAATCCAGTATAAGTTACCAAGATAATTTTCATGATAATATATGTACAAAGTAGTTGGTAATGACAAACTCATTCCTCTTAAAAGGCTGGTCTTTTTAAAGGGGTTGACAGGTAAATATTCATTAATGCATATTGGTTCAAATTATCCAACTATATTTAAAGCATCTACGATTGGTTGATACTCCAATTTAATATTTTCACATATTGGTAAGTCTTTAACTTTTATATGATCGATTCCATTTCGTATAGGAATTGAACTGTCATGTATTATTCGCATCCGATTATTTACTTATTCCAAATACTTAACGTAATTGTTACACATTTCACAAAGTTGTATTACTTCTTCTTGAAATGATTTCCAATTTGATTCTAAAGCCCATGGTTGTACTATTGATTTTAAAACTGAATCCATATGTTGGTGTAACTTTTCACTACTGATCTATGATGTGATGATTCATAATATGTATTATAGGCTTGATTTTTTAGATATTTCAGTAATTGTTGAATAAATAATGGCATATAAAAGAGCGTCTTGTGAATTTATGCCAATGTGGATCTATATACCAAATAAGGTTTGTTAATCGTTAACAAAATCCTTTCCTACAGTTAAATGAAGCCTACTAATCCATTCTTATTCCCTTTTTCGAAGTATTTCTAAAAGATGATTATACAATAGATCAGTTCTTAATGTGCAACTCTTTGCAGGTGGAAGCTGGGGTTTTTTTGAATTTTGCATTAAAATTTCTAATGCGTTTGGACTATTCTTATCAGATGATAATAAAATATTGTCGTCATTTAATGAAATTTGAATATGATGGGCACGTAGACAATCAAGTAAATCAAGATCTTTTTCTATACCAATTTTTATATCATGCCACTGTAGAGAATCATGCGCTTGAAAACGACTTCAATATTTGCAGGTGATAGTACAGAAAAAGAAGTTACCATTAAAAAAGATCTGCTAAAGTACCGGGAAGTTCAATACTAGTTGCAGATTCTTTTACTATTGGTTTTCCGTTTCTTTGCACTGAAACAAACAAATATTCGTTTAGAAGCTTTACAAAAAAAAACTCCAAAAGAAAGACGTGACAGAAATATTTTATTTGAAATGAACCAATAATATACAATATGTCACATTTATTTAAAAACATGTGTAGGTGTAATGATAATCGAGACATATTAATTAAATTGCGCATTGAACGCATGATGAAACGATTGATTTATATTTAGTCACGTGATTTTAAAATTAAAATTTCGGGTGGGGGAGGAAAATTATTTACTATATAGGTCAATAAATTATTATACACTTATTACTAGGCCAGATTTTGATGGGGAATTTGTCAAACAGAAGATTAGATTGATTATTTAATGAAACAATGTAGATAACAGTTAAAGAGGTTGGCAAGAGAGTCCTTAATGAATAAACTATGTAGATTAACTTACCACTAATTTGGAATGCACTGTTGACTTTTTTTGTGTGACTTTTGGAAATATTTCTTTATATTGTTTAGCGAATTCTAGGAAGCTCATATTGTTTATACAATGATTTGAAGAGAATGAATATAACAAATAAAATGAAACGATTTTTTGGAGAGGTTCATGTTTCAAAATTTTAACTTAAACTATATAAACTATATAAACGCGTCTTAAAACTGCCAAACTTCAAACTTAGAACGCGTTTTATAAGTCTGAAATATAACTTATTATCATTACGTAAGATCATTAATATATAATTGTTCGAAAAAAAGATAAAAAGTTCCCTGCGTATAAAACCAGAAAAGAAACAATAGTTACGGAGAAGCACTTTTAGGCATGATTGATTTATTACCCCGAAATAAAATCTTGATTGAGGAATAATTCAAAATTGTGTACTAGAATTTTTCGGTAAAAGCATGACCAGATAATACCTCTTTTTCTTGGGCTGTTTTATTAATAGATTCACTAAAAATAAAAACATTGTGATGGAATTTTGTCTGGAAATAGCAGGTCGGAATATGTCGGAATGTCGACTAAAATAATATTAATTTTATTAGTAAAAAATTGTGCTAAATATAGTTTCGGGTATATAGTTTCGGACGAAACTATTTTTTTAAATCCAAAACGGTTCGCCCAAGTTTCGCCCAATATAAAGCGAAATTGTCCGAAGCTTCCGAAACCCAAATTTGGAAATGGTCTTGTAGTGCCCGAAACCCTAGTGCTAGATTAAAACATTCTAAACAATGATATAGTTTGTAGACTTACATAATTCCATATCGCTTCTAGAAATATTATACTTGAATATATTCATGAAAAGGTATTAAATTTTTATATTGATAATATATTAAAACTTAAGTCCAAGTGGAATATCATATAAATAATCGGCTTTTTTATACTAATTTAACTTTCTATATTCTTTATCAAATAATTTCGGAAACTTCCATCTTCTTCAAAATATGAAGCCATCATATAATTTTTTGTCATTGGATCCTGATTCCTTAGGTATATCAGGAATTTCAAATTCATCTTGTTCTTTTGAATGAAGATTTGGATTATTATATATTTCATCATCTATAAAAGAAAATAAATAAGTAGAATTAAAAATAATATAAAAGTGAAATCATTGTTGTAAAATTTTTTGCCTGCCATTAATATCATTGATATTTCGTCTTTTAATTTTTTGTTGAATTATTTCTTTTTCATCATCTAAATTTTTAAATAAAAGTCATATTAAATAAATACATTACATAAATAATATTTTACTTTTTTTCTTTTTTGCTTACCGTCAATATCAACGTTTTTCCTTTTTATCTGTTGTTGAATTATTTTTTTTTTTCATCATTAAAATTTTTAAAAAATTACACTAGTTAATAAACGAAACTTGATGTTGCGAATGTTCTATATTTTATAATTTACTTACTATTCGAATTTATTTGCAATCTTTTAAATTCTTTGGGTAATTTTTCACTATCACCTGAAGAATTAAAACTTGATTTGATATTTAATTATTATATTAAAATAAAGTTTAATAAATTACCTTTAAAAATATTAATTATTTTAGATGATATGTTAATGTTCTGCTCAATTGATTTGTTGAAATCATCAACTAAAGCAAATATTAATTGTTAGCTATCGGTACAAAAAATATTAAATGGTAACATTGATGAATAAAGTACTTACTATTATTAGGAATGCTAAAATCATATGATTTACTATGAAAAGCTATCATTAAAATGTATTTTTGAGGTTAAATTATTATAATTAAAAAACGAAAAGAATTATTAATTTATACCTTCTTGTTCTTCTATAAAATTTAAAAAGAAAAGAGATGGTATTATTAATTTATTTTGAAATATCAAAAAAAAGGTATATAAAATTATTAATAAAGCATTATTTAAATTTATACCTTTCGTTGCATTTCTTGATTCAGGTAGATTTTCAAAATTGTGAATTTTACTAGTAAATAATCTGCTACTTGTATGAGTTGTTTCTAGTTTCATTCATTTCTGACTTATTTCTGGTTGAAATAATTCATCTGACATATTGTGATAATCTAAAAAGATTTTTTCCATTTTTTTTTCAAGTACTTTAGCATCGAGCCTCTTTAAAGGATCAGCATCCCAACATTGTTTCATTAAATTTTTATACTCTAATGGAGTTGCTGGCACAATTTTTGGCCTTATGCCATTAATAATATTCATTACAATTTCATTTTCATGTTCATAATTTATAAATGGTGGTTGTCCAGATGAAATTTCCCACATAAGAATTGCAATACTATAAATATCAGATGCAAAGTTATATTCTTTTCCGATAATAATTTCAGGTGCTGTATAGGGAAGATTTCCATATATACTTTTTGATGATTTATCAGCAGGTCCACAAAATCCAAGATCACTAATGCGCCAAGAATTATTAAATTGCGAATATAATATATTTCCAGAATGCAAATCTCATGAATTGCTTTCTCATAATGAATAAAACTAAGTGCAAGAATTATTTCATAAATAATTTTAATTCTATCTTTCCATGTAAGTTGATTATGATTTTGTTGCAAATATTTTCTTAAATCCATGTCCCTCTTCATCATTACAAGCATATAATTTTCATTTGATGGGTCTTGAGTTTAACCATAACATCGAACAACTTCTGCCCATTTATTACTTATAGATAAATGTATTTTTGCCTGTAAAAATAAAAATTTTTTTTATAATAAAAAAATTTTATAAATAAATTTAGAATAGATTATACAAACCTCTTCAAACCAACGTTTATTCGCATTTTCAACATTTTCAAATTTTTTAAGTACTACTTTAGTCCTTTTGTTAGATATTTAATATTTTCTAAGTTACCATATGGGATCCATTCAACTATTTTATTTGGCATTAGTGTTTCCATTTGACATTTCCGTATTAAATTATCAATGTTATTATTTCCAGATGTCCAATTGGAAAAATTTTTTTTTAAATAATTTCGGACACAATATTCGCAGTATAATGTAGCCAAACATTCTTGGTTGCAATTTTCACAAATTCTTCTTACACCATCATTATCCATAACTTTATCTCGATCATAATTTTTAGTTAATTCTCTTATTGCATAAGTTTTTTCATCATTTGTAAGAATTTTATCAGCAAGAACTGTTTGCTTTTGAAATTCAAATTGTTTGTGTATATCATTGTGAATATTAGCATCTGTTAAAATTGTGACTCTGTGAATTGTTGCATAAATTAATTCATGTCGAATAGTAGACATATTGTAATCAATAAGAAAGGATGAATTATTTATTCATTTACGCAAACTCCGGGACAACTTAATAAATGCAAATTGTCGATCAAATCCTCGTTGTACTACATTTTGTGAATTTTAGGCGTTTGTAATTTCAAATACGTATCAGTACGGTATCTAATTTTTTTTTCTGAGAAAATAAATTTTTGTGATACAAATTTATAACAAATAAAAAGTATTCCTCAAATTATTTTGATTTGCATTGATTAATATTTAATTTGATGAAACAAAGTTTTTGAATGTGTTTGTAATAAACTAATTAATTTGCTCATTTTGCTGTATACTAGTTATTACTTTAAAATCTTATTAAAATTATAATAAACATGGTTAAGAGAAAGGTGCTTAAATTACTTTTAGATATTTTATTTCCAGTTAAGACAATTTATTTTAAATAAACAACGGTGAATAACAAAATTAAAATTATAAAAATATTTTCATTATTGCTATATATAAAATTTAGGTAACAACTTTGCAGTATAATTATCATTTCATTTTTTTTAATCGTAAATATGATTATAAATAATTTGATAAAGTTGAATAAATGATTACATTGAATATTATTTGTATTAGCTCCAACACATACATGGAACATTATAATATTATTATTTACTTATTTTCACTAAATAAATTTATGATAATTAATAATTACAGTACTATTGCAAGTAATTCCTTTTAACAATTGTACGCAATTCAAAATCCTTTATAATATAATCTTTATTTATTTTAATGAATGTTATTATTAAAGCTAAAATAAACAATTTTTTGCTAATAAAATCTGGTAAATGTATAAAGAAGATAAATATAAATTATAAACATTTAAAAATATAGAACTTTCATTAGTAGCCTTTTTATCAGATATCAATCTGATGTATAAGTTCTGTTTGATTTTTGATAATAAAATCGATATTATTATCGTTCAGCAGTAAAATCATTTAGACTTTGTTGATATTTTTTTTTATTAGTCGATATTATTATTATGTATTTAAAAACAAAAGAATAAAAAGATTATAAAAAGCTAGCCGAATAAAAGTTCATTTATATCGTCAATCAACATGGTTGGTTAGAGTAGAATAATTAATAGACTCTTAATGATTTATATGTTTATATCATGAAATTTATTTTAAATTAGAAAAATGATAATTTTTATAAAATTATTTAATTTTTTGACTACTGTAAGTTTAATAAAATCATTGTTATAATTGCTATAAATTTGTTATAAATTCCTTTTTTATTGATAATTTATAGATTTAATAATTCAGGTTGAATAAATTTTTTATATAACTATATAATTACAAACTAAGGATAATTGTGAAATATTTACCAAAGTATTAATAACCGATAAAAATTTCAAATATAATAATAATGTCGTTAATTTAATTTACCAAAAAAACAATCCAAACCCATCTAGAGAATAAAAATGTTTAAAAGAATAAAATTGGTAAAACAAAACTGAAAAATACAAAAAATTCATACAGAATAAGTGTGACTAAATTTTCTTTATAAGAAGATCTGGATTATCATATACTTTGTCATAAACTATAAAGAATATAAATAAACAGAATTGATAAAATAGTAAAAATAATATATTAAATGCAAGATTTTCGCCTTCAAATAACATTAATATTTTGCCTTTATTTGTTGAATTTTAAATATAATACTTACTATTGTCAAGAATGTTGAACTTATATAATAAAATTTGAAATTTTATTGTTAAAAATAATATTTAAATCAAATTATTATAATAATTAAAAAAATGGCAAGAAATTATACCTACTTGTTCTAAAAAATTTAAATTGAAAAAGATGACGTTAAAATATAATTCATTTTTAAATAAAAAACGAGGATTTAAAATCAACAATAAAATATTATGCATTTACAGTATACCTTCTGTTGCATTTCTTGGTTCAGGTAGATTTTCAAAACTGTGAATTCTACTTATAAATAATCCACTATTTGTATAATTGGTCTTTAAGTCACTAACATCATTCATTTTATTCATCAGGCATATTTATAATATATATATTCATTATAATCCAAAGTGAATTAATATCAGGTCTTTTATTTGGATCAGCATTCCAACATTTATCATTAAATTTTTATATTTTAATGGAGGTTCATACACAATTTTTGGTCTTAAAACATCAATAATCTTCCTTGCAAGATAATAATAATCATGGTTATATTCTATAAATTGTAGCTTTCCAGATGAAATTTCCACATAAGTGCTGCAACACGCACTATAAATATCAGAAGCAAATGTGTATTATTTTCCAGCAAGAACCTCGGGTGCTATACAAGGAAGATTTTTATATATACTTTTTAATGATTTATCAGCAGGACCACAAAGTCCAAAATCACTAATTAATCAACGATTATTAATTGTGATATAATATATTACTAGAATGCAATCTTTATTTATTGCATTTCTCTACAAATAATGGAAAGAGCATTAATTATTAAATTCAAATTGACAGGGTAAAATTGTAAATATGTTTATTTGTTAAAATTAATACCCTGTTGCTGTTAATTGCTGTATTAACTCATACTTATTGGATGACAGGCATACTTCAAGTATGTAATATTTTTTAAAGGCTTTTTATTTGATTTCTTACACGCTTACACGTGACGGTAAATATTTTGACGCAATTTCTTCTAAATACATGTATGGATAATCAACTAATTATGGAGAATTTATTACGTCTAAAATTAAAACCGTTGACCTTACTTTTCAGTTTTCAGTAATAGGTATTAAAGACTGCTACTGTTTCTAGCAAACTTAATTTTTCACCTAATAAATGATGATTAAATTATTTAAATTACAAATAACATTGTAAAGCATTTTACTGCTCTAATCTTAGTGTTTAAAATAAAGAATAAATAAATGATACAAACTTTAAACATAATAATTAAAAATTTCATCTATATAAAAATCGATTTTTGATGATAAAGTAATCAGCTGTATAACAAAAAAAAAAAAAATATTAATTAGTAAGGTAATAAAATTTGACTTTATTTTGAAATAACAAGGTCGATTTTTACTTTATAGATAGTAGTGACGTAATCAATAATCCAAACCATATGATAATTTAATATTAAAGTGCTCTAATTAGTTATTTAGTTTTATAGATACAAAAACTAAATTGTACTAATTTATGTAATTTAAATATTTGTTTTTTACAAAGAAACCTTTCACTATTTATACTAACGTCATACGGATATTTTCACGCTGTTGTCCGAGTAGACGAAGGCTTAATCAAGTGATATTGAAAATAATATATCGTAGTTACAATATTAAAAAAAAAATCAATGTGATGACTGTAATGCTATGATTAAACATGAATTATAAATTATGAAAAATAAAAATGTACTTGATATTATTAAAAAAAAAGAATAGTGTATTCATAACTATAACTTTTGCATTTAATTAGACTTTGATATTGTGAGAATAATAAAGAATAATAGAATGTTAAATGGCCTCACGTTAACTACACCAATTTTTCATTTGACAGAGAATTAAACTTTTCTATAGTTAAATTAGCTATACTGATTTCGTACACGTAATATAATCAACCAGAAGATAAGTTATTTGAACTTCAATAATAGTTTGTAGAAATGAAAAGCGAGAATTTATTGTCACTGGATGTCCATTATTTATCACGTGAAAAAAATAAAATCACTACGCCTTTAATTTTATGGCACATCCTTAGTTAACGATATGGTAAAGGTATATTCACCTTAAATAACGACCGAAATTTTTATTATAGGTTATAATATTATGGTAATCATTTTGAGTTTAAATTATTACCTAATTAAATGGTGAAAATCTGAATAAACGTAGAATTTTTGCAATATTTTTTTAAATTATAATTGAAGGTTGTGGCTGTTGCTTTGTAGTAATCGAAGTTGTTATTAAAGGTACTAACAAAGATAAATAATATCTTATTACGTAAATTGCTATACTTAATATTGCATTAGTTGCTCTGAACGAATTATATACTTTGCTATCTTTTTTCTATTTTTCATATAACTTAAAATTGGTCTAATTATATGTGTTATATACATTCAGTGCATGATTTTAAAAAGTGGCAAAAAAGCTGAAGTTTAGTTGAACAAATATTAAAATTATTGAAAAAAGCTATACTTAATCCTAGTTTGCACATTCTTTTGAAAAAAGTTACCACCTCCAATTATTCTCTGCTTTTCTTTACTATATTTTACTATCAATACACTCTAAATTTCATTGATGCTTAATGATCACTTACATAATCATAATAACTTATATATAAGGTTATATATAGTATAGTCGATTTGGACTAGAACTTTATATGGAAAGTTGTATCTTGTATACCATCAATATTGATTACTTCATGTTAAATAACTGAATAATATTGTCATCAAGCAAATTGATTCACATATTAAAATAAATGAAGTCATTTAACAGAGAGTAAAAGAGACAAATATTTCTAGTTATTTTCCTTGGACTATTTTAAACTCAATGATTTTATATAGTCCAAACAATTCTAATTTACCTTAAAGATATACTTTATTCCACAAGTTTTGTGTTTCGTTATCGACTTTAAAAAGCTTTATATCTTCATTAAAAAAAAGCAATTACTAAATCCCTTGGTTATATACTGCGGATTTTTTTGGAAATTTCTTATTACACTCTTCACTGAAAATAGTTGCAAAAAAATGTATTTTAAAAATGTTACTCATCAATAAAATGCAGGGCCTATAATTATTGTACAGCATTAAAGTATATACTGTATGTATAAGTTATTAGTACACACAAATGGATTCCTATGTAAAGAATATTATAGTTATTTTCGTCAAATCCATACAGCTAGTAAGATAATTTAATATCCGCTAAAATTAAATATTTATTATATCTGTATTAAGAAAGTGAAAGTAAATTGTAAATCAGGTATATATTTGTTTCACTTGAAAGAATGATCTGTTAATTTATTTGTTCACAGTCGTGTGTCTGTTTATTGAGTTGCCATTTCGACATTAAATACGTCATTTTAATTATGCATAATACAATCAATATTTGTCAAAACATAAGTATATTCGGTTTAGAATTTTCTTAATTTGTTTGTCAGGAAGATTATCTATTGTCTATAGTAACATTTTTAATTATACAAATTTTTACGCAATATATTAAATTATATAATCAAAGTTTTGATAATATTAATTATTAATGTGATTTATTAAAAAATATGCCTTGTAAAACAAAATATCTAAAAAAAAAAATCGTTTAAAAAGGGAATTATCAAAAATAACTCACTTTATTATTTCTTATAATCTTATTAAAGTCCATAGAGCATTTTGTAGACAATGGGTTGCATCAGTAATCTAATAGTTTATTAAAGTTTAATGAACTACTAATTAGTAAAAGTTAAGTACGTGTAGCTTGTAATTATATAACGTAATGTTGCATATAGTGTCATTTTATCTCCATTTGGTATTATTACTTCAATTGTACGTGATATTACTTCTTTAATAAATATTAGCATTATTAAAGCTAATAATTTCTTAATAATAAAATAAATCCGAATAAGTTATTTCGATTTAAAAGTATAGAAAAGAGTCAATTAGTATATTTATACCTGCCTGATGGATAATTTAGATTTTTGACCATATAATCATCTACCACAGTATATGACAATTTAGGTAAAATAATGATTTTCGTGTAACTATCGGTCTTTGTTTACAATTTAGGAGTTATTGCTATATAATGTTTTTCTGATAATTCAGTAATTTACAAATTTACAGTAATAAATTGAATAAGTTTATTATACAATTATTTAAATTACAAACTAAGAATTTGTAAAATACTTTACTACTCTAGTCTTAGTGTTTAAATAATTAAATAAAAAAATTATAAAAGTTATATTAAAATTTTTGGGTATTATATAAGATCATTAGTTTAATTGTCAAAGAAAAATTTAAAACCCATCTATAAAGAATAAATAAATAACAAATGAATAAAATTAAAATAAAATTTTTAAAGCAATTATGAACTTACCTTCAGGAATTTCTAGTTCATTTTGCTCTCTTGAATGAAGGTTTTGATTATTATATACTTCTTCATCATCTATAAAAAGAAAATAAATAAATAGAATTAAGAACAATGTATAATTGATCATTAAATATTATGAAAATTTTTGTACCATTAATGTTAATATTTTGACTTTTTATTTGTTGTTCTTTTTCATCATCTAAAATTTAAACAATAATTAAATTAATCCAATGACTTTATTTATATTTTACTTACCATTCAAATTAATTTGCAACTTTTTAAATTCTTCAGAAAATTTTATACTATCATCTAAAATTAAGAATTAAGTAATAATTAATTCAAATAATAAGTGATTATTTCAAAAATTGAAATAAGTTACCTTTAAAAATATTAATTATTTTTGATGATCTGTTGCTATTCTGCTTACTTGATTTATTAAAATCATTAACTAAAAATAAAATATCAATTATTAAATGTTATTATATAAAATTCAACAAAGCATTGCTAAAAAATACTTACTATTGTCAGGAATACTAAAATCATATGATTTACTATGAAATGCTTTAATACAAGAAAATATATTGAAAATTACTAAATTATCATGATAACTAAAAAATAACAAAATTTATTAACATGTACCTTCTTGTTCTTCTATTAAAAGTTAAATTAAAAAGAAAATGTTAAAATATAACTTATTTTAAATAAAATAAGGATTTAAAATTAACAATAAAATATTATGCATTTATACCTTCTGTTGCATTTCTTGGTTCAGGGAGATTTTCAAAGTTGTGAATTTTACTTGTAAATAATCCGCTACTTGTATAGTTTGCTCTTGATTCGCTAGATTTATTTATTTTTAAATTATCTATTTCTGAATGGAATAATTCAACTGGCATATTATGATAATATAAATAAATTTTTTCCATTTCATATTCAAGTACATTAATATTGGGTCTTTTCAAAGGATCAGCATCCCAACACTCTTTCATTAAATTTTTATATTTTAATGGAGTTCTTGATACAATTTTTGGTCTTATACCATTAATAATATTCATTACAATTTCATTTTCATGTCCATAATTAATAAATGGTGGTTGTCCAGATGAAATTTCCCACATAAGAATTGCAATACTATAAATATCAGATGCAAAAGTATATTCTTTTCCAACAATAATTTCAGGTGCTATATAGGGAAGATTTCCATATATACTTTTTGATGATTTATCAGCAGGTCCACAAAATCCAAGATCACTAATGTACCAGCAATCATTAAATTGTGAAAATAGTATATTTCCAGAATGCAAATCTCTATGAATTGCTTTCTCATAATGAACTTGTCGAAGTTTTATAATTATTTGATAAGCAATATTAATTCTCTCTTTCCATGTAAGTTTATTTTGTTGTAAATAATTTCTTAAATCTATATCCATTTTACCCATTACAAGCATATAATTTCCATTTGATGGATTTTGTGTTAATCCATAACATCGAACAATTTCTGCCCATTTATTACTTAAAGTTAAATGTGTTTTAGCCTATAAAAATATAAAGATTTAATTAATATAAAAGCTGTTTAATTTTGTAATAGATTTAGAACATACAATATGATAATGTACTGTACAGTACAAACCTCTTCAAACCAACTTCGATTTGCACTTTCAACATTTTCTAATTTTTTAAGTATTACGCGATTAAGTCCTAATCTTTTTAATTGTTGCTTTTTAGAATCCCATTCATAATATTCTCCATTAATCCAATCTGCTGTATAAATTTCTGAGAATCCACCTTTTGTTAAATATTTAATATTATTTAAACTATTATATGGAATCCATTCAACTATACAATTTGGCTGAAATGTTTCCATTTGACATTTCCGTATTAAATTATCAATATTATCATTTCCAGATGTCCAATTGGAAAAATTTTCTTTTAAATAATTTCGAACACAATATTCACAATATAAAGTAGCTAAACATTCTTGGTTACAATTTTCACAAATTCTTCTTGTACCATCATTTCTAATAACTTTATTTCGATCATAATTTTTAGTTAATAATCTTATTGCTTCTGTTTTTTCATCATTTGTAAGAATTTTATCAGCAAGAACTGTTTGTCTTTTAAATTCAAATATTTTGTGAATATCATTGTAAATATTAGTATCTGTTAACAATGTTGCTCTATTATTTGTTGCATAAATTAAATTATATCGAAGAGTAGGCATAGTGCAGTTAAAAAGGAATGATTGATTGAGTTGTGTTTAAGTTCGTTAACACAAACTCCAAAATAAATAATAAATGCAAGTTGTTGATCGAAACCTTATGTTGTGCTACCTGTACCGTATCATTTACCTTGAGGCACAGTATTTGACGAACCAATTACTTATATAGTAAAATAAAAACAAAAAATGGATAAATAATATTAAAAACGATAACTGAACTCATTCATATCGAATTCTTTTCATCATTCGCTAATTACGAATTAACCTCTTATATAGAACTGATCCTATTGTAATAATTTGAAAATTAATCAATCATGAAAATAATAATGTTACGAAAATCATGGAAATTAAATATTTCAAACTAGAAATATTAATCATTTTATATATAAAATAGTTTTTCAAAATAATTTTCCAAATAAATAAATAAATAAATAAACCAATATAAATTTAATCATGTGTAAATTTGTTTGTTGCATAGATATCAACATGACACAAAAGATGATAAGTGGGTATGTATATATTAATATTATTCGCTAGTCAAAGAAACGCAGTTTCAATGATGTTTCGTCTATATAAATCCTACAGAAACTAGTCCGATTTCTGTTGTGTGCACGTAATATCCATGGAATTTCCAATTTTTTTAGAAATTTCCTAGATATTTAATGGAAATTGGACAGGTTTCCATCATGTATGCAAGAGTGTCTACATTGGAAATCATACCACTTCGACCAGTGATTACAACCAAAAAACATGAAATTCAATAAACTGCAAAGGCTTGTAAAACTCATCCAAAGTTTTTCCAAATAAAACTACATTTACAAACTACTTTTTAATATGACTTCTCATTTACTGTATACTATGACATAATAATGAATATAATAATACATATCGTTGGTAGGAAAAAAAATAATGAAAATATATTTATCAGGTATCTATAAATTTGTACATATTTCTATTGTAAGTAATTACAATTTTTAGTTAATGTTTTGATGATTATCTTGACTGCGTTATTTAATAACGCAAGTTACTTATCCTGTTATGAAAAATGGCTATTTTACTATTAGAAACATGATAAATCTATGAATATTTTTGTTGCGTCAAAGAAAATATTTTGACAACTTTTTCTGTAGAAATTTTCTTATACTTCGTTAATTATAAGTGCTTACAAGTTGCTTAGAGCTCGTAATAAATTTTTTTTGGCTTGATTTTACCTATATGTATTTTTCGGGGTCCTTGCCTAGCCACATCTTTTGATTTTTAAAACAGCCGTCCCATCTGATGGATAATTTCGATTTTTTGATATTATATAATCATCTGCCACATTTAATTTTTGTGGGATTAGTGATTTTTATTTACAGTTTAGGATTTTGTTATTGCTAGCTATATAAGACTTTTTCTGATAATTTATGTATTTAATAATTTGAATAAGTTTATTATTTAAATTACAAACTAAGAATTTTGTAAAATACTTTACTACTCTAGTCTTAGTGTTTAAATAATTCAATATACTAAAATATAAATAAATGATAAAAATTATAAAAAATTTTAAATGTAATAATCATGTCATTAGTTAATTTTCAAAAGAAAAATTTAAAACCCATCTATGATAAAAAATAAATAAATAACAAATGAATAAAAATAAAATAAAAAATTTTTAAAGCAGTTATGAACTTACCTTCAGGAATTTCCAGTTCATCTTGTTCTTTTGAATGAAGGTTTGGATTATTATATACTTCTTCATCATCATCTATAAAAAAGAAAATAAATAAATAGAATTAAGAACAATGTATAATTGATCATTAAAATATTATGAAAAATTTTTGTACCATCAATGTTAATATTTTGACTTTTTATTTGTTGTTCTTTTTCATTATCTAAAATTTAAACAAAGGTTAAATTAATCCAATGAACTTTATTTATTATTTTACTTACCATTCGAATTAATTTGCAACTTTTTAAATACTTTAGATAATCTTTTACTACTGCCTAAATTAAGGATATAAAAATAAATATTTAATTCAGTAATAAAGTAATAAGTGAATATTTCAAAAATTGAAATAAGTTACCTTTAAAAATATTAATTATTTTTGATGATCTGTTGCTATTATGCTTACTTGATTTATTAAAATCATCAACTAAAGACAAATAACAATTATTAAATATCATTATATAAAAATTCAACAATGCATTGTTAATAAATACTTACTATTATCAGGAATACTATAATCATATGATTTACTATGAAATGCTTTAAAATGAAAGAAAATATATTAAAAATTAAATTACAATAGTAATTGAAAAATATCAAAATAGTAACAACTTGTACCTTCTTGTTCTTCTATTGTAATTTAAATAAAAAGAAATTAAAATATTACTTATTTTAAATAAAGATAAGGATTTAAAATCAACAATAAAATATTATGCGTTTATACCTTCTGTTGCATTTCTTGGTTCAGGGAGATTTTCAAAGTTGTGAATTTTACTTGTAAATAATCTGCTACTTGTATAGTTTGCTCTTGATTCGTTAGATTTATTTATTTCTGAATTATTTTCTGAATGGAATAATTCATCTGGCATATTTTGATAATCCAAATGAAGTTTTTCGACTTTATCCCAAAGTGTGTCAACATCAGGCCTTTTTAATGGGTCAGCATCCCAACATTCTTTCATTAAATTTTTATATTCTAATGGAGTTCCTGCCACAATTTTTGGTCTTATACCATTAATAATATTCATTACAATTTCATTTTCATGTTCATAATTTATAAATGGTGGTTGTCCAGATGAAATTTCCCACATAAGAATTGCAATACTATAAATATCAGATGCAAAAGTATATTCTTTTCCAACAATAATTTCAGGTGCTATATAGGGAAGATTTCCATATATACTTTTTGATGATTTATCAGCAGGTCCACAAAATCCAAGATCACTAATGTACCAGTAATCATTAAATTGTGAAAATAGTATATTTCCAGAATGCAAATCTCTATGAATTGCTTTCTCATAATGAATTTTATGAAGTTTTTTGATTATTTGAAAAGCAATATTAATTCTCTCTTTCCATGTGAGTTTATTTTGTTGTAAATAATTTCTTAAATCTATATCCATTTTCATCATTACAAGCATATAATTTCCATTTGATGGATTTTGTGTTAATCCATAACATCGAACAATTTCTGCCCATTTATTACTTAAAGTTAAATGTGTTTTAGCCTATAAAAATATAAATATTTTATTAATATAAAAGCTGTTTAATTTTGTAATAGATTTAGAATATACAATATAATGTACAGTACAAACCTCTTCAAACCAACTTCGATTTGCACTTTCAACATTTTCTAATTTTTTAAGTACTACTTTTACCATTAAATTTTGTATTCCTGGCCTTTCAATTCTTTTTAATTGTTGTTTTTTAGAATCCCATTCATCATAATATCCATTAATCCAATCTGCTGTATAAATTTCTGAGAATCCACCTTTTGTTAGATATTTAATATTTTCTAAATTACTATATGGAATCCATTCAACTATATAACTTGGCAAAAATGTTTCCATTTGACATTTCCGTATTAAATTATCAATATTATCATTTCCAGATGTCCAATTGGAAAAATTTTCTTTTAAATAATTTCGAACACAATATTCACAATATAAAGTAGCTAAACATTCTTGGTTACAATTTTCACAAATTCTTCTTGTTCCTGAATTATCTATAACTTTATCTCGATCATACTTTTTAGTTAATAATCTTATTGCTTCTGTTTTTTCATCATTTGTAAGAATTTTATCAGCAAGAACTGTTTGTTTTTGAAATTCAAATTGTTTGTGAATATCATTGTGAATATTAGTATCTGTTAACAATGTTGCTCTATTAATTGTTGCATTAATTAAATTATATCGAAGAGTAGACATAGTGCAGTTAAAAAGGAATGATTGATTGAGTTGTGTTTAAGTTCGTTAACACAAACTCCAAAATAAATGAATAAATGCAAGTTGTTGATCAAAACTTATGTTGTGCTACCTGTACCGTATCATCCACCTTGAGGAGGCACAGTATTTGACGAATCAATTACTTATATAGTAAATAAAAACAAAAAATGAATAATATTATTAAAAATGATAACTGAACTCATTCATGTCGAATTCTTTTCATCATTCGCTAATTACAACTTAACCTCTTATATAGAATTGATCCTATTATAATAATTTGAATATTAATCAACCATGAAAATAATAATGGTTCAAAAATCGCGGCAATTAAATATTTCGAACTAGAAATATTAATCATTTTATGTATAAATTAGTTTTTCAAATAATTTTCCAAATAAATAAATAAATAAATAAAAAACCAATATAAATTTAATCATATGTAAATTTGTTTGTTGCATAGATATCAACATGACACAAAAGATGATAAATGGGTAGTATATATTAATATTATTACAACTAAAAAACATGAAATTTAATAAACTTGCAAAGGCTTGTGAAACTCATCCAAAACTTTTCCAAATAAAACTATATTTACAAACTACTTTTTTAATATGACTTCTCATTTACTATATACTATGACATAATAATAATGAATATAATAATACATATCGTTGGTACTTGGTAGTAAAAAAAAAAATAATGAAAATATATTTATCAGGTAACCCTTAAATTATATAAATTTGTACATATTTTTATTACAGCTTAAACAATAAGTAATTACAATTTTTTGGTTAAATAATGTTTTGATGATTATCTTAACTGTGCTATTTAATAACGCAAGTTACTTATCTTGTTATGAAAAATAGCCATTTTGACCATTTTATTATTAGGAGCATCGAATAAATGTGCTACTCGGCATGATAAATTTATGGATATTTTTGTTGTGTCAAAGTAAATATTTTGACTACTTTTTTCTGTCGAAATTTACTTATTCTTTGTTAATAATAAGTGCTTACAAGTTATCAGCCGGAACATTCCATATTTAATAAATTCTAATCATTTTTTTCATTGCCACGTCGTCTATTAAATATATAATTTTCGATTTTCGAATTTTAATAGAATTATTAATAAAATTTAAACAAGTTATAAAAAAAAGTTACTTAAGCTACAAACTAAGAATTGTGTATTAATTAGTAGGTTTAATGTCAACGATTTAAAACTCATCCAAAAAAAAAAAAAAAATATTTATAATAATAAAATAAACAAAATACGTATGAAATTAAAGAAAATGAAACGAATAATTACGGTACTTTGTTAAAACTTATTTTGAATTAATCATCAGGAATTCCGGTTTTATCATATTCTTCCAAATGAAGTTTTGGATTATTGAATTTTTCGTCTTCACCTATGAATGAAAAAAAAGAAAAATATAAAACAAATTACTATAGTAAAAACTTTTTAATGACTAATAAACCTACCATTAATATAATTAATATCTTGCTTATTTTACTTTTCATTCGTTTTCTTTTATAAGAATTTTGATGTATAAATTTTTAATAAGTCATATTTAATGAAATGCTTGTTTTTAATAAACGTTATAGATCAATTGCCGATAATTATTTTGCTTATAATTCTTCAACCTTATAAAGATTTTGGATAATTTTTACTGCTGACTAAATTCAATATAATGTACTAATACGTATTTTATTTTACTGTATTTATCATTATTCCAAAGTAAATTAAATTAATTATACTAAAATATTACCTTTACAGTGCTAATTTTGACGGTTTCTGATTAGACGACTTACCAAAATCCTTAACTAATAAATTGTATTAAATATTTTATTAGTAACTAAAGTACATTAATTTAATGAAATTCACTAAATATTTACTATTCTCAGAATATAAAAGTCACATAATTTGCTATGAAATACTATGAAAATTACAAAATAAACACAATTGTTTATAATTGAAAAATACAACTAATTGAAGGTATCTTCTTGCTCTTCTATTATTATTGACTAAATAATAATATTATATAATATAATAAGAGTAATAAAATTAATAAACATAATACCTTCTCTGGTTCAGGTGAAATTTCAAATTATATTCGCAAATAAATTGTTATTTATTACAATAATTATCTGCTTTTGCCTGAGTGATTTATTTATTGTAT
The DNA here is from genome assembly GCA_015698045.1 of Rhizophagus clarus. NCBI lineage: Eukaryota > Fungi > Glomeromycota > Glomeromycetes > Glomerales > Glomeraceae > Rhizophagus > Rhizophagus clarus. The sequence continues at coordinate 606,506 of BLAL01000047.1, read as the reverse complement.
TCTTATAAGTTAATTTCATTAATTTTGTTTAAACTTAAGCCTTGTGATGAAATAGCATCTCAACATCATTAAATTTTCATATTTCTAAAGGAGTTCCTGACACAATTTTTTGATTTTTTATAAATGGTGGTCCCACATAATCATTGGAGCATAATCAAAACTTTTATCAGTAAAGTGATAAAAAGCTTAAAACAAATATGAAAATCATGCATTCTTTTTTGAAGAAAACTAACCCGAATTTTTTTCACGTAAAAAAGGTCATTACTAAAAACATAACGATAACATTACTGAACTTTATTCTCTCCGTCTCCTTTTGAACGAAAGCTGAAAGAATAGATAGCAGATAATGCGTGTTATCCTCTTTATTCTCTACTTCATTAGGTGTATTCGTTTACACTTGTGATTACTAGAACTTCATGTAGATTTGTACATGTAAGGACTCTACGGTTATAATAATATAATTGACTCGATCGGAATAGGTCTTTATATTGGATAGCTGTGTCTTATATACCAAAGAGAACGGGAGAAAAATATTTTAAGCTATAACCAAGCCAATTAAAAATTAAGGCAAATACTTTAATCTCTATTAATAATTTATAAATTCTTGTACTTTGTTTTGCTGGTGTATGTAAATATTATTATCAAGATACTGAATAATTTCATCTAAAAAACAAATTTTTGTTTGAGAATTCTTAATTATATTTTTTTTGGGACTGTTTAAACTTAAGTAATTTTATATAGCTCAAACAATTCTAATTGCCCTTAAAGACTAAAACGCAAAAATTACGAGTAATAAATTTCAGAGAAATGACTTTGAAAGGCTTTTACTTCTTTATTACAAAGCAAATTATTGAATACTTACTTATAGTTAATTCCATCATATCAATAAACTAGTAAATGGAAATAATTGATGCTATTATTTCAATCCAATTAACGTTATAAAATAAATAAAACAGATTATAATTTTTTTCTCTAATTTTTCACAAAGCATATTGTAAATTATATGACGTAAAATATTTATTTATTCAATTATGATAAGAAAGAGAAAGTGAATTATAAATCAGGTATTATACTTGATCACTTAAAAGAAGCAATCTAATAATTAATTTGTGTCGTCAGTTTATGGAATTTTATGAGTCTTCATTTCATATTATGTATAATACAATATATGTTAAAATGAAAATTCTGTTTTTTAGGTGAAGTACAAAATAGTCCTGTTTTGAATTATCGTTCGTGTTTTCTAATTTGTTCATCAAAAGATATCTATCGTTTATGCAATATAACTTTGGTATATTAATTGTTACTAGTTGATAATGTGATTTAAAAAGAGTGGACTTGTAGGTTTAATTACTGCTTTATCGTCAAAACAAAATATCATTTGCGAAAAAGAAATTTAAAAAAGAAATTTTAAAAAGGAATAGTAATTGCAAACAATGTAATGAATAAATGATATAATCATCAGAAACTACTCAATTCATTTACTTTTATTGAAATGTCATATCAAAGTTGAAGAAGGACTTTAATAGAATTAATAATGTTTCTTCAGATGTAGAAATTGATCATATCAGTAACTTGATGAAAGTATACTAAACTTTAATGAACCATTGGTTATGTAATGTCGCTATTCATTGTATCACTGCTTGATATTATTTCTGGTTGAGAAATTTACGTTAATTGACAATATATACGAATCAAACATTTCTAGTATAAACGAGCGCAAATTGTATTCAAATAAAATGTGCATAACATGTTATTTTTTAATAAATTTAGCATTGAAAAGATAACCGTCAATTAGTTTATCAGATGTTATAGTTTTGATTTATCTTTTTTTATACAGTATCATATGCGATTTTATGTAAAATGATAATTTTCGTGAATTATTTTTTATTTAAATCCACTTAAATTAAAAGTCATCGCTACATAAAAAATTTAACAAATTGAAAAAAGTTTATTGTATAGTTACTTAAATTATAAACTAAGAAACTTGTAAAACATTTTATTATTCTAGTCTTAAGTGTTTAAATAATTTAAATAATATAAATAAATAACACTTAAAATATAAAATTATATTGTTAATTTAATTTATGAAAAGACAATCTAAATCCAATAAAAGATGAATAAACAATAAATTAATAAACTAGTTGATTACTGTTTACAACTTACCATTTGAATTTATTTGCAACATTTTACTACTATATAAATCAGAATCATGTAGGAGTGCCAATATTTTTAAATTCATTATTTCAAAGCAAACATTCGAATATAATACCTTAAAAAATTATCACTCATTTTTGATGATACGCTACTATTCTGCTTATTTACTTATTAAATCATTAACTGAAAATAAATATTAATTATTAAATATCGTTATAAAAAAGATTCAACTGGCAATGTAAAACGTTAAATAATACTATTATTAGGAATGCTAAAATCATATGATTTACTAGTATGGAATGCTATTATAAAAGTAAATTATTTTAAAATTAAATCATTTTGGTCGAAAAAAGAAATTTCCTTCTTGTGAAATTTACTATAAATTAATTGTTACTTGTATAAATTATTGGCTTTATTCATTTCAAAATTATCTATCATTAATTGAAATAATTGATCCGGCATATTTTGATAGTATAAATTAATTTTATCCATTATTTCTTCGAGCACCTGACATTTTATCATTAAATTTTTATATCAACATGTTAGGACTTGTCGAAGGATTTTCAGTCGGTCCACAAAATCCAAATTCCAAGATCGCTCATATACCAAGAATTATTGTATAAAATATTTCCAGAATGTAAATCTCTATGAACTGCTTTCTCAATTTTAATCATGAATATAAAAAAGTGCAATAATTATCTCATGAGCAATAATGCTATCAAAGTCGATTATGATTTTTCTGTAAAATAACTTCTTAAATCCATATAATATAATTCCATTTAATGGATTTTATGTCAATCCATAACATCGAACAATTTCTTGCTCATTTATTACTTATAGCTAAACGTAAAAATGCAATGCAACGTTTATAGTATTTATAAAAAAAACCTGCTTTAATTTATAAAATAAATTATAAAAGCTTCTTCAATCCAACTCTGATTTTCTCTTTCAACATTTTATAGACCTTTAAGTGCTGACTGCAGATCTTTTTAATTGTTTTTTTTTTCTAGTATTCCATTCATCATACTCTTAAATTTAAGAGAACCCACCTTTTGTTATTTATATAATATTTTCCAAATTACTAAATGGGGATCCATTTAATTATTACATTTGGTCTAAATGTTTCCAGTTGACATTTTTGGATTAAATTATCAACATCATCATTTCCAGTGATGTCCGATTTGAGAAATTTTCTTTCAAATAATTTTGAACACAATGTTCACAGTGTAATGTGGCTAGACATTCTTGGTTATAATTTTCATAAAATTCTTCTTGTTACTGGATTATGATTAACTTTATGATGATATAGTTTATGATTAATAATCTTTATTGCTTCAGTTTTTTCATCATTTTAAGAATTTTATCAGCAAGAATTATTTTGTTGTCTAAATTCATACTGTTTATTTACAGTATGTCATTATAAATACTAGTATCCCATTATTGTATGTGATTTATTTTTTATTGCTAAATTAATTTATACCAAAGAGTAGACACAGTGTAATCAAAAGGAAAGAGTTTGTGTCTAAAGTCCGTTCAAATAAATCAATAAACGCAAAGCGTTGCACTTTTTTAACTTGAGACGCAGTATTTAACAGATCAAAAATTGAATATCCAAATACGTATTTCAAACTCATTGAAGTTAACCATTCTTACTTTCATTATTTTCTTTTAATAATACAGACAAATTTTACTATAATCACCACTTTTGATTTCACAGTAAATTTTCCAAAAACATGCTTATGAAAAGTTTTTTATGACGTAATCATATAAAGATACTTTTCCATTAACAGGTAATGAAATTTATTTGTAACAAGGTTATGTGATTGGGAAGAGTGTGACTTTATCTTTCATTTTCTTATCGTTGTTATAATGTTATATCACGTACTGTATAATAAATGTGAACAAGTATTAATTTGCTGTTATAAATATTATTTTATTCAGTAAAAGACTTTTCCTATAACATTATTGTTTTCATGACTGATAAAGTAATTTTCAGATTATTAGGAAAATTTGTTCTTAATCTATGAATAATGATAAAATGTGACACGAACAAGTTATCATAGTTAAAATAATCAATGTTTGCAATCTCAAATTATTTATTAAACTATGTAGTATATTTTGAATAAATTAAAGATACATCGGCAACTAAAAAATGAGCTCAACATTTTCGTTACCATTTGCTGTTATTTCTTTCAGACATACCGACTCTGTTTTTCTCTGTTTTTCTACCCAAAATAATTCATCTTATTCTTACTTTATTAATGAGAAAGAAAAGAATGCTCATAATAATAGATAGGCATGTTCAACAAATTACTAAAGAAAGAATTTAGTTCATATGTATCATAAAATAAAATACATAAAATTATTATGCCTTGTCAGTTATTTTATAAGTTATCAATAATCTTAAATAGATGATTTTGCAAACAAGAAAAAACACAGTTGTTTCATTTCATTTATTTTCAATATAACGCAAATTATATACTATAAAATTAATATAAATGAAATTTTTAATCTTAGCAATTCATTGATATTAATTTGGAAATAACAACCTGTTTTTATTTGTTACTTGAACGGAATTTGAATTTTTTACTAAACAAATATGATAGATTTTTTGTACTTTAAACAGTCAATTTTATTCTTACTTTTTTCTACTCTATTCATTTTATCTAATTACTATTCATTTGTAATTCTTCTTTTGAGTTATAATTCTTTATCTTTGGTCAAATTTCGTTTTGTTCGAGTTACAATTTCGTGTAATTTTACGTTGTTCAATTTAAGTTCGTTAGTAATTTAATATCAGCTTCTATTGACCAATCAATATGACGATGATAAAGAAATTTTAACAATGCAATAATAAAATTTGATTTTAGTTTTAAGAAAACAAAAATTAATTAGTACTGTATACGATATATGAAAAATGATGCTAAGTAAATTCATTTTAGTTTTTTTTAAAGTCAACCTAGAAAAAAAAATCACAACTAATCACGTAATATCATATAAATGGAGTTCTTTACTTACTCCTTCCATCAAGAATTATTATATATAACTAGCTAAGCCATTTGGTGAACCATTTATTATTACCCTAATAACCAGTTTCTAATACTTATTGTTTTCTTTTCATATCGAAATTTTGTTTTCGAAACTTTGACATCGGAACTTATAGAATTGTTTGCTTTTTAACATTATTATTTAAAGTATCTTAGCTACTCGAGTGATAAGAAGTATAATAATATTTATAGCGAATTCAATGAAAATATTAAAAAATATTAAAAAAAAAAAATAGTATTCATTGATCGTGGTTATAAACAAGTTGTTTTGATAAAAACAGATTAAAATAGTAAATGTATTTAATCACTTTAATTAATCAAAGTGATTTTAAAAAGTAAGATTATTAAATTCTTTATGTAATTTTAATTAAGAGAATTTTGTTCAATAACAAAATATATAGTATTTTATTTCTTAAATAATCAATCAAGTTTATTTCAAATAAAAAAAGAAAAAAAATATATGCTAATGTTTAACTATTTGAAAACCGAGTGAAAAAACAACATTTGATATTACAAAAACTGAATTTTAAAGACTAAAAAGTTAAAATATTTTACATTAATTTACAAAAAATATTATTATATTTGATTTTCTAATATTAATCCACTATATACTGTATACCGATTAATTTTTATTATATTGATTTTTTAAACAGGTATTTTACCAACAATTCAATTAAAAATACTTAATTATCTTCTTTATATTGAGTTTAATTAACGTTTATATTAAGAAATCATTTAAATCAACATCAAGCCTAAATAACTATTATCTATAACAATTGCAATTAAGTTTAAAAAAATATGCGGAATAGACGGTTATTAGGCCAATTATACCTGGCCAGATATGTTATTTTTCATAAGGGAGTTGATCCATTACCTGTTGATTGAGGATCATTCTACTAGGCTCATCAACGATTTGATGCCCTTCAAAAAAGAGACAGTCAGTTGACGGATTTACTAAGGCCTTTGCCACCTGCTATCCTTGTAGTGTGGTGTCATCACCGTGATGCTACATACACGTACTCAGTATTCCTAAAGAAAGCATTTGAGGTACGTAAACGAATCATTAATATACTTAGTATTTATGCACACTTGATTATATTTTACAATGCTTTGTCAATGAAAGAAAGATCATTATGGCTCATTAATTTGTAATAATTTATTTACAATTTCTGTTATGGACTACAGTACATCTTATAAATTAAAAAATGAATATGAAGCATAATCATCTATTCTAATATTTGATAGAATAAAGTTTATTGAATTTCTTCTATTATCAAAAAACATAAACCGTAAATCTTTATGAAT